>LUCM01011558.1:60061-87729 GCA_008360955.1 Fasciolopsis buskii
ATATATATATATATATATATGTATGAACTCAGAGATCACATTGAAGCGGTATCATGGATTATCAGACATTTTTGAAAATCTTCAGTTTTTCAGGAGAAAACAAGAAACGGCTATTGTTTTGAATTCCTAATATCATCTTCTCTCACTCTAGTGACTTTAATAGGTCGCCTCGGTCCTGGTTCAAATCGCGCAGTTTTAATTAAAGAAAAACGATTAAGTGGCGTCCAAGCGGTCAATATGACTCCAAATTATTTAGCTTAGTCAGACAACTTATTTAGGTCCGTCCAGATCATGGCTCAGTGGCTGAAGGTCTCGGGCGCATTTTCTCCTTTCTGGGGTTCATTTAGAGCAGCACATCGTCTCTGAACTTTTCACGAAAATCAGATTTTATCTCCATACTAAAACCAATACGAATAGCTTATTCCTACCTTGCTCTCCGACTCACGTACGATTGGATTCAGGTTCCACGTGTAATTCCCTTGACAGCAACAGGGTTTGTCAGTGGGTTCTGTTTTCCCGGTATAATCCAATTTCACTGTTTGGGTGATTCACCGTAGGAAACCCAAGCGGTCTTAAAATCTTGGCATCATCTCAGTTTCAATTTGCAGTTGCAATTCACGCTTACCATACCTTACCGGCCGACTGATCACGTCTTCCAGGCTCTTTTCAGTTCGATTATGAAATCAGCCTCGGTTGTGCGTTTTGTCAATCTGATGAATCGGCGAGGCCATGCGAATTACGTGGTCCAACCAGGCTACCCTCATCTGATGCGATATATGATAACACGTGGTGATTTATCTGAAGAGTGCATTCTTGTCATCTGTTGGACGGTATCCTGGTATTTTCTTCCGAATAACGGCTGAATCTGGCCAATGGAAATGAGATTCGACGGGTTACTCCAACCTGAAGATTAGATTTGCATTATCGTCGCTAGGTGTGTTTGCGGAGGTGATCAAGATCAGCCATAATTATGCGACCTCATCTTTGGGTACAGTTGAAGCTTTCATCTATCCTCTTCGTGTACCTACCCAGTTGCAGTTTGGAGCACTAGCACTGTTCATCAGTTCATACGACTCCATTTTGTTTGATATTATATCACACAACGAAGAAAAGAGCTTAAACAACAAATATCATGACTCTGGTAATCGTCACATCTCATTTGAGCTCAAACGGTCTTTTTCTTATTGGATTACAGTAACCTGGCGTACGATGTTCATCCGATCCGGGTTAGAAGCTAGGTTCATTTTGAGCTAGATTCCTTTCATTTGCGTCGTACTAAATTGAGGCTACATCAAGAATGTCTATCATCAACTTTAGATGTTAGCCATTCGCTTATCGAAAAGAAGTTGGCACTCGTAAATACGGCTTTTTTGTGTTGGCATGCAGTGGAACGAATGTGTCAAATGTCACACGGAGTTTCAGCCTTGAGAGTCATATTTTGTATAGTCTGTCGACTAATTCCAGTGCTTAAAGTCCTATTTAAAAACTGCTCAATTCTTTCATATCATCGAGTCTCTATTCCGAACCATGAACTCGATCCTGTTCTTCTTGTGTATTTTCATGTGCATTTCTCAGAATGAGTAACAAAGAATACCAAAAATTTCATTCGCCAAACATAATAACATTCCATTTTTCTTCCATGAACAAATCTGAAATAGAAAAATCCCTAATGGCTTAAAGGAAGTTTCGTTTCACTCTTAAGTTGATTATAATGGGCCAGCTTTCTTTACTTGCAAAAGTCTGCGGATCGTTTCTAGCTGCTCTCTAATTTCCACTTTAAGCGAGGGTAAAAATCTTTTCAGTTATTGATATTTTCCACTTTTGGCGATAGATCTTCTGAAAATTGGTTCTGCACCTGGCTTGATACGGTTCTTTTAAAACATTGCGCCCTCTAGCAAATCGACCTGCAACCATTGGCCAGGTTTCCGGCCGTCCTGACACCCGTGCGATGGACGGTTTAGATTGTTCCTCCAAATCTGTGACTTGGAGTTTGCTCAAACTGTCACAAGAATCAACAGGAAATCACGATTATCAGAATATGAGCAATGTACCCTGTGACGTTCCTCGGCGAACGGTCGATGATTCTGCCGTCCTTTCTGGTCGTCGCGGAGATTCTAGTGGTTCTGGGACGCAGCCGAAACGCGGCGTCAGCTCGGATGCACTGCATGATGATTCGGAAGTGGATTTGGAATCTGTGTGGTCTGAAAATGGCCGTCTCAGACAAGCTACCGTGATACACGAGTTTCGCGCTAAGCGGATAGATGAAGTAGATCTGGTTGTACACGAAACAGTTGTACTGCTAGAGAAGATGGATAAAGATGGATGGATAAAAGTGAGTTTTGCTTCTTTGTAGTTACTTGAGTGAACCAGCTGAAAATTTGGGAGGCGGGTTGAATTTCATAACCAAATGTACAGAATTTATACTACTCATGAGCAAACTCGAACCCGTATCCAGTGGATTTTCCGTACCATCTTTGGCCACCTCCACGGGTTTTACCGTTCTTTCGATGCTTCGGAAGCTGATATTATTTCCCGACTTCAGTTAGGTAATCCACAGCCATTAAGTCAAAAGTAACCAACTGACAAAATCTGTCGATCAGTTATTCAAAGCAGCTATTAGGAACTATGCCGCAGAGCCCGAAAATGTTGGTTAGGTATAAAGGACCTGTGCTGATAACTGACGGAATGACTAACTGTCATCGGCTTATCGGCACGATTATGCACTACACACTGAGATTAGCAGAACAAATACAAATCCATGGCCGGTTTCGACGGGAATTCGTGTTCTAAAAAAGATACAGCATTTACAATAAGATTTAGTTCAGTCTTTAAAACTATTATACTTGCACCGATGTGCTAAGACTTCGGTTGCTACTACAGCACCATCCACTCAAAGGAGAAAACGAGGACGAGAAACAGTAAGAAGCTTAACCGCAAGGTAACAAGTTGTAGAACTATAAAGAAGAAGAAAGAACTTGAATACAGAAATGCCACTGACTGCGACATTCGGCCACAACACCTGTTGTCTCTAAACACTGCGGTTTGGGGAATCTCGTGGGTCAGAATCAGATAGTCTGATTGGACCTATATGATCCAGTTCACTGGTTAGGATTCGTGAATCTTTTTGCCATGTCGCCGACTGACCACCTCGATCCATCTTCCAGCCAATTCCTGGCTTGGCTGATAGTGTAAATGGATCATTTGTTAACCGGCGAAAAGAATGATGCATGCGAGCAATTTAGAGGCCACATATAGCAAAATACCTCCTCTGTGGTTTTCACACAATGAACAGCTACATTCCTTCTTTAATTCGCATATTCATTGATTCACACCAGTACTCAGGAACCTTTTCCTTTTCCGGGATTGATTTCAGGTGTTTTCATCAAATCCGATGTCAACAATTCCCCATTGTTTTTAATGAAGAGAGCCACATCTCACTAGCTCTACCCTTTTCATTGCACAGAGTGATTTACAGTAACGATGATAAACATAATCACAGGATATAATGTAAAAGAGAGTGCATGTGAAGAACATTCGAATAATATTCCACTTGTTGACTCTGGTTTTAAAAACAGAAATACTACACGTTACCGGGAAAAGGGACGAAGGAAGTGTTCCAGAGCTTTGTAGTCCGGGGAATAAAAGAAGACTAAAATAAAGAAGTTCGACATCTAGGAATGAAGACTTGGTAAGAATGACTGACCGCCTGAGTACGAGAACAACGAGAGAAAGTCAGGAGAAGAGGAACTGCTGAAGCGAGTTCAGAAGGATCGAAAATAAGTTAATAGCGACAGTAGAGATAGTGAAGCGACTGCAGATTTGAGGTCGGGGGGAGGGGGTGGGGTCATTGATCAACCGAATGGCTTTCCTTTGAAACCAGTAAAGAGAAAGCGGTAGACGTAGCTACGTCCCACACATGACTGCAGTATTCAAATGTCGGGCGGATTCGAGCCTTGTATAAAAGCTGAGCAGGTTTAAAAAAGCGTCTGGCGCGGAAAAGAAAGCCAACTATGCGCACAGCACGGCAGATAAGTATTGACAAAAAATGGTTTATGAGCAAGCCCAGCAACGAGAATAGACTAATGGAATGATTAAGGGTGGATTTCGAAATTTAACTTGGGGAGAAAAAAGAAATGTTTTCGCGGAAAAGGAGGGAGAAGTCTTGGAAGAACTAAAACAGCCCCAGGTAGAGATTCGTCCGAGATTGACTAAGAGTAATACAATCTTGGTCGATGTCGGTCGTGGCTTGGCGAGCAGTAAAATAGGAAAGAGAGCGTTGAAGTGGCATGATCTGCAAAACAATGAATTGCCAGCAATAGATAGAGGGAGATCATCAATAGACAGAAGAAAAACAGTGGGCGCAAGTATGGAATTTTGAGGAACACCAGGATCTACAGAGAACAACTGGGAAGAAATCTCATCGACTGGGACGGAGACGATCTGATTGGTGAACCAGTGACATTCACCATACGACAGCTCGATGGCACTGGAACGAATAACATTTCGTTAGCAGACCTTCGTGCCAAACTTGGTCGAAGGTGTCAGAGACGTCCAGCGAGACCGGGTGAATTTTCCTACGGTTATCGAGTACAGCCGATGCACCGCTCTACCTTCTCTTAGTCGTCACCTTGGGTGCTGGAGTCATCAAAAACAGCCACAACATCGATCGAAGTAGCCGCGATAAGTCTCCTTATAATTTGTACTTAAGAGAGCAGTAACCACAGGGCGCACATACAGATGCCTAAAACAATGCACACTTCATCAAAGTGAAACCGTGACAAACAACGTTGCATCACCGTCATTTCATTCGAGAGTGGGGTCCGAACAATGAAGCAAGCTTCGACCTGACAGAAGTGAGAATAGTGAGTGCAAACGATGTGCGCACATCACCAAGGCTGTTTGCAATCAATGGGCTACACTGGGCGGACTGTAAATCAATCATGGGACGGGATAAATAAGCGTGCGCCAGACAAAGTGGGGTTTACACAATCGGTTTGAAGGGCGGACAGTCATAGCCATCGTGATGAGGCAGGCTAACGCGAATCGACCACGAAGATACAGAAGAACTGCTGCTTGGAAGATATTGCTATCGACCGATCGATGTCCAAAGCCTGATTTACTAACGGTGGAGGCGTGTGCGAATAACTTATACCTACTGTTGTATTCAAATGGACAAAAAAAGTAAGCGTGAGCGTACTTGCATCCATGGTTGAGGTCATTTTTAAATTAATCGTGAAGATATGAGGTACCTGCGCTAAGTTCGGTTCACATTTTCTCATTCCCAGCTGCTAGGTCATCTGCTAAATTCTGCTTAGCTTATTCTATTCCAGAGGAGGAAAGCATGACAGCGCACAAGACTGTAGATGCGTGGTTTACATACGCAGCACGTGCGCCAACTAACGAAGCCTAGTAAGCTGTGATAGAACTTTCCCGGAACTAGTACTCACATGGTCAACCCATCCAGTCGTGGCAATATATTACACAGACATTGCTAATAGACAAACTCAGAATGAAGAAAATCTTCAACATCAGGCTCCGTGTTTCGCAGACACAACGAAAGTGAGCCCAACACGAAACAGTACACATGACTTTTAAACTTCAGCAAAATATCAGATCAGCTTCATAATCGCCATTCGAGCCCTGCATAAGTGTGCTCACTTCCATCGTTCGTCACACCGCTGTTGATTTAGCTGAAGCGGTCGGCATTTTTCGGTTCCTCAAACTCAGAACCACTGACGTCCACTCTCGTAACAGCATTTCATTTTTCAGAACTGAAGAGCATATGCCGAATAAAGCTGCAAATATAGCGAGCCTCTTTGGTGCATGTTGCGCATTTTTTTGTGCACCTCAACAGACGGAAAATGGTACCGGAGTAATCTTGATGACAAAGCCTTCCTTCGATTTCAAGTTCGGTGGCTACATCCTAGAGACCTCTTAAAGCTTGCTCCATTATCTCATCGATGATGAAATTAAACATGAATGACAGCATGGGTCATCCTTGTCGAACGCTGCCGGACGTCTCGAAGGAACTTCACAGTCTACCTAACACGGTTGCTCGGCAAGAGGAATGGGGATACAGCTACCTCAATATACATCCACGAGCCTCTTTCACATATCCTTTCGATGAAAAGCTGACTGTTTTGCTCCACTGGACTAAGCAACTCCTGAGAAATCCGGTTTGTTTGATTAGCATCATATCTCGGGCCACATCACAAAGATTACATTAAACCGAATGTTCTATTCGACTCTACGTCCGTGAACCAATGTAAATTACAGTTTTGAACGCACCAGCTTTGGCCTAATACTATGTGATTAATCGGATACTAATTAAACTTGGAGTTTTGTCGTCTTGGTGCTGCACCACGCGAGCTGTTTCAGAAAATTGTGATATATAAGAAGAGTCGATTTCCTAATATGAGGCTGGAAAAGATCATTCTCGCCATCTGTCAGCTTAAAAGATAAAGCACAGTGCCTACCTAAACAGGATTTTGATGCATTTAGTTCTTCGAATTGCACGTTAAGTCATCTAGCATTGTATTGTCGGAGCTTTTGCTTCTATGAATAAGAATGGCGTGTTCATCGTAAATCTAATTTACAATATTTTGGAGCGCGTGTTGTGATAACAGTAATTCTCTCGAACTCTAACTGGCCTCTGGGGTTTTGCGGCATATGATCTGCTACTAACCAGAATATAATCTGAAAGGACAGATTTTTCTTTACTATCCAAGGCTACCCAGGTACATTGTTGATGCGCAGCTTCAGCTGTTTCGCCTGCTGCAGTGCGCAGGAAATATCCTGATGAGATACGAAGAGGAGCTAGTTAAGTCACACCGATTGAACCCTGGATTTGTACTTCACAATCGCAGCAGATATCAATCCCAAAAGAACTTGTCGTAAGCGATAGGATGTACCTACCTGAGGATATTTAGGTTAAAAAAGCCGAGATCTAAACATTGATGAGGATTGGGAAAGTATAGCTGCGAGTACCGTGCATTGTTGTTTGTTGCATTGAGCAACATGATGCAGCATGAAATTCTTTGTTGTGGTGCGATTCATGGGAGATGGGCGACGGATACTATGAGGAAATCTACCCAGGGAACTAAAAACGGTGATTTTAAAAAGAACCTGCCCACAAGGAAGTGGAAAATGGGTTAGCAAAAACCTATCTACTTGGGACCGTTGTTCCTTTGTTGATTTTTCCGGTTCAGTTGCCAGCTCAAAGAACGTCCAACCTGAAAGACTATAAAACTACTTTATCATGTCTCTACCTATCTACCTTATAGTCAGGCATGAGATAAGCTATCTTATATTAGTTGTTTGGTCACAGAGGTGTGCAAGCTGACACCTCACGTCAAAATTTACTATCATTCCCTGATAGTGGGCAAAGACCTTAACCCTATTTGTTGACCAACCATACTCTCTGCATCAAAGTGCCACCGACTGACTATTATTAATTTTTTTTGGAGAGGATCCATACCAGGCGAAAATCCACAGCGCCTTCGACGACCTATTGCTTTTTTTCTGATCCGCCACACAGGTTCGCAGTCTGATCGATGGCAATGAGGGAATAGTTCCCATAGACTTTCTGCGGCTGCACGGTCAATCGAAACCCAATGGCCAGGACGCTCACACATTACAAACTGAAGCAAGTGAACGAAAAAGTAGACATCCCCCCAACGACTTACCCAGCGACCAAAACGGCCTCTTTGGTAAATCAGAATTTTGCCGTGATTACGAATCAACTTCACCGACCAATAACAAGGAGCTGGTTTCTGGACAACCAACGCTTGATCCGGATAAACGAAGTCATTCGTCGAGCTCGACGACCATTCGACTTTCGACTGAATCGAAAGTTCCCAAAAGTGAGCTGCATATATATTTTTATAGGTAACGTTACATGCACTTGGCTCACTTGATCCCGAAAGCTGAATACCTCAACCCCAGAACGAACTGGTTGCCGTCAGCTTATTAATAATAAAGTTGACTGCTAAGTAATCGCAGCTGCAGTCTTCAAATCATGTAAGTAAATATTCAGTGTGGCGTAATCAATATTAGGATGAAGCAGAAACTAACCAAACTTCAAACACTGCTATCCTTGTTTTGCGTGTTTCAAGGGCATCACAATACAACTCCACAGTTTAGATAACGTTAGGATATTTATCGCACTTTTAATGGTGCACGAAGAGCCGAGTATACACCATGGGAAATAGTTTTACGCTATTTATGCCGTCCCACTTAGGATGGCAGAAAAATGCGAATAGATTTTTCACTTTCTGTAACACCTGGCACCCCGTGCCAAAAAATTCTCGTGTATTTAACAAAGTTTTCTTTATCCTGCTATTGGTCTTGCAAAGCAGATAGTTTTCGAAACACTTCAATAATTTAGCGAGAACGCTGCTGTTAGTGAGGAAGACTGATGAATTGTCATCTTTATCTCCTCGCAAGTTTTCACTGTCCACCACGGTCGATGTGAACGTCTTCCACAATATTAGGTCACGTATTGTAGATTGTCCATCCTTATCTAAACAATAAGGTCCTTGTACTTTCGTTTGCCGCCAGCTGTCGGTTTGAATCGGAATCGGCCCGACGTAAATATCGCTTAACTGGGCTCAAAATGCCCCGCATCCTTAACACCAGTGTAAAAAAGGCCAGTTCAGTGTTTAAGACTGTTATATTTGCACTGACATGCTAGGATTTCGGTTGCTACTACAGCACCATCCACTCAAATGAGAAAACGAGGACGAGAAACAGTAAAAGTTCAACCGCGAGGTAATAAGTTGGAGAACTATATAGAAGAAGAAAGAACTCGAATACAGGAACGCCTTCATTGAAGATGTCACAGGCACTGCCGTATCGTGATTTTCCCACTGAAGGGTGAATTGCGGGCGTTCACCCTCCGGTCGACTGATTTTGGCAATCAGCCCAGGGGATGTGGCTTAATTCTGATTCCAAAACAACCACGAACGGTGCACGAAGCGCACGGGCGTATGTTCACCGAAATCTGTGAAGATCGTCTAAGTGTCTCGTGGGTTAAGACACTAAGACGATCTGAGAGTCACGTTAGCCACTGAGGATCGGTGACTGATTCCTCAGTTCATCCGCTTCTCGGATGGGGCTATGCGCCCCGGGTACTCAGTACACCTGTTCTTCACAGACTATTATAATATATTAAAATGAGTATTATTGTACTGGGAGAAAATCGGATGGCATAAAAACCAATGTTAGCGCAGTCCGAAGTCACAACAGCTCAAATTTTTGGCGATATGCTGCATGTCCGTCGGTCAGTCGATCCTAAGTTTTCGACGGGACATCTTACAGACCAAAACTTCGAAAATGGTCTTACATATTTTAGCGGTCACGGGTTTGTCCGCTTCCAGCCATTCATGAATTTCGGAGAGCACTCGAAAAGCAGAGTGCAGTATCGACCATACTGTGATGAGCTATCTGACCCGATTCATCTACGTTTCTTACGAACCGAACTAGTTGAAAAGCTACGATTACTCCTACCAATAACTTCAGTGAATACTGGTCGCTTATCGAGACTTGTTTGTGAGTTGTGGCCTGACCCTACGTGTTGTAACAACCTGGATGACCGCTGTTTCCCTACATTTTATTGATATTCGCGTCGTTCCTGGCTGGTACCAGGCACAACGAAACATGACTCAACTCAAAACGTGAACTCAATCCAAACTGTCCTAGAGATCGGGAGATCCCTGGGTGAAATATGCTCCCGTTGTGAAATTTCCGCAAGCTGCTTCACTTCGTTCGAACTACTGCTAGAAAAACATTGGATGTGGACGAAGCTATCTGTAAACTCGACGGTTCCCCTATCCACAATCGTTAGCGACGTATTGTACGCTCGGCCGAGTAGCTTGAAGCACAGTTCAGTTGGCCTTGACCGTCAGCTTCTCGATTAGCTATTCCGTCGGACTTCCTGTGGTCCATTTCGCCAGATCCATCTACCGAGATGTAAGAAAACCAAGGCCTAGGTTTTCATGAAGCGTCGATTCCCAATGGCATTTCCCCTACGCTTTGTAAATAAGGAGGAATGAAACCAGCCAGGGAAATTCAGTTTTTATTTTCGATGTTCCGGTACTCCAAGCTACTTACCTCTTCGTGTAGGGGGGGAATCGGTTGTTCACTTGTTTAAGAAAGGCGTGAACCGTAGGGTCATCAGCCTACTCTCGATATCGTAGAAGATGCTATGGTCAAGTTATACAACAACCGTAAAGGGCGAATTGGCAACGAACATGCTAGGTTTCGCACCGTTGCTGGATGCATTTATTAACTGTTCACTGTCCGACAATTGTGAAGGCACAATTTTGTTTTCCAAAGGCCAACAGTTTCTGTGATCTTAGGCATTCTCTCAGCCTTCGACTGCGTCGAAGAGTCTACTCTGCGATACTATTTGTTGATAAATGGAGAACTTAAGGGACATGTGTCGGTCCTCAAAGAGTTGTACCGTCATACCTAAGGTCAAGTTGGAGCGTATGGCCGGGATTTGTTGAACTTATTTTTCCCATGAAGTACGATAAAATTGCCGAATTGCCTTACAAATTTGCTGTAGAGGATGTTCTGTGAAACGCTTCCTCTGGTTTGTTGGACGGAGGATGTAAACACCTAAGAAAGCAGTTTTTGATTTAAAATATGCCAGTGATACTGGCTTGTTGATTGGCAATACATGGACGGTTCCCTTCTTGTACCCACTTCGTCTACGGCTTTATTCGTTTCTTTTTTGCGTTAGCACCGTGCTTGCTTTTTGAGTGGTTCGAAATCCGAGACCTAAACAGGAGTAACAGACTTTATATCACCAGCGTTCTTGTGATGTATTTTTGCTTTGTGAGATGTATACTATCTTCGTTCTCGCGTTTACTTGGTACTGTTGAAAAGTAGTCTTCTGTTAATGAGGATTACCTTCGTCATTCATTCTGCTGACAGGATAAATAATCTTCGTCCTGATCATACTCTTGAATCCCTCTTCTCAAACTACTGTCGATTTCCGGGTTTTCCGGAAATGAAATAATGGAATATGATGTTCCATTAATCTGTCATATTCCTTTCATCTAAACGGATCATTTTTGTGCGGTGAAGATTCCGGGTTTATATGGCCCATCTAAGCGTTTTCGACGGAGGTGCCAGAAATCAAATGCCAACGAGACATCCTAGAGAGCTGCCGGTTCCGTCGAAATACGGAAGTTGAATATTAGACACCTTTTTAGTGGGGAGTCGCTGTGGCAGAACGCATTCCTTGAGGTTTTTCTCGGTCAGTGACTACTCGATCACCAGCTTCTCAATAAGGCCCATGATCAGATACAGAACGTTCTCGAGTTAAGCCAAGCAACCTAATTATGACCGTACATTGGGAAACATGGTTGTATATGGATTCCCTCATTGTGGCGGAAGCTGGTTAAGTGGGGTGTTCCAACGTGTCTGTAGTTGACTAGTGTGAACAAAACATATCTTTGCACGATTATGATTACTTGCAGATTGCCAGAGGAATTATAGCGGAAAAATAAAAGGATGTAGAAGAAGAAGGAAAGCCAGAAACACTGTAGAGTTCGCCACTTCGATATTTTCTGTTGCTCACCGCAGACTGTGGTTCTTGTGTGGGCGTTTCACTACCCGACACTCTGAACCTTCAGCTAAAAAAATGATGGGTGAAGAAGCAGAGCGAAACAGAGTTTTCCAAATTATTGTTAGTGAATGACTGGGATTTTAGCTCATACTCTTTTTGATCCCTTTTTATTAAAGACCACACACCTACGGAGGTTCCAGTGGAATCTGTGATAGAGAAGTTTAGTTTTTACATGTCTCCGTAGGAGGCAAGAGGCTTCGACGGAAATTTTGGCGGGCCTCAGTCAGCCTCTCACATTGTCACCAGCGAACACTTGCGGGATTTTACAGGTAGCGCCTGCCAGGCAGAAACCAATCAGGTTCCCGACGCTGCTTGTTCACGAAGCATTATTCGGGGAGTGTTACCTCACCCTATTCGCGGCTAACTTACGGATATGGCCGTAGTAAACCAGTATACGACCATGCCTCTGGGAACAAGGCCCTCGCTTCCGTAAATCGAAAACG
The DNA here is from genome assembly GCA_008360955.1 of Fasciolopsis buskii. Lineage (NCBI taxonomy): Eukaryota > Metazoa > Platyhelminthes > Trematoda > Plagiorchiida > Fasciolidae > Fasciolopsis > Fasciolopsis buskii. Next base: position 72,140 of record LUCM01011558.1, read on the forward strand.
TGAAGACTGCCGTTTGGTTGATGTTATATTTTCGGATTGATTTTAGATTTTCACATAACGGGCGAGTTCTGGCAAGCCGCAGTCACCTGGACGTTCATTCTGACTAGGCTTTTTATGCTCCTCGCTTGGCTACATGCTCATAAAATTTCTTAGATCACTTGTGATTAGAAATTTATCTTTTCCAAGCCAAATTCACAGCGTAGATTTAAACGTGAAACCAAACGATCTTTTCGAGTCTGGTCTTGGTTATTACATTCGACCGAAACCCATACTAATTAGTCTTTGATATTTATTCATGGGCAGAATTAAATTTCGATTCTATGAATTGATGTTGATAAAAGTCAGAACCTTCATCGAGTTCTCCTTAGATTCCGTAGTATTAAATTTCTAACTCTTCGCGAACGAACACAATAAGCTAGCTGTGTACAGATGCTGCTTGGATACAGTCTGCTCATAAAATCCGCATCACCTTCATCATCGTTCAGCGTTAAGCAATAGGGCAAGCCTCACTGACCGCTGACTTTTCCCAGAGTTACACGTTTCTATAAAACCAGTGACTATAGAAATGGAACAGGGAGTAGTCAACCTACACAGGCGGAAAAATATATGATGTTCCTGCAGCCATTACACGGAACGCAGTCTAACTGTACAAACGCATGTTTTCAATCATTCTGATTCGATAAAAAATGAAAACACGATCGCCACTGTTTACGGTTCATTGCCATATCCTTTAGTGTCTCCAGCCAGTTAGTTGACGAGAGACACCTACTTTACCTAACTTCGCTGTACATTTTCTCACCTCACTAAGTTTCATACGCTGAAACAAGGTGTTCTGAGAGCCGGCATCTAGTACCAGATTCCTGACCTCTCCATTACTCGCTCGGTCACTTCATTCAATCATAGCCATACTACGTAGACATCAGTGGTCGAAAACTTTCATGCGACGAACATCTCCAACACGAATATCCCACGTCTCCCAACCGTACAACATAACTGGACGCACTGTGGCACAGTACACACGACTTTTCAACTTCAGTGAAATATCAGGCCGACGCCACAAGTGCTTCAGTCCAGCGTAAGCGTCCCGGGCTTTTGATATGTGCGTATTTACCTCCACTCCTGAGCTACCATCGTTAGAACCGCAGCTACCAAGTTAAGTGAAACGGTTCACGATCGTTAGTTTCTCTTTAACCAGTACCAGGTTCGGCACTACCATCGTCCAGTGCTTTAACAGCACCTTGCAGTTTGAAGGAGCAAAGCACAAGTCAAACCGAGCAACCGACCTCGAGAGTCTCTCTAATGGCCGTTGTATCATCTAGGTCACAGCTTCCCCATTTCCCATTTCCACTACTACAGCCCGGAGACCGCCTAAAGCATCTTTCATCACCTCATCCATGACGAAGTAGGACAAAAATTGAGAGATGGAACACCTTTGTCGAACGCCGCTAGTCGTTTAGAATGAACGTGACAGTTCATCGTATACCCTCACGCGACCATAGGTATGCGAGTACAATGCTCGCAACAGGTTCACAAACTTTGTTAGCATTCCCGCCCGGTGGAGAGCACTGAATGGTGGTGGTCGATCCACCGAGTCGAAAGCATAATTCATGTCGAGAAATACTGCGATCGTGTGGCGCGTTTCGAATATCTGTCGGAGAGTGAATATCTGGTCGATGAAACCTCGACCTGCTGGATATTACTCTCGCGAATCCGTATCAAACGACGCAGCACTATCGAAGCCAACACCTTAGTAACTATCTGAATTAAACTAATGCCATGATGATTGCTACAGTCACTCTGTGTACCCTCCTTGAAGATGGGTACAGTCGGTGACTCACACCACGATAACAGAATGCGCTCCACGTTCCAAATATCATGAAACAAGGATTTAAGTGATTTCATCAGAGCTTCCCCACCCAATTTGAAAATAATGCAGGGGAAGGTCTTCAGAACCGGCTGCTTTTTCCCTCTTCAGAAGTCGAATATTCGACTGCACTTCCACTTCCGTTGGGGGATCAAGTGACACCTCCCAAGGATTCACAGCTCCAGACGTTGGACTGAATACGGTAGCGTGTGACCAGCTAAATTGATCCCTGAAATGCTCTGCCCAACGGTCCAGTCTTTCCTGTCTACCGTGAATGAGCTCTCCAGTCCTATCGCACACGACTTCACTAACCGAAGTTCGCTGCCCACCGCTGTCGCGTATAAGCTTAAACAGTCTTTCATTGTTACCTGAAGCAGACGCCACTTCCACCTCTTCGGCTACCTTAACCCACCAATTTTCGCGGTCATTCTTAAGGCTTATCGTCAACGAACGCTGCAACTGTGGACGAATAATATTCACCTCTTTGCAGTTAGGTCAAAAAATCTGCACGTAGCTTCAAGCGTCTGATTTGTTTCTGGGGCGGGGAACACACCAACAAGGAAGGGGATCGGGCTCGCCTACCTTCTTGGCGTTTCTTGCGTCCATGCCAAATGCAAAATTAGTACAATTCAAATTATGAATCAGCAAGTGATTTGTGAAAACATTCTTTAGTTGGACCCATTTCTTATGAACGCGCTGTAGTATGTGAACTTGTTGTCAAAGTGAAATCGAATAATGTTTTTGTGTTAAATCAGTGACGACGGCAGAAACATTTATACTAAAATCGGAAGTAGCCGACGACTTGCCATCGTCGAGGTGGACCAACGTGGTGAGCTGTCCATCACGAGACAACGTGGGAAGTTTTGTCTCACCTGCTTCCCCTGATCAAACGAAGGCATTTCGTAGAGTACAAGAAGCAGGACAATAAAAATGTATTGTGCGGATACAGTGAATAGCTAGCTAATAAGTAACATTATTCTTCGGAAAGTGTAAACACCAACAGTGTTCAAAATAAGACTATCAATTCTAGTCTTCAGGCAGTTTATGAGAAGTCTGTCTAGTTTTGTATTCCGTTCACAGGAGAAAACGTAATAGACATTATTAACAGGTAGTTACAAACCCAAAGCAGAATAACATTTGACTTCTCAAATTTGCATCCTACTCAGTGTCATTTGGCTATCCTCAGCTACTATGGTCAGCAGTTCCATCCATTCTTTTTAATTCCGTTTATTTACGCTGTTCCAGGCAACTCAGGTACAGATGAAAAGATAACCAGGATTTCTCCGTTACGTGGCTCTTTTGTGCGCACATTGATCGAATTCGAGGGATCAAATGCAGACGAACTGACTTTTCAGTCCGGTTCAGTGATCCGCGTAACCGGTCGAGCTCCAGTTCCTGCAAGTGATCGAAATCACAATGATGAGAACGGATTTCGCACCAGTCCGGATTGTGCAGACCGCCTCAATCCAACGGCTATTTCCACCGTCGATGATGGCTGGTGGGAAGGAGAGCTGATCGTTCCTCCCGACAATGCAACCATCCAGAATCAGATCCACAGAGTAGTCCGTGGCGTCTTCCCCTCAATGTTTGTCGAGCCCATCCCGGTAGGAGAGTATGATGTTTGGGAACGAATTTGGCAATGTGCATCGTCAACTTCACCCGCTTGTGGTAAAAGTAAGTAGCTTGGATTCCCGAAGTCTTTTGTCTATATTTCCTGATTGTATTTTTACAGGCTTTTAGCTACACCTGCCCATAATACTGATAAAAAGTTCCGTCAGTAATGCGGGAAGCACAAATCTTTGAAAAATCCCGCAGCTGTTCATCATATGATAGCAGCGTTCAACTCACTTCTAAGAAACCATGGAAATACAGCTGATTCGTCCTTGTTTTGAGTCATTAGCGGACCAATACCCACTGCGTCCCGAAGGAGACGTGGATCCGGAAAGAACAGTTGTGAATCGACCGCCCTAACCGTTGTACTACGGGGCTTGCTGTCGGCGGTTTATTGAACTTCAAGTGATGACATTGCACGTATTCGTCATTGATTTACACGGTCAAAGGAGCTGGTCTAAAACAGCCGATTCGTGATTGCTGAAAATCCGGGTTAAGTAAGGAACAGTCGTATTTCTGTAATTATTTATGCGAGAAAGCAAAGTACGAAGGTGTAACATGTTGAGAAATTAGAACGGCATCTTGAAAGCTCACAATGCAGAGAATGTGAAGAATCCAAAAGAGTCTTCCATGTCGATTCTACACAGTTTGCTAGATAATTCTTTCATTGGTATGAGTATGATATTAGACAGGCCTGAGCGAGTAAACCAAAAAAGAGAGGAGCAATAAGGAACGGTAGGAAGAACACACTGGTGTATAAAACAGTATACCGTGCCTTTCAACTTCTAATGTAGAAGGACAATATACGTTTTCTTTACACAATTATACATGTGACATGGCCACTGCATGTTTCTGTCAGTGGTGATTTCTAAGTGTGTGACGGAATCTATCCTAGTGAGTGATTCCGCAACAACGGAAGAATTACCAGGTGCGTAGGGGCTCAAGAAGTGAACAGAGGCTCAAAGCGTTTCGGTAAATTAGGGCTTAAGCTGGAACTAACGGAATAAACGTAAACATAGATCTACTTGCTGAAAAGTCGAGAAAACCCTTCGCTGCAGTTATCGATTAAAAGGCTACAACACCAACAACATATTTCGCCAGGCAACCGTGGGATCACGTTGATAAGATGCTGTATCAAGCAGCACAATCCTGGAAAATGATCTAGTTCTGAAGTCTAAGCGATGTATGGACAGATCATCATGTACGATATACGCGGGTCTCGAAAGCAAACGTCTCCCGTGCACTTATGTATAGGACATGTTTATCCTTCACCGGGTAGGGGAACGAGACGGAAGATATGACAAATCAAAGGAAAACCTTAGTGTACCAGTTTAAAGTCTTTTTTCAGTAGCCCAGTAAAGATTACAGAGGAAAAATGGAATAAGACTGGCAAGAACCACTGAGAAGGAAGAAGTGAAATTAGACCAAGCACAAAACCGCTTGAGCTTTTGGTCCCGAAAAGACACACTGTAGTTTGGACGCAGTCGCTAAGGTGAAAAGATCGGAGGACAAAGAGCCCAAGGTAGTTGACGGATTCAAATCTGGGAGAGAACATTACCAAGGGTACAAAGGTCGTTAGGAAAGGCAAACCGAAACAAGTTAAAGATACATTTATGAAATTTGGATCGGTTGAGTGAGAGGCCAATCAGTCCTCAGAAGGACCAAAAATGGATCGTTTAGCCCATCATCAACTTATAAAACGTGACATATTACAAAATCGTCCGCATATTTGATCATAAATCTGAATAAATTGCTGTGCGTCACTCAGGTAAGTGAAGCAAATGAAGGGTTAAAATTATAAGTTAAAAATTTAGATAAGTTCTTTCCAAGTCTTGTTTTGTGGATCGTTAGTAAGCCATGATAACGAAACTAAGTAGGAACCTAGAAGCTTGAAGTTTTTGAAGTAAAAATGATTCAGGGATGAAGTCAAAAGTGGAAGAATAGCAAATGGAAAACACCTAGCGGACTTAAATTTGCAAATAAAGTGCACTGAGCATTGCATTGCATCAAGTATGCTGCTATTGAGTTTTTTGGGCGAACTGGAAGTGATTGGGAGTTCACGGCTTACTTTAAGAGGAAACTGGATGGGATACGCTGAGTTTAACAGTGGCTGAAGCAAGGTCAGTGAGAAGTAATCGTCTGGAAAGGACAATGGATGTTGTCTTCTTGAGAACCAGGTCTACTGTTGCTGCTTTCCAAAAAACCTGCTTGAAATGTGTATGCATAGAGGTAAACGGTCTCGCCCATCCATTGATGAAAACTTTGCAGTGTTAAGAAGTTCAAAACGTTCATTTTTATCTATAGGCTCACTATCGGTACAGTCAGTGAGTTATATGGCAAGGAGGTAGATTAAGTAGGTTTAATAATTGAACCATTGAGGATATCAATGTAGAATGAACAAGGGCGCTGTCTTTCCTTCTGGCCGCAAAGCATCCGAATTCCCATCCATTCATGGACGAAGATCCCCGACCATTTAGAAGTTGATTAACAAAGGTCATGTCAACACGCCTCGTCTCAGTTTTGGTGAGACAGATTCTTAAAGATTCCAGTGTCGCCGAGCTTGTGTGCCTGGTTTTTCAGTCGACACAGTCACCTAATATAAGCGGATGATACCTTCCATTACTATTAAACATCAGAGGACTAGAAGAGGTCAAACGTGTTCTGCAGGGTGAGGATAAAAAGTTAAGCAGAGTTGGGAAATGGGGGAGCAAGTGGAAACCTGGAGCAAGCCACATCAAGAAAACGTGAAAAGCAAGACGTTTACGCATAACATGTTGAGTGAACGAAATCTCATTCGCTTAAATTTAACCAAATTCTTAGCAAGATGAGAATGCATTTTTAATCGCACAACGATGACGCAGTTGCCTCCCGTAGAAATGGAGTTTGACGGGAAAAATTTTGATTGGTTAGAGGAGACTTTATCAAGATTTGTAGTTCCATGAGGAGGTGATAGGCGTAAATTCCTCAAACCAAATGCAGTTAATGGGAATAAAGAGACACGGTTATAATCTGCGAATGGATGAAGGTTGCCATCCAGAACAGAAACAGTGAAATGGATGAAGGAGTCAGAAAGCGCTAATTCCGAGTTGGGTCGCGGATGTGGTATAAATATTATCGACGATCGTTACGAAAACAACAGGATCGAAGATGAAAACAGACAGACAAGCAGTGTTTATAGTAACATGAGTAGAAAAAGACCACATTCGTATCCACACCATGAATATACATGAGTGACTTCACTTTCGTAGGTGGATTTTTCGCATTTGCCTGCATTTTATCAAAAGCAATCAAACTTATTATTGAGCACGACGGAACCGTCTATGTTAGCATTCCATCAGGATTTTTGTATGCATGCGTATTATGGTAAACGTATAAACCAAGTATATACGACAACTCAGCCATTCTCCCGAACAGAGAATGTACATCAATGTTGATGTAGGTTTAACGGGACAGTCATTTTCTTGGTTGGTTTGTTTGGAAGCTTACGAGAGAGTAGTTCCTTGAGAGGAGAGCTCGGATGGCAAAAATCAACAGAACATGAAGACAAAGTCAATAATGTGAGGTACACGTTACAGAATAGATTACGCTGACCGAAAACGAAAAACTTATGCTGCAACGCAGAAATCTTCGGGAACAGCTGTAATGGATAACATAACAAGACGTACCGGAGCCACTCAAAGAGCACATATTGAACCCGAATTTAATGACAGTGGGAATCGGAATATTGTAGTGGTACGCAAGATATCAATGCCGTACAGTAGTGGGAGTACAAAGCATTTCAAACGCCTTTATGCCCATATTGGTCAAGTGGAGAAAATTACTTAAATTCTGTTACGGTTCTCTGCCATACCGTTACCTATTTTTATTACACAAAGTGATTTACAGTAACCATGATAAACATAATCACAGGATATAATGTAAAAGAGAGTGCATGTGAAGAACATTCGAATAATATTCCACTTGTTGACTCTGGTTTTAAAAACAGAAATACTACACGTTACCGGGAAAAGGGACGAAGGAAGTGTTCCAGAGCTTTGTAGTCCGGGGAATAAAAGAAGACTAAAATAAAGAAGTTCGACATCTAGGAATGAAGACTTGGTAAGAATGACTGACCGCCTGAGTACGAGAACAACGAGAGAAAGTCAGGAGAAGAGGAACTGCTGAAGCGAGTTCAGAAGGATCGAAAATAAGTTAATAGCGACAGTAGAGATAGTGAAGCGACTGCAGATTTGAGGTCGGGGGGAGGGGGTGGGGTCATTGATCAACCGAATGGCTTTCCTTTGAAACCAGTAAAGAGAAAGCGGTAGACGTAGCTACGTCCTACACATGACTGCAGTATTCAAATCTCGATCCCCTCGGTCATTCACCGACTTGACAAAACTCTTTAATAACCCACTCCTGCATCTAAGATAGGAGCTAGGTGTTGAACGTGACTGATGTGGACGGCAAACGCCAGTAAAGGGTGTTTGATACTCCAACTCGCACTCCCATGGACAGTCATCAGTTTGGAAATCAAGATGAGGTTTGGTATCGATAGCACATGAAGCAGCTACGCAGCAATTTCATAAATTGAAAAAGAAAAGTGGTAACAATACTGCATCGCTTATAAGTGAGTAAGTCAACGCAATCGAAATCGGAAAACATCTCTGCGACTACCTCAGGTGTTTTACCATGCATTTATCACGTTCAGATAGCACTAGATCTAGATCCCCGCTCTCACTGAGAAAGATAATCCCGCTTATTCTTTGCAAACTTCATGAATGTTAACTCCATGCTTAATACATTCGTTTGCAATTAATTTTATTGCACTTCGTATGGTTGTTTTAAATTGTGTAAAGCAATATCATATTCAGAAATGTCTTGTTTGTAGATGATCAGATAGTTCCTTTAAACCACCTGACACCCACCTATTGCCTCAGTACGCTTTCACGATTAAGCCGCGAGTTTTCGAAACAGCTACCGCCACTGTTTGGTCTCAAGATTTCATGATGCTTTCGTACTTTCTTTAATTTTAGACGCATCTCTGGAACGTTGTATCCGTCAATCATTTGATAACTCCCCAAGAAATACACGGCTTTCGAAGCTCACTGGAAAAAAACTACCAGGCGACCTTCTGGAAAATTCGATCGAAATTGCGCAAAGTGCAACCAAATCTGACGATCACGCACAATTAGATGAAGATTATATACACTGGGGTGGAAACGTTTCTCCGAGGGGTGAGTCATCAGACGCAAAAGGACAATCTAAAACTACTGCTTCGCCCCGTAAGCAAACTGCTGTTTCGTATGGCCCGGAACCCCACAATTCAGAGGATGAAGAGGTAAGTCCAGTCTGCCCGCCAGTTTATGAGGGACTCGTTTTCGCCATAAACATGCTATGAAGTCCAAAATATTTAAGAAAATACCCAACTCAATAACGATCCCCGTACGCCTTAAAACTATCGTACTGTTTTCCGCCTTTCCTTATAGCTCAAAATAGCCGAGCTTTGAGAAGATGCGCCGTGGGACGTGAAGATTTACGACAATTGTAGTCAGTGTATCAATCCCGCGATTCAATCACGCTCTCCTTGTAACTTTTCCACTTTTTCAGCAAAACTTTTGTAACTCGTTTATCCAATTACTCTATCGATACAGTCATTCTTTCAGCGGAACTGGTCCCAAACTACTGGAGGCGGATTCCCCTTACAACCTGCAGCAACCGAACAACACGCACGGCTGTCATACTATTATATTCATATCATATCTAATATTGAAGACGTTTTCAAAAGGAGAATAACCTCTTGATTTTGAATTGATATCTGGAAAGTAAATGAGTGTATACCTCAAAGTACCTGTCTTTATGTTGGCAAAAAACGTGTTTCCAATTAGAAAAACGGCAATGTAACTGTACTTATTCTGCTTAGTTCCTTCTTTTGTGGAGGATCTCAAGTGCTCTGGACGTATTCCCACCGCCTCAAAATCGAAGGAACGTGTAGTTTTCGTTTTTCACTCGTGTACAGGACCATTTTCGATAACAAACCATATAGCATACAAAGCTTCATTGAAAGAAGTTTCTCAATGAGTGCGCAGGATCTCCCTAGAAGCACACGACCATTTTCGCGGTTATAACTGTTCATCCGATATACCTGTATCTTACTTGCTTGACTAATTGCTCTCAGTAATTTAGTACACACAAGTCAGTAAGTAACCGTCGGGAAATAAAGTAAGTCACTTATTAGTGAAGAGACAGTCGGTCAGAATTACAAACTTGTGCATCCTCCAGCCCCCCAACAAAAAATATCATCTAGGTGATCGAACACATTTGTGTCTACGCTTGCACTGACAACGTTGACTGAAAGATACTTTACTGGCCCTGCGCTTCTTATGTCGCGCACGTGTGCCTGGGTCACAGTACCTGTCGATTCGCAGTCATTTCAGTGAGACAGAAATTGCCCAAGCCACATCATGTGAAGCTTTGAAGGTATTCGGATAAAGTTACAGCAGCTTGACCAGTTTTATTTTACTATTAAGTTTCTACAGGCCTTCTGTTCACAAAGCAGAAGTGGAAGTGATTGTGATACAAGGATATCATATACGAATGAGGTCGAAAAACGTGGAATTTTTCATTGCATTATCTGAGATGGTGAACATGTTTTGACGACGAACTACTGAGATATGGAATGATGAAACTGACGCGCAAAGTGGTTCAACAAATATGCTTGTGGAATGGCTTATAATGGTAGTTATGCCTTGAGTAAGCTTGGAATTCAAAATTATATATATATATATATATATATATATATATTGCACTCGACAACGTTTTTTACTGTTCTTCAGGTCTTAGTATTTACGAGATAGAAAGAAACATCAGCAAATATCATACGTTTATTAATAGGTTTCCCTTATTATATATATTTCTAGGCTGTAATAGGGCTGGTCAGATATGCGCGATCTTGAATGTCAACAAAATCTTATATGTCTACAATGGGGTTTTAAGGTTCGTCCTTATTTGCGTTCATAAGGTTCGCTTGTTCAGTGGAAGCATTTATTTTACCGACAATTCTGCTCACGATTAAGGCTATATTCTTAGACTGAACTGGATTATTTATCGATTGTTAGATGGGGTTTAAAAATCATGGTTGATCACGAACATGAAAGCTTTCTGTTTGAAAGGAACCTGATTTACATCAAAGTTCATCTCGCATCTGTCATTTAAGCGCGCTGTGCTAACCGCCTAAATCGTTGTCGTGACAGTGAAGCGGTGAGCAAGAAACAGTAAAATATCTTGGTACCACAATACACAGGACAATGACCTGATTAAAAACTCCATACAGCTTTCAGCATTTACGGTCCTTCAAACTAAATAAGACCACCATTCTCATAGTAATAGATGAAAAAGCCAGGCAAAGATCATGCCTTTCATAGAATATGTGAATCACATCCCAAAGTGACCGCAGTGTAGCTTACATTCACGCTAACAGTTCACGGCAGGTTTTTTCCTAATCCCAACGCATATTATTACCGACGTTTCATGCCCCATTGTCCGAATGCGTTTAAAGAATATCAAAACGCCCCACATGTCAGCGGATACAAAGCAAAAGCTAATTTTGCAAGTATAATTATCCTTCACAGTAGCAGAAGACGTTGAGCGCCCCGATCCGGTAACCTGTTAATTTTCGATAGTGGATATGATACGTCAAAATGACCAGAAAAACCGAAGGAAACTGGTGGGCCCATTGTTTAACACTGTCAATCAATGTTGGGTTTCCAGCAATTCCTGTGAATAAATCTCTTCCTAACGGGCTTGGAACACGTCATGGTTGAGTTATATATGAGGCGGGTAAATGGGATATCGACTAAATTGCTGGCCTGTTTATTCGCCAGATAAGACCAGAGCTTACGCCTTATTTCCTCAAAAGATCGCCGGTTTTCGACGAATAATAGTGATGTTAGTTCGGGTATTTTCTTTATGCCGGTATATATTGGGGCAGAAGGTGTTCATATGACACTTACCACGTGAGTTTCGGCAACATCCGTACACATTTTCCTCAAATCTGAGTATAAATCGTGTTTCATCGGAACCATCCCGAATAAAAACAATGAGCGGAGAAAAAAAGAAAAGGCAACTATATGCAAAGTTGACCATGTATGATGGCTTCTCTACTCTCCACCTCCACGTCATCGGGATCCATGGTTTTTCTATGGGCTTCATACTACCCGGTTGCTCAGACCGAAGTGGAGGATTGGATTAGAGGACCCTAACTTGAGCATTTGATCAGACGGTCTAACCAACAGAGCACGATGATCTGAGGGTCACGTAACCCACTGGGGACCGATGACTTAGTGCTCACACCTCCAGTACACCGTTTTTTACAGATCCCGGGAAGCATACACCCGCGTGTTTTGTGCACCGCAATATTTGATTGTAAAACCGCTTTGAGAAGGGTTGCACGACGTCAAGCAAAATTTGAAGGACCAACAATCTAGCATTATTATTTTCACAAGGGATATAAAACATGATGCATTGCCTGCCAAGGCTCACTCGATCCCGATGCAAGTACTAACAAGAATCTATTCGTGTTCAACTTGAGAACATAACGGTTAACATTTCAATCAATCTTGCGAAAGATTACTTGCAGCCATTGAAACGCTGGCTACTTGTCAAGATTACGACAACCCCTTGCCAGTGAATTACCACGATCCATAACTTGTTTTGAAGACTGCCCGCTGTTTTGTTGCTTACTGAAGTAAGTAAAAACCACCGGAACATTACGGTATGCTTTCAAGCTGATGATAATATAACGGTACATATGGCCTGCAAAGGCTAACGCCAAGGTAATCCATTCAAAATATGAATATTTATGTGCATAAATGTGTTTAATTAGCGGAAAAATTGGTTTATTCATTCAGTTGCATACGAATGATAGACGCGTTTTTTCGTTGGGAAAAAGGATTATGAAATCGCCTGGCAGTATTCGTGATGCGCCTCGATTGCGCGCTGATCTGCTGACTTGCGTGTTTGAGAATAACCTCTCCATAACGGTAAGCTAAGATCCTGTCCAAGAAGCTGATTGCAACGCACACAAGGCGCTGTGTACAAATCATGGTAAGAATGCAACCAGCTGAAAAAACTGCGAACACCGGGGGCCGGCTGATAATCGTTAGACCAGTGCAACAGCATGCATTGAGCCAACGCAGTGATTCGTTGAAACAACGAGTACCGGCTAGGTGTGACCAAATCCAGCTGACTTGGACTTATGTTGTTCACCTGGATCGGTCTAGGAGTATTAGGTGAGTTTCCTGCTCTTCGTGGACGCATTTCGTGCTCCGATCTGGCCTTCGGTCCGAGCGTTAGTAGGGAGATCAGCGTTTCTTTCATCGCAGCGTTGTGAGGTGACCTGGAAGTCAGCAACTCTTCAGCAGGCTTAGACAGACCCTCCGTCTCCGACTGCTCTTCGGATTTTGCCATCGGTACGCCCGTTGCCTTGTTGGTTTGGTAAATCAGACAACTTTCGGTAAGGCCGCGAACGATGATTGATGTCGGATGAAGACGCCAAAACGTTATCAGACATTGCATTATTTCAGCCACCTGGAGTAAAGTCACAATCACCGGTGATAGGCTGTCAGCTATGAGGGCTAGCAGAATTGCAAGATATAATAAGGATCGAAGCGCTAACAGAAACAAAATTTGAACGCTAACATCTGCCTCTGACAAACAGGAGTATATACGGTGAACCAACATGAAAATTCAAACAACCATTATGACTATTTTCAATGACGTTGAATACTGGTGTTTTGCAGATCACGTCGGAAATTTACAAAGCTTCGCGATTAGACCGCAGACGTTTCATCACCAGCCAAGGTGACATCGTCAGTGAGAAGGAAATGACCTCTCCGTTCAGTTGCAGTCGTAGTAACGCAGATTACACCATGACACCAAAGTCCGTTTTGCAGGTTGCTATGGCTTCGACTGTGAACTAGCAGTGTTACCAATTTTGGCAGTGTTACTAATTCCAGTAATGTGGCCGTGAGACGCCTCTCAACTGAGAATGGTGTTAGATACTGCGATCTTGAAATGGCTTCGCTTCTTTCAAACTCAAGAAGTTTGACACCAACCAATCCACTTTAATCTTGCGCTTTAGTAGGTTATATGTTTAGACCAGTTCGATATGCCTGTTGATGGAATTTGTCGACGAGTGTAAAGCTTCCAGAAACTCTCTTGAAGGTCGTGTGTTTGCTTGGTCCGCAATGTAAACCGTGTCTGGACCGAATGTATTTCTTTCCTGATCCTCGTGAATAAATATTAGCGTAAGGTGTAAGAAGAAAAACAGTCATTCGAAGAAATGGTGAACTGCAGAACAGCCACACAAGTCAAATCTCCCATCAGAAGACGGGTTAGTAACTGACAGAATAAGAAAAGATTAACGTTAGATAAAAAAACTCACAAAGAGTAGCAATGAAGCTGGGGATAAGGCATAGATTGAAGTCTTGTCTTGAGCATTCTCGACGGAGGAGCCAATAAAGATTCAATTACAATCTGAGTAATGCAACTCCGAAGGAATACCTGGCCGAACCTATACATGCGTTTAAATCGTCTGAGTTTCATGAAGAGACCAAGTCGGAGTTGAGGCAACTCATAGTTGCCGCAGTGCGCTGGACTCTCCGACCCGACGTTCTGATATGGAACATGTCGCACTAGACACACTCAGGGAGAACGACAATTTCATCGTACGACGGGCCGATAAAGGAAGGACAATAGTTATTATTGGACAAAACCGACTACATTCGGAAACCAAAGCAGCTGTTAAACGATACTGCCATCCACCGTCTATTGCCAATGGATCCAACAGTGAAACCGGGAACTGAGATCAACAAAATCCCGAACTGCAGCATATGCAAAGAGTAATCAAACAGGATCGATGGAGGATGAGAGCTGATGCTTCTATCATCGCACATTTCTACGGACTACCCAAAGTGCAAAAGGAGGACATTCCATTGAGACCAATCGTTTCTTTACCAGGAGCTTCGACATACAACGACGGAGACGCCTGAAACCTCTGACTGGAGAATCCAACTACTCTATAAGTAACACCCAACGATTCCTGGACAAAATCAAAAACATCAAGGTTGAGTAGGATGATGTCATGCCTTCGTTCGACGTAACAGCGTTCTCTACTTCAGTCAATTTATAACTGGCGAAGAAAATACTGGAATAACTCTAAAAACAGCACCCGGACAATCCATTGGAAATGTCGACAACTTGCGAACTGGCTATTCTAGGTTTATGCACAAACCTCAAAACTGACGAGGACATTTATGAACAAATTAAAGGAATGCCTATGAGATCACCGATATCCGGATTTCTCGCGGAAGACGTGATGTAAGCCTTTGAAGACATTGCACTATCCAAGAGACGACAAAAGATGTGGATCCGATGTGTTGATGGCACTTTTGTCACTACCAAACGCTTCTATACCGAAAAAGCGTCATTATCAATAACGGTCTCAACAAGATACATTTCACCATGGAGATAGAAAATTACAATAAACTCCATTTTATGGGTGTAATGGAAAGAAGAACCTTCAACGGAACTCCGGAGACGTCAGTGTATCATCATCGCCATCATCGTACAGCGCTAAACAGCAACACAAGCCTCTATGACCGCTGCCTTTCCCCGGAGTTACACGTTTCTACAAAACCAGTGAATATAGAAAGGGAACAGGGAGGAACCTACTCAGGCGGAAAAAGATATGATGCTGCTGCAGCCAACACACGAAACACAGCCTAACTGTACAAACGCACGTATTTTCAATCATTCTGATTCGATAAAAAATGACAACACGGTTCAGTGCGATATCCTTAAGTGTCTCCAGCCACCTAGTTGACGAGTCTTTCGGACCCCAATCACGAAGATGTGAAAAACCTACTTTACCTAACTTCGCTGTACACTTTCTCGTTCCACGTTGCCGCGTCATCTGTTGGCCTCCACAGGGATTCTTCCATTCCTTAGGAGGAACACAAAATAGGGCACAGTACGGTAGACGAGTGTTTGCCATACGCAACACGTGACCCAACCAGCGTAGTCTACTAAGTATCATAAGCTGGAACAAGCTATTCTCAGAAGTGGCACCCAATAC
>LUCM01011558.1:88903-119832 GCA_008360955.1 Fasciolopsis buskii
GTTCCAAATATCACGAAGCAAGGAGGTAAGTGATTTCATCAGCACTTCTCCACCCAATTTGAAAAGAACTGGGGGAAGTTCGTCGAAATCGGCAGCTTCTCCCCTCTTCAGAAGCCGAATATTCGACTGCACTTCCACTTCCGTTGGAGGATCAAGTGACACCTCCCAAGGATTCGCAGGTCCAGACGTCGGACTAAATACGTTAGGGTGTGGCCAGCTAAACTGATCCTTGAAATGTTCTGCCCATTAGTCCCCGTCTTTCCTGTTTACCATGAATGAGCTCTCCATTCCTATCGCACGCAACTTCACTAACTGACAAGAACCTGACCACAAGGCAGCGGGGCATGGCTGAGTGGAAGCCCATTTACTTGGATTAATCATTCTTTCGCTCGTTTTTTTCGACTGAGCTGCTAATTTAGGTCAACCCCCGACTTGAAGTACCAGAAGGCTAATTCGTCAGGCTTCTACCCGTTGACGTTCCGGGCATGATAGGATCTTCGGTTTGAGACAGGCCATCCTGTATACCTCGTTGGATCATGGAGGAAAGCAAGTCGTCACACCACGTCTCGTTGTGACACCTAGCATTTACCGTTCCAGCCCTGAATACACCACCGCCTAGCAGGTATCCAGAGCTTTTTTAAATCTAGATACATAATTACCATTAGCCACATGTTCTGGAACCCCGTTCCATTAGAGAAACACCCTGTTGTCGAAGAGCCTAGCCTTCATCGGAAGCCTTGTGTGGCCACGCTGCAGCCTTCAATTACACCCTACATGCTCCTCGCCAGGTTGTCGATCAATATGAGGAAGTGCGTGTACCTTTCCTAATACGACCCATGGGTCTTAGTATCGATTCCTGGGGAGTGTTCTGCAACAGGATTAAGACGTGCCACTGCGTGATAGGGAGCACAAAAAGGAACAACATGAGCCGGCTCACTGGTACGCTTACTTTGTTTCGGTCGAAACACAGTAAGCGTATATGTGAGCATCGACACTTAGACAATAAAATCCAATATCGCAGCTCATAACATGTCCGGTACATAATGGAAAGTGGCTTCATGATGCTTGGCGGGACTTGAACCGCAGTTTTCGAGTGCCTGGGGTTCTGGCGCAATCCCAACTGAAAGTTGCTGTTACTGACGCTATTACTTAGTTAATTTCAGAAGCGTCTATCTGGAAAAGCTCGTCTCATCGGGGAGTTTTCGATGGATTAAATTTTATAATAATAGGGCTATGTCGATGTGTCTAGCTGGACGATCAACCGAAAGATACGGAATTTTCTACATTAGCGGATAAAACACGCCATTATTTCCGTAAAATCTTCTAAAAATACACCATAACGCCTAGAAGAGGCGATTTCCGTTTTGATAACAATGAAGGCGAAAATCTTGCACTTTCCACGGTCAGTCTGCAAATTAGGGCGGCCTACGGGCAAAACTCGACAGTTTCCTTCAAACTTTCCCGCCATCGGACCCGATCCGACCACGCATAACGCAGCAGCCCAATTCAGTTCAACGGGCCTCGCTGAAATGAACGGAAAACTGAATGCTCCACCTCACCTTGACGGCGAGAGATGTTACCGGTCGAAGACATCCGCAGTTTACCCCGCAAGCGCCATACCCATCCTCTCAGTCCGATGGTGGCCCGACAAAAATGCCCGTGTGAACCCAAGTAGAACCGCGCTGTCCATCAAGGTTTGGAAACGTCTGGGCAACAGATGGGCACATAAATAAGCATTTCATGTTTATGAAAGTAACGTTCTCTTGAAACTAGTGCAGCATTTCTAATTTTTATTTCTAAGTGCCATTTGCTGCCACCTACATAGTACAATTCAAGGTTCATTTGTTTAAGTGGGTTGGTTTCACCCGGCTCGCCGCCATCCTGGTCGCCGGTTGTTGTTATTGGTCAGACATATCCGGGTTTTCGCCGAAGTGTTTCTTTGCAAGTTCTTCGTAGTTTGACTAGTTATGTTCGGTAAACTCTTGCGTGAATAAATTTTGCAAAGATTCGTGGTATTATTATGACTATTCCCTTACTTACGAGTGCTATCATAAAGAAGAAGCCCTTATATTTTACATATTCCGGCAGGTTGATGTCCCCCAATGTAATCGTCAATGAAGTCAAAAATTGGTCCATTGCAGCTACGGTTCTATTTTAACCAACAACTAACTTCATAGTAGATTCCTGTTTGTTGTTTAAAACCGCCAAAATCTATAAGACGCGATAGTTTCACACTTGCACCATCTGCTCTTTCGCAGTGAATTTCATAAAAAATTGCACAACGTCTACCATGTTATCAGATACAGTGTACTTGGCCGTGCATAGGCAGGCCCACTTTTCAGTCATGTGCGACATCACATGGCAGGAATATCGTGCTAGAAAAAGGAACTCGGTGCCCTACCGTATACTGTTTGTGATGAGACTACTCTGCGGGAGCACTGCATTAAATGGTCAGTGTAAAACTAGCCCAGTGAACATACTGAATTTCGTTTTAAAACTTAATTCATTTGTGGCGGTCGCTAGCATTCTTCGAGGTCCCGTGATGTTGAAATCATGGTCGTTGCAGGTTCACCAGCACGTGCCTCGGGACAATGAACTTTAAGTAAGCACAAAATTTAATTCTGAGATGTTTGTAGTACCTGACGTTCACCGCGAGACCCGGTTAGTAACTGATGTTATGCCGGTTTTGGGTTTGTAACTTTACTGCATCAAATCGCTCGTCCTGTTACGGAGAAAATAATTACGTAGTTGCATGTTTCCAGTGACAGTCAGAAAACCACGTTCTCTGCTGGATTCCCTTCGGACCATCCAACCAGAGCTTTAGAATTCGATGAACTATCCAACTTCGATGCGCAATATCAACGCAGCGGTATGTCGTCAATGCTTTTCACTCAAATGTTATGTCCATGTACCGAAGCATTGTGGGGCCAGACACGTTGGTACAGCGATTTCAAGAACTCTGGCTGCGAGCAGTCGTGAAGAGTTGAAATTGCATTATAACTGGCTCGGAACCGATTGAAAAAATCTTTTTCCAGCGATCGATTTTTGGTGGCCACTACTCTCACCTTCTCACAAAAAGACGCGTGAAATCAGTAAAGGCATTCTAGGTAATATCGGTCCCTGTATTGAGAGATCTATCGAACACTGGTTCAATTTCATGTGAGAACGATGCTACGGACGGAGAAAGCTGCAGGTACGCTTAATGAAACGTACAAGATGTTCTTTCATCGGAACCAGTGTGGATGTCACTGTGCATGTTAGGCAGTTGCTTTGCCCAGTTATTTCTTCGGGTCTTATGAAAAGTCATTGTTTATGTCACTTGAACCGAGCTACGGCATGAGACCCACCGAATGTTTTCATTGAGGTAAACCGCGAAAACAGTTCATATGTTAGCCACTTCGTCTTCATTCATTTTCTGGTCTTGGAGAGAAGCCCTCTGAGCATACGTATTGCACCCGGAACCATATGTAGCTTTCACGACGTGAAAATGTACGGGTTCCTAATAAATTATTTTTGTGCATCTATTTCTTGTGTTCCCTATTTTTACAATTCCCGACACATCTGCGACACGTTTCTGAATGCGGCCAAGAATCCTTACTTTCGGCGATAATTTGTACTAATGCTGCCAGGTTGTCAAACTTTGCAAAGTTTTTTACGACCGACTGGAGATTAGAAACCAGACGAAAAGCAACGGTTATCCAGTTAGAGTATTAAAAATCGTCGATTTGCGGGGGTGGGTTAAGTCGGGAAAATGGTTACGTCGTTATTTGATTTCCCACAGATAATCCAGTCGGTCTCGGTCGGGCGTCATTCGGTTTGCCGGAATTTTACTCTTTTTCAGCGCCCGACTCCACAGGATTTTTTCGGAAAGTTACCGAAATGGTTCCGGATTCGAACAGAGCAATATCAATATTGTTGAATGGACAATCCCAACCTTGTCGACATTTCGTTTCTTATTTCATTATCCCAAGGCAATTCATTTTTGTTTATAGGGAAACACGTTCTTTATCGTTCCCACTTCCCAGGCGGTTGTTTCCATATATTTGCTGACTCGAGAATAAAGACGCGCGACGTGATCAACGGCCCAGGTTGTGTTTTCTGAGCTTCCTCGCATGGCCATGCGTGCAGGTGTTTGCCTCTTACTGTAAAAGATTTACGGGGTTGGATCCGACAAGTTTTGCACCATCTTATACTTCTTTAACTTGTCCCATTGATGTCTTGTTTTGTCTAATCAGAAGTGATCTAAGTAACAGATTCGCTGATCGAATGAATCCCCGCGCTGTTCCTCAACCGTTTGTGCTACCAATCTTCACGCATGTTTGCGGTACGATGCGTATTCTGGGGAGGAAGACTTGCCCACACAATATCCTAGGTGACATCTTACTGCGGATTTTTACATGGGCGTGAACACCCCTATTTTGCAGCAGAAGTCAACTGAAATATTCCAGTTCTAGACTTTTGGGTTGCCGCAGCATACTTGTCCATCTATTTGCGAAATGACATGACAGATTCCTCAAGTAGTCCAACCTGGTGGCCCTTTTCACAAAAAACAGTCTTTGGACAGACGACAGAGTGGGGCTTCCGGTGCTTCGGTACGAAAGTGACCTACACTGGCTATTATCAGAGGTCACACATATCGGCCAAGTCTGTTAGAGAGCATTTATAAGATTTTTCCGCTCATCCTTAACCAAACATTTTGATGAGAAACAAATTCATTGAAGAAACTTATACATCCCACTCAAATACCTTTCCCCACTTAGGTTTTTACGTCACCCTTTTAATAGGAGGCCCTGTAGGTGTGGCCTGGATCGTGAATGAAATAATTATTGCTTTTCATTTAGCTGTTGCACTGGCCACAAATTCGAGGCTTGTAGAATTTTCGCAGTTCGAGGTTTGTTCAATTCACTATCATAAAAACCTGTTTGCGGAAGCCAAAATAACTACAAATTCTTGAACAGACACGGTATCCTTGTTGTTGTTCGAGAAGAAAAGTTATAAGTGCGATACTTAACGTGTTTTCTGTCTGACTTTGGTTCTCCGATGGACGAAGCTTTTCTGTCAACAGAATAGACAGGATCTGAAGCAAAATGGATTGAAACTTATTACATTTTGTGTCCTGGCTCCAAAATATCACCGGTACGGCAGTGCGCCAGTATGCTTGCCTAATCACTGACGTGTCGTTTGGTCGCGGTGATGAGAAAGCGAAAAACTTTACAAAGTGCAGCAAGAGCGGAAATGTACTCATGTATTGCGTTCTGGATCGAACGCATCCGAACAAATAAGACAGAATAGATGTCACTCTTCACAGTGGATTTACTTCGTCAGCGAGGATGACACGCGAGTTTCCATGCTGGAGGCTAGATTAATGAACAAAATTGGATATCGGACTGGCTCTAAAGCCTACCCTTGCTCAACGTCGCTAGTTATGTCAAGTGTTGGGGAGACCTGGACTAAGCGTTGAGTCGCCGTGTGGTTTAAATATTTGTCGTTCTCTGTTTTTAAATTGTCTATATCATATATCGGTGGAAATTTTTGGCTTTAAAGAAGTTGTATGTTGCTTCGAGTCAGGCAATTATTTACATCATATTTTATCCTTTTCTTTTTCCCACAGCAAGTATAATTTCGCATGAATTCCCTTTTTAAATACACTTTGGCCAAGTTTTTCAATTTTTTACCTTTTGGTTCGCTGTTCATTAAAATTAAATACCACTTGCCGCCCAGTTAAAATGAAAGGGGCACAGTCTTCTGGGAACTTTGGTGCAGTTGCCTGTGCGGAAGTTATGGATTGCTGAACCCAGTGGCACTGGTGCCGCCAAACGTGCCTGGGAATAAGGAAAATTAATTTGAAACATCGTCAGCGAAAGACTTTGAGGTACATTTGTGACCACTGCGTTGCTTAAGCAGACGAATTCTGCCGAGTACTCTCTGAATGACTTGATGAAAATGTCAGTGAGAATAGACTCAGTATTAGCATTCTGTTTCCAGATGTGGTAGACCAAAATGAAGGTTCATGAGAAATGGTGGTACACATCCATTTTCATGAAGAATGTTGAGATGTCTGCAGAAGGTCAGCTCACACCAGGTGCCAGTGAAAACTTTCCGTCGGTACGTTTTGTAGGGTTTGGACAAAAGAACTTTGGAATGGAACAAGAAGAGGCCAAAACAAAAGAATGCACGTGACCATTGGGACTAGACAGCTGGTTACCGCAACAGTGCCTGGGGTTGGGGCTGACCGAGTGCTGGCCACCAGACCTGGAAAACACCGTTGTGCGATGAACCTGGGAGATCTAATCTGCCAACCTATCTGCAGCTGAGCTGCCCACCCGATTTGCGCCGGACAGAGCGGCAGATATGACCGCGCCCCCCCAATATAGTGATAGAGCCGGTATAATCGGGAGGTGGTGGGAACAAGAATATAGTCTGGCTAGGACCCTGGGTTTTTAAAGCTGAGATGAAGGAAGTCAAAAGTCCATATTTAAGGTAAAACGTACATTAAGTTTCATGGCCAAACAGATCGGGTGAGAAAACAGCGCAAAGCTCACAGCTCCATAGGACGGATCGGGAGATATGGAGACAAATGTCCAGAATATGGCGGAGGGTGGTACACTGCGTGACCACGGACGACTGACAATGCATAACTGCCCTGAAGAAAACTGGCTTCATGTTTTACATATATTCCTGATGTCCAGCTTCTCTCCAACGGCACCGATTGTCAAATACTGCTGATTGGACACACGATAAGGTTTGCATTGGGGAAACCATAGATCCTTCCTAGTGGATTTTCCCAGTAACTACTGTTGAGACCTTNAAAGCACTAAAAGAAGGAACCTAAAATTTAGAGACAGCTTCCAACGGAATGCATGGTACGGTGGGTAGTAAACTGGATGGACACTAGCAGCTTAAATGGACATATATTGGAGGCATATTTTGTCGGACAGGTAGAGACGGCGGCACGGGAGCGAAAATGTGCATTTATGCCTGATTCATGAGGCCTGTTTAGACTAGTTTTGATTTCGTGATTTTCAGCTAGACCAGTGGTGGAGGTGGAGGTTGAAAAAGCAGGGGAACCGGACTCATTTGAGGCGATATCTGGTGGAATCCTATGAAGGGCAGCTGTCAGCCATATTTTGCGCCTGCAGTACGTACCTTTGATGCATTTAAACATAGTATTACTCGAAGTGCAGGACTGGAAACCAGTCACAGAAAAATCTTCGCAAATCATTATCCAGCTTTGATTTAAAATTTGAAACATTGTGTCCAGCAAAATCACATTGCCTGTTATGATCTTATGAGCAAAAACACATTGCACTGTATTTTTGGTTTCTGTTTTCCGTGTCCGCGCTGTGCTTTATTTGCACAATTTTGATATAACCTTGCACACGACTCTTGTATGCCGAGAAATATACACAAACTAACAAACCTTTTAAATTACTTACGGTTGTTCTCACCCTCTTACCCTTCGATTTATACTATTCGTATTTTCCTGTGCATCATCTCTGCAAAAACGTGACCTTGCCTTGCGCATGCCTCTCGCAAATCGAGAAACATACATTATTATTATTATCATTATTATTATTAGCATTCTGTTTCCAGATGTGGTAGACCAAAATGAAGGTTCATGAGAAATGGTGGTACACATCCATTTTCATGAAGAATGTTGAGATGTCTGCAGAAGGTCAGCTCACACCAGGTGCCAGTGAAAACTTTCCGTCGGTACGTTTTGTAGGGTTTGGACAAAAGAACTTTGGAATGGAACAAGAAGAGGCCAAAACAAAAGAATGCACGTGACCATTGGGACTAGACAGCTGGTTACCGCAACAGTGCCTGGGGTTGGGGCTGACCGAGTGCTGGCCACCAGACCTGGAAAACACCGTTGTGCGATGAACCTGGGAGATCTAATCTGCCAACCTAGCTGCAGCTGAGCTGCCCACCCGATGTGCGCCGGACAGAGCGGCAGATATGACCGCGCCCCCCCAATATAGTGATAGAGCCGGTATAATCGGGAGGTGGTGGGAACAAGAATATATTCTGGCTAGGACCACCCAGATATCCGGTTTCCAGGACTTGATAATCTCGGGCGAGCTGGATCCACGTTGGCCAGAGTATATAGTAATTGTTTATATCACTGCAGAAGTGAACGATCTGGACAGAAAAAGAGCGAGTGGCGATCTGGCCTTGCTGCCCAGGCGATGGTGGTCCAGAAAATGTGCACTAAAATTCTGATGAAATCCGGTGACTTCGGCCACTGCATAAAGACAAAGTCCGGAAATTCTACTGGAACCGGGCGGGAAAAAGATGGACAATGAAAATCGGTACGCTCCTCGGTATCCTGTGTTCCCTTTTTGCTCTTTTCCTTTGGTAGTCGCTTAAACTAGCAGATTGCCCACGGCGCACTTTTAGCTTTCTAATTGATGCTTGTCTATGAGGCCCGTGATGCGCCGGTGACAGTTCCCCACCTTGGCGAACTAATTTGGTAAGTACTCACCACGCATGAAAAACAATTGCAAATACCCTCCTTTCCCCTAAATGGCCACGATGTTAAGAAAGGATGCGGTAAAACTGTAGGCGAATAACTGAACCAAACTGGAAAATTTAAAACAGATTAAGAATTTAAGTGTTATTTAAAAAATAAAGAAAATGATGCATTCAATTTTTTCCACAGGCCTTTCAGCTGGATTTGCGGCGGCTTCTGCAGGATAGGGGAAATTAAATGAAATTTTTTGTGGATTGGTCGTATTGAAAGTGTCGTTAATAACTTACGATTTAATAATTCCCCGATGGTTAAGTTCACCAAAAGGTAATTTTTCTTTGGGCGTTTCAACGTTTGCCTTTTTATCCTGCGCCCCTAAACACGATCCCGACCGTCCGTGAACCAGTGCTTAATAACGCTCCCTATATCTAGGGTCGATTCATCTCGAAAATCTGATATGCGCTTGGCAGCGTCTTCTTGATGTATGATATGGGGCATAATTGAACCTCATTTATCACCGCTGATGTAAATCTGTGGTTTGCGACAGATGTTTTTCCGGGTGAAGCCATCCAGTTGCACCTCAGTGCCAAGTCCTCTCCATACAGGGATGACAGCATCCGTCGGACAGTGGTGACCACGATGCAGGCCTTCAGGGTATTAATCTATACATTAACTGCATCAAGATGGTGAAACGCACTGTCGCGTGGTAGTTGTTCACATTGAGGAGGTCGGTTTCTGGGAAAATCCCCACTCGATCCGTGGTCGCGCGCGCAGGTTGATGTCGTGCAGTCGGGCTTACAAGAGCGATGGTACATTTCGAGTCTCATGCTCGACACTAGCTAGCACAAAGTTGACAGCAGAGAGCATGCGTTCGAAGCAATCTAGTCACATGAAAGTTTCTTTAGGAACAACTCATCTCTAAACGTTGGCATCAACTTATGAAGGGAAGCTCCCTGCAAACCTAAACGGTAGCCCTGAAACTGGTGAATCTTTCATTTAACCTTTCCGATTCAGAGCCACCTTAGTCTCCGGAAGATCAGGCTAACTTGTTCAGAGTACTGATTAGGGTTGGGATCTATATGGTTGTTTTGTAATTATACACGTTTCTCTCATAGGGGATACCGCGCTGATTTCAGCAGGCATCCAGGAGATTTTAGTGGTCGCACTGAAGACTCGGCAACAAACCGAGGTTTCTTGATAACTGATCACTGAAGACATTGGAGTGGGAAGCCTATTTCAGCGATGAAACTCCTCTTAAACAGGATTGCCTCTTGAAGGTTATTTAAGAAGCATAGCTTATAAATGAAATATACCGCTATTGTAATTCTAGGAGATCATAAATAGACCTGAAGTTGGGCAGCTCGTCTCTCTGCAACAACAGTAGCTGATACTCCGCATGTGTTGTTGTACGCGGTAATCTTACTCTTTCGCTGTCGACGAACCAGTTGCTGCGACCCACCACAACAGAGTTGTCTGGGGAAGCATTACGACTATTTACATCTAAAATAATGGGTTATCAACTGTTAGACGATGCACCATTACGGTAAATGAAAAATACCTTTACTCTGAGAAAGTGTGTAATAACGGAATAATGACTGACCTACTTTGAGATACCCGATAAAAACATTTACACGTTGCATCAATACGAAGAACAGTGACAACGTCGCCCTCTAAACCATAAACACAGAGTGCATACAAGTGTATGGAATGCATCGGATAGGTGAAAAGGCTGGCGGGATTACGGTAAAATTTAAAACTGATTTCGTCGTCCGTTTTGTTGTTTACTTAAGCCTGCCGGCGGCGAACAATGACTAAGCTGTTGGGCGCTGTGCAGAATAACAGCATCTTCCTTAAGATAAAGGGATTTGGGCATTCGCGGGGACGGATCATCGGGTTACCGCAGTCGTCCACCGTCGTACTCGGTGGCAAACAATTAGCGGCGATTGCCTCACACATCTGAGGGTACTACTGTTGCGCTGGATTGCGCAGTCTGTGAATGCTGCAGTTGAAAAAGCTCATCATGCTTTTACATGGGAAGTGCGAAAAACTATCTAGCGGAACCATGATGCAGCGCATCTAATGAGAGATGAATCAAACTGTGAACATTATGCAACATACTTGACAAACAAAAAAATAAAGGAAACGTTTATACAAAAGACGCTGCTAGGGAGGTGGCAAAGTGTTACGTTTTATACAAAAAGGGATAGAATAGAATGTAAATGGAGACAAAAAAAGCAAGAAAGTTTTCGCAAGCATCACCCGGCTACAAACTTTGAAGACACACAGCCCCTATGTTTAACAAAATAGGAAACTCCTTGGCTTTCAGCGCTCCACGTCGTCAACATGATGACAGAGATGCTGGAAGTCACACTGGGTGTGCCTCTTAGAAGATACAGTGCGTGTGCAGTGTCCCAACGGAAGACGAAGTGAGACGGTTACGGTTAACCCGGAAACCATGCAAATAAATGTCAAACATTCTAGCCATCACTCCCAAAAGAACTAAGTGCGCATAATCAATAGGGAAGTGGTAACCATGTCTGTGGGTAAGGTCAAGAAGGGGCGGACACCGAAGTGATGTCGCGGATGTTTCTATTTGTGTAAAGATCAATCATGGCGCAGTTTTGAATTCACATTCTGGTAGGTGACCCGTTTATCACAGTACTGACCATGCCGGTAACATTTATCGCAACCGTGATATCCGCTGGGTGACACCAGTTGCCGAAGAAATGTACGAGACGCAGCGTCACAAACCATGGATGCCAGGCGAACTATAACGGAAAGATTGCCAACTTTGATACCTTCATTTAATAAAGTGTTCAGCTCGGAGATGGTTTGCTTCAAGAACTCACTGACATCCGATGGTGTGCCAAAGCCGCAGTAAAAGCCCCCAGTCATCAAAAGGGAGCATAATGGCTTTATAGCCCAGCAACGGTCACAACTGCTTATGAGATGATCGTTCCGTCGCAATTTACCTGCAGTTGAAACTCACCGAGAATACTGTTCTTAAGGAGCAGTTGTCTTTTAAGAGCATCTTTATTTCCCAGATGCTCTTATGAGTGGCATTCGGATCAACGTGCTCTGGTGATGACATTTGTTCGGCAAAGTTCCCCGACGTTGTACAACGGTAAAGCAAAAACGTACAAAAGAATTCAAAAGAGGTTCCATCAATGAATAGGCATACGTATCTGAAGACAATTTACTCTGACGACAGCGAACTGGGACCACTAAAAAGTGCAGGCACCCATAAACGTCTGCCACAGCTTTTTGGTGGGTTGATACTTCCGGCACCTGCATTTCTGGAGCTGAAGTTGTTATGAAAATGTTCACATTCACTTACACGAGACGGCAGATTGAGATGTTCCAGAGACAGGACTACTGGCTAACTCTTGTTGGGATTCTCGATGTGATGCAATTGCACGAGGCATTTTCCGACATTCTCCAGGGACGCTGGAAGTAGAGGTTACTAAGGGTGCAATGTGGGCCACATCTCCCTTACTTCGATTATCCAACCGCGAGCAGGGAGTGCTGTGCTCCCACAGTTTTGTCTACCCGCGCACAGCATACTGTGCAGCACTCAAATGCCTCTTCCTTATGCGATACCGATTCGGATTATCCATGTCAGACACGCTGGAGTGAATAGCAACGGCGGTCTGTAATACAGAAGTGCGGCTTTGAAAATGAAAATCAGGTTAACAACGAAAATTAACATGCATACATGTATGCATGTAAAAGTCGTACTGCAATATTCCAAAAAACGGCACTTTTCGCTCCCGCTAATTTCACAGCTTCCCAACGAGCGACCTCAAATTCGAATCATCTGCAACGTTTTCACTGCTGGAAGGCCGCCAATCAATAATATATTGTGAACGAGAAAAAATATACGATAAAAATGCACGCCTTCTACGAAAATATAGTAAAGGAATAAAAGGTGTCCGTCAATAATCCCGATGACAAAAGGTATGTTGCACGTTAAGCAGCACGACAAACACTACAAAGTTCAACTCATCAAAACGAAAAAACATTATGAAAAATCTTACCTTAGTAAAGCAAAGTTGCTACTTTTTACGGTGCACCCATTACAGTCAATCCCCCAAAATGGGCATCAATTTACTCAACTTCCCGTTCTTGGAAAGACTGAATTTTTGCTAAGAAAAACACACTGATCCGTGCCCAGCTGCTTCCGGATTCCCATTAGACAGAAAGCACAAGTAAACTGCCCCTGGGATTGAGGCGTATGCCGGGATAACAAATAAACTGCGCTCAACACCACTATCCTTCTGAACACCGACTAACCCCTGCAAAATCACGGCCCACAAGCGGCTGTTGAATGGGATCCAATCTAAAAGGGCTGCTTCAGCCTTCTCACTCAAGACTATTCCTACACCACGTTGACCCACAGCTTGAGCTGTTTCGTCTCCTGAAGTGCGCAGGAAATATCTCGACGAGACGGTTGGCGCAGTTAGTTGACGTACTGTACTCTATTCGACTCCTGAATTCGTGTTTCACTCATGCAGCAGACATCAATCGGAAGTGAGTCACTCCACTGTCAGAGCCAAACACGTCTGTTGGCCAGCCTGCATTAAAGTGCGCACATTGGAGAAACCGAGATTCAGAGGCTGACGAGGCTTGAGAAAATGTGAGCTAACAGACTGAGAACCACCTACTACACTACTTGACAATAAACCGTTGCGAGTATCGGGCGTGTTATCAATGTAGAAACTATGGGTAGGCAGAAGGGGCAAACAGATTGGGTTGGAGACAGAAGAGACAGGTTGAATAAAAGAGAGGGAACTCTGAGCAATAGCATACTTATCGCTTCCCACCCCACTTGATGCAATGGGCAGCGCGGTCCTGATTATCCCGCACGACGACCGATGCAGTATGGAATTCTTTATAGGCATGTAACTCATGGGGATATATGGACGGGTACTGCTAGGGAGTCCAGCCGTTAAGCAGAAGAATGAATAGTTCTCAACCAAAGCTTTTGGTATTGACAAGAACCTGGCCGCAAGACAGCAGGACATGGCTGAGTGGAAGTCCATCTAATTGGATCAATTATTCTTCCACTCGCTAATGAGAGGTGATGACGAAGAGTAAAATATGAAGATAGTAATGGAATTGGATATTCGAAAACTATCAAGTCAGCACAGGTAGCGCAAAACGCCAACAAAATGGTTTGACAAAGACCGCTTTTCAAGGGGGCATTATGTCACGGCGTCTTTGGGTAGTTCTACTGGCAAAGCCATAAGTTGAACATCTCTAGTTTTTATTTTTCCCCGAAGCCTGAAACAAAACTGTTTCAATGGTTTCATATTTCGGCCATCGATGGCCGAGTAGGGATGCTACATCATTTTGGCAAGGGTATTGGAATTTGTTGAGGATTAAAGGAGACAGCTCTACGTGACCAACCCTACACACGGTCGGAACAATAAGGTTTATGGAGATGAAGCTAGATTTCTGAGAGACAGCAATCTGTTGTGATGGCAGTAGTAGAGTGCATTCGGCGTGAAATTGCATGGATACGAGTGGTATGCTCTAGTGTCGGAGCTCCGTTTAAAGTTGGGAGTGGGAGAGACGAGGGTAGTCTGCTTTGACTTTTTTATGAAAATGACGAAAAACAATACCAAAATATACTAAACACGATGGAGAAACCTAAGAAACATCACCTCGGACTATGGCAATGGAGGAAATAGGATTTTCGAATTGTCTAGAATGGACAGGGAGATATCAACGAGGAGCGATAGCGAAATCAAGGTGTCGACTTGGTTTGTTTTTCATATGGTGATACGAGTGAGGAGATTTATTTCCTTTTCCGCGATAGACGAAACGGCGACATCCATATGTTTTTGCAGAAACCCAGTGCAGTTTCATACACCCTATCCTCAGGTAAGTATGGGTGACATAGATGAATAAAAAACGGCACAGTTACTACTCAGCGCACTTTGTTTTTAAGTGCAGTAGATGGTGGTGATAAAATGCGCAAGCGTTGGGGAAGTTTGTTCTATTTTAGCGCATTTTTAACAATAGAAAATTTGGCTTTTACGGATGTCTTTGACACTGAGAAGGTAATAATGGACTCCGTGCAGTAGAGAAATTATGGAAGTGGGTTTCTAAAATGAGATTTGGAGACAGCTATCTTTAGTAATAATTTTATTAAAGAGCACCAGGTTTGCTCTTTTCCATCGGAGCAACAAGGGATTTAATTTAAGCGACTCAAAGCGTTACATATCGTTAAGGTTTGCAGGGTAGCCAGCCAACTAGCTGGTGGTGGCGAACCGGACGATTTCAACTGCCACTCTGCGGTATCGGTGATGTGTCCACCCCCGCGAAACGGCCATGTTTTGCGGGAATTCAATTTGTTGGACGCCATTTGTCTATCCGCGATAACCGGTTGTGTTGCAAGCTGTCCACCGCGCAGTAACTGATGGCGTTTGATGTTACAGGCCTACTGGCTGGGACGTCAGCAAAATTGTGAAATAGTGACTAATAAGAAGGAGCGATGCTAGGGGGATAATGCGGATGTCATTTAATTCAGGTAAATAAAATGTCCATTTAGCATGCCAAATCCGTAAAATGTAGTGGCTGTCATGGTGAATTTTCCGCTTGCTCTATAATGAAGATGTAAAGAGTGCACGATATCAGTTTCTGTGTAACTTTGCGCTGTCCAGGAATTTCGTTATAATTATTGCATCAAGAAATGAGTTGACGAATAGCTCCTGGTCGTGTTTATGTACGTGGTCACTCTAGATTATCGATGTGGAGAAGAAAGCAAGCGCTTAATTTTGTCCCCGCCCAGGTACGTTGGCTGAAGCCCGCAGACTATTAACAATGGATCAGAGGTCTACGCGTTGAGTTCTAGGGCTGTTCGCTGTTTGCAATAAATAGGCGATAGCTCAATGTCTTCCGACTCAGAATTAAGCTGTGGAGATCTAATGGGAGCAACTTTGGTGTGTGAATGAGGTGCCAGGTATCTCTGGAAGTTTCTTTCAGGTGACATAGTTTTGTGTCACTGATTGATTGTAGTGACGAGGAAACAGAGGAAGAAACTGAGTATGCTGCCACATCAACTAACAGCGCAGTTGATTCTTGGTTAAGTGGCCCACCAAAGAACATCCGTAAATTACATCCTTCGTATAGTGACAATATGTAATTTTGGCTTTCAACGCAGAAACCCTGTTCATTAATATAAACGTTAAAGGTCAGTTATACTTGGGGATTTAATTTTTCCAAATAAACAGACATGGTTCCTGTGATATCCGTACTTTCTAGCATACATCAAGCGGCGTTGCAGATGCATTTATCAGTGGAGGCAACCAGAACCATGCTTAAATGTTTAGGCGAATTCATCTTGAATTACCTATGGACCAACGGACTCCACTAGGATCGCGACAGCACACATTGAAGAAAACTGTGGGCACAGGCAACTACATCCATTTTGGACTGGAGGAGTGTATGCAGCGACCAATGGAAGCCGCGTGATGACACCCAGCGGTGACATTAATACGCAGCTGCACGTGAAGGATAATAGTTTGTTCCGATATCTAAAGACCGTAAGTAGTGCAGGTCTCCGTGAAGGACGAACCGCAAGAAATGAAGGCCGAATTGTTCTCTTCGCGATAGATGATTACAGATTCCTGAAAGCAGTCAAACGAATGGGGTCTACCGGTGGACACTTTTTCCGAGTTCCCTAATGTTAAGGAAAAGCTGCGGAGCCCCATATATTACGACCTTGTGGTAAGCCGCACTTGAAAATCTATTAATTTTTAAGACCAAATTTCTCCTGAACGAGCGGCCATCAACATTCGGTGATGGAACTATCCCTTTAGCATGCCGGGACCGGACCGGATCCGGCCGCCGCCAGGTAACAGACCGGAAAATATCAGTAAAAGTCCGGTGAATTCGGAGAGTACACACGAAAAAACGGAAACGCGACCGACGCCCATCCGGTACCGGCTGGGTAAATGCTGGGCAAACGAAAACTGGCGCATTTGTTTAGCTCCCTTTCGCCTCCCTACTGATCGACGATTTTTAGCGCTCCTCACGCTTAGACGCGCACAATAGCATCGCTTACAGTGTACTGCTGAGCATTTCTACGTAAGCAGCCCGTATGTTGTGAACCTTTTGCTGCGACAAGTTCAAAAGCTCAATATATTTCTTCGCACCCATTTACAACGATTAAATATTAGCAGAGAACAGAGCAGCAACAGAGAACACAACAAGAAGGCCTACGAAAATAATTTTTTGCGATAGTGTAAAAGTTACATCTGCTTGCCAGGAGGCTGGATATTCAAACGGTTTCTCTTCGAGCCCTGAAAAATCATGAAGGAAAAAACAGTTAGTTGAAACAGTTAGTTTATAGAGAATTCACAGTGCGGACCGTTTATGCATGTAGTGAAACAGACTATGAATTGAAATGGATAATTGGGAAGCAATTCCATACCGAGAAAAGTAACGTGCACGTTGTTTGATTTGAAAGAAAACAGTACGTGGCACTAGGTTTACCTGCATGCGCTCCTCCCGTAACCTCGGTCTCGCGCATTTGTGAAACAGTGCTTGATCGTTCTTCCGAAATCCAGGGCAGACTCTTCCTGGAATGCGGCCATTGATTTCACGGCATCTGTCAGTTAGTAAGTGAAAGTTACTGAGTCAATTTACCAATGATGGCTCCTACAAATCGATGGGTGGAAACAGCCGTTTTCCCACTAGTTCCCAGCCAGCTACAATGTAAAGCCAGATCTTCACCAACTGTCGCAATCAGCATTCTGCGCGCCATGGTACCAACGTCCCGAGCCCCAGACAACGGAAGAAAGAGTGCACCGCACAGTTTCAGTGCCAACTTCCATGGTGTTTCCCAGCATCATGTTTAGCTCAGATATGCGTTCCTTAAGGAGATCTGAACCTGACGACGGTTTACCTTTGCCGCAGTAGAAACCGACGGTGAACATTGGTAGTCAGGATGGCTCTATGATCCTTCCAAGTATGGATCAGAGCTGCACATTTGATGACCGGAAAACCGTCGTACCGTCACAACTGAGCTGCACTGATACGACGTCTGGCAGTGGATCTGCCTTCGAAGTTGCCTTCTTATGCTACTTCCGAGACCGATATGGATACAGCGCCCACTGGAAAGCTCCACAACGGGGCTGATTCTAGGCGTTCGAAGCAACGTCTTAGGGTCTCGACAAACGTATGGCACATGGGGCTGTATTGCTTCTAAAATTCCCCTTTGTTGCACCGTGGTCAGTCTGAAAAGGACGAAAACAATCCTAAGGCAATCCAACAGAGAAACTGCGCTCTGCTGACTGTCACCGTCCACCTGGTACTTCGTAACTGTTTTTCTGTAACAGGGAACACGATTAGATGCAATAAAAGTACATACCCTGAAACGACACAGCTTCAGCTACTGATAGCACCTTGCTTTGAACCTCAGGTGCTATAGCACCTTGTGTTGAAGCGCATGAGAATGAAATTTTATGCGTACTCAAAATCCCTGGTCCCGATGTTGATATGTCTGGCATGGTGGAACATTCGGAGGCAGGTGATATTGAAGCTGAGACGATCACGTTCGCCATCAACTCAGCGTCGCGGGAGCTCGAAGTAACGTCGGCAACTGACACTAGTGAAATACATTTTACAACGAAATGCAGTGCACTCCCTTCGCTGGTCTAACTTCGGACATCTAATGCGATGTTCCCACAGCGATGTTCCCACACAACAAACAGCACAGCATAAGGCACTGGGGGTTTTCTTTTTTGCATGCTCTCTCTGTCATCTTGTGATGTCATGCATGACTAGAAAGTACGTCCACTTATTCACCTATAAACAATAATGAGTCTGTTATACATGGTCAAGTGCGCTCGCTGTACGCGATACCATGAGAAACATTTTTCAATCACTTAAATCCATTGTGAATGACCGTTGATACATATATGAAAATATCGAAACTTATAGTTTACTGGCGCTACTAAACGACAAATATAAACCCACTATAAAATAGAGCGGCTATTGTAATTCACTGATTGTGTCCCCAGGGACATTAACCTGCCTAGATATGTAAATAAAGGCTTTTTCATTAGGACAGCACTGTTAACTAAAAGGGAAATCAGAAAAATACAGAAAATCCTTCCCAAACCAATTCAAACCAAAGTCTGTCACGGATGGTTAGTCTAACCACGAAGAAATTACGAAGCAACACCGGGTTCCGCAAACCAAAACGCAACTCACCGACGAGAAAAAAAGCTGTCCAAGGTGGCGGCGCGCAAGGAGAAACCGATCAATTAAACAAATGGACCCCAAACTCGATAAAGTAAATTGCAGCAAACATCTACCAAAATTACAAATAAGTCTTCAGGAACTAGTTTTAAGGGGCAAAATATCATTTTCATGCATATCAAGTGCCTATTTATTCGCCCATCTCTTGCCCAAAAGTTACCGGCCATTAACACTGGGCAACGTGCTATTTGGATCGGAATGTCATGAATCACTTAATGACAGCATCCGTCCTGGGTCAGCTGAATATGAGAGGTACCCGTAGGAAAAGGGCTGTCTGGTACGAAAAGTTATGTGTTGGCAATAGGTAAGTTGCTTCCAACTTGTATACGTTGTTTGCTTTATAGGCTACCCAGGAGCCACCGTACAATTAGTAGGAGAAAGAATGAGACGTCTCACCGTACGATGCGTCCAACGCTGCAAGTCCTCTGCCCAAGACGACATCAGAAACTCAGGGATTATTAGTGTTCAGTGTTCCGTGAAAACGGCGAGTTACCTGCTAGCTGCTTTCAAAGTAATCTTTATGGAGAAATGAGATATATATGTAGCTGACATGAACGCAATGACGTCCAATATATCAGTCGATTCGACGTACGTATGCCACGGGGATTCATTTTTGCCGTCACATATAGTGTCTTCCCTTATCAGTTTTCCAATTCGCTTTTCAGAGTGAAAAAATGGCAGGAAAAATTTGCAACAACGACTGACAAACACAATAAGCCAAAACCAAAGAAATTTCCCTCCATTGTACATTTTGCTTCCTAAATTTGTCAACAAAGGATGCATACATATACTGAGGGTTTCTGGTTTTTCCTGGCGGTTCCAGTTATGCGCGTGGTGCACCGCGAAAGGTGAAAGTGCAAGTCGGAACGTTTTGGAGTGTATAAAGTCGCGGGATTTAAGTTCGTCTTAGGCATTCTACGCAGGCGAATAGTTTAGTTGCTAATTACGATTACATGCGACTACAGGAACCG
Source organism: Fasciolopsis buskii (assembly GCA_008360955.1). NCBI lineage: Eukaryota > Metazoa > Platyhelminthes > Trematoda > Plagiorchiida > Fasciolidae > Fasciolopsis > Fasciolopsis buskii. The sequence continues at coordinate 108,617 of LUCM01011558.1, forward strand.
ATTTTGGGCGAATTCGAAAAACGACCCAAAAAGGTCCCATTTTGTTTCAAAGGGGTACATTTGGAGACTGTTTCGTGGTATTTTAAGGGCGTTTGTGCTGACTGGGATTAGCCATGATGATTCATTTGGTTAAAAGAAAATAGCAGCAAACCGGCAGCATAATCCTTAGGCTGAGTAGAAGTTAGTTACTGGACTTGATTTATTAGGTGATTTTTTCCGACTAGTTGAGGGCTACAGTTATCAAGGATGGCCTGCTCGGCACCGCTGGGCTAATAAGGAAGATGAGAGAATATGGAAAGAACGGAGCATAGAGGCTGAAGGTGTTTAAAATCAGGGAATGAGATGAGAGGGCATTGGTTCATCTAATATAATGTTGGCTTCTTATTAAGAGCGCATTATGATTGGTGCAGTGGTTGGACGTCTTCGCCAGTGACATGGAGGATACATCGGCTAAAAGAGAGAAAGCCAAGGAGGGTGTTGGCGTGATGGCGCTGTGCTCAACATATGGCCTAGCGTGGGATTTGTAGAAGATTAGCTTGCAATTTTGAGCGCGGAATGCCCATAGGATCACTGCAGCAGTTCGTTTAGCAACAGCCGCTTGGTGGTGCGCTTGCTCTTGGAAGTCGAAAGAGCAAGAGTACTGGAGCCCTAAATCCTCAGTCAAATGCGTTGCAGAAATGGGCATCCATTTTATGGGGAGAGAGCCCGGGGCAGCATGGCACTTATGTTATTACAGAACTTTTGTCGGCCGAGAATTTCACACACCACTTGATACACCAGTTATCGAGAGACTTTTGTTCTTCATTTACAAGTCCTACGATGGGTTAGATGTGCTGGTTTCAAAAGAGTTGACTATCTTAATACCATCAGCAAACAAAAGTGGTGTGCCACGATGAATAACCTCAAAGGTATCACTGAGATACAGGAGGACTAAAAGTGAATCAAGGCGCTACCCTGAATAACCCCACTGGTAATGGCATCCGTTAACATAGTCAACTTGAAAGCGATCAGAAACATAAGATGATAACTGAGGCAGGATTGAATGTGTTGTTCCGTATATTCTCATTTCAGCCAGAATTTTATGGTGGAAAACACTGTTCAACGCTTTTGCCATGTATAAAAGATTTATCAGCATCGACCGGTGGATATCAACATTCTCGGTAATTAGGCATAAAAGTCAAGCTGACAAGTGACGCAAGATCGGCTCCACAGGAAACCGTATTGGAAGTGTTGATGAGGTTATGAGATGTTCGGGATTTTACGTGTTGTTTTTTAACAGCTTATTTCATAGTCATTGAAAGAATTAAAGTGTATTACATGGAGCAATAGTTCTCAAGGTTATGCAAAAATTCTCTTCTTGGAGTGGGACAATAATAGAGATATTTCATCGTGACGGCAAAGTAGCTTGAGCCATGGATAGAGAGAACAGAACTGAAGGGAGCATAGAATGGTCTGAGATAGTGGTGAAAAATAGAACGGATGGAACGCCTTCAGCTCCAGGCCTGTAAGGTGGCTTGGCATATTTGATCAACATTCTGATGCCAGCAACGTCGAATGAGAAGGAAGATAAATAATGCGAGTTCAGCACGGGTGGATTTTGGAGTGTCAGATTGTCGGTAATGTGAGTACCACAGTAGTATGTATTAAATGCTTCGCAATGTCTGCAGGGGACTCTATGCACAAGAAGTTGAGTATGATGAAATTTGGAAGGGCCGACTATTCGGACCAAAAAGAAGCCTTGAAAATGCAGGAAACCTTCCGAACTCGGCGACCCAGGTGCTGATCTTTCTTGGATTTTGAATCTCAATTCAGATGCAGCAAGTAGTTTTTGTTATAGGCCATTAGTATGCAATAAGAGCGGAAAGTGTTCTGTTTTATTACGGATTTATTGGGCCTCCAAAAGTTTTGACCGGTGCCGACAAAGCCTGCTAACTTTTTGGGTTTATTTTGTGTTTGAGGTGGATAAAGTATTGGCTATAAACAGAAGCTTAGCGTAAATTTCGTCAGCCGCATTCTGTGATCCAGGCTGTTACACACTGACCAATGTAACCCAAGAACTCTAATTAAAACAGGAAATTTTAGTCAAGTAAAAACTCACTATATTCTTGTTCTTATTTTGTTCCTCGAGCTGTGGCAACAATGAATGGTAATCTGATATGGTCTTCACAGTTTGGATAAGCGCAAAAATTCAGTATTCCATTTGTATGTTCAACATACCTAGTTGCTCAGCATAGTCAGTGCCCTTTTTCGTGACCTCTGACATGAGCTTTTCGATAGATGCTGTACGTAAACGATGAGTGACAAACGAAAACATACCCATTAGAATTCTCTCATATCAGTCGCCACTTTATTAGTCGTTGATTCCAAGCCTGCAGCAGTTTCTGTGTATCTTTGGTTTACAGAAAGGCTGATAATAGCGAGGAATAGATAGAAATAATCTGGAAAAATTATTCATTATGAGAGCGACTACTAGCTAGACAGGAGGTTTTAGCTTAACGGCTTCGTAATCCGATGAACATACTTATTCATACCCGGGCTTCATAGGCTAGACTATCCTGAATGTCATGATCTGCTGCTGTTAACATCAGCGACTAAGTTCTCCATAGCTATCCACTGAGAATTGCAGTTTTGCAACGCGACTATTCACATGCCACTTAATCTCACAACGTAATTATTGCCTACAGTACTTAGGACGCTTCGACAAATGGTAGGACAACTGAGAATATCATGATCCATCTCGGAAGATTGTCTGGATTTCTGGGTGACAGTTCATTGTAACGAAACACAATAGCCTTAGTGTGCAAAGCAAACTTATTTGATGATTTTTTGCTGGTAAGTAGACCGGTCCCTGACGCTGCTTGTTGTGAATGGTCCCCGCTAACAACGAGCTGAGACATGTCTTCCAAGGGGAGTGACGGAGGAGATTGGTCGACATCAATCTGCTGACGTCAACCACCGGTTCACTAGATTCTGTCATGTAAGTTGGCTTTTTCTAAAGGATAATTAGACAAGAGAATAACGTGCAAGCCTTCCCATTTGCCGCGTGTTATCCTTTGCTGGAATTTCAATAAGTTGCAGCAAACGTTGACATTTGCATGTATCGTCGTAGTTTTCTGAAATAAGCAATTATTTAGTTGTAACCAACCGACCAACTTGTGTATTCGTATGCTGAACTTTGGCCAAATGGACGACGTATTATAGCCTTCTTTAATCAACAGGACAGAAACAGTATTAATGGTAAACTCTGCAAAGAAAATCATCTAAAATTAATGAAAAAAGCTTTCGTATCAAATTCTGGTAACACTCAAAAGTAAATTGTTCAATGTTACGTCCACCAGCTACGTAGCATTGATTATAGAAATCCAGCTCTGGCCTCAGGGCAGCAGGACGCCTTTGCATTATTAAAGCCGTCGTTATAGTTTGTTCCAAATCACAGCAGCTGACGATCCCAATTTGAGATGACAGAAGTGGACTTGAATGTCACTGACCCCGGCGGGTGACGTCTGATCAGAAGGGCATGGTCGAGACACTGTTTAGTGTAGACAGTGACACGGTAGATGAACCAGGAAACATCGGGGCTAATTTGTTTTATTCCGTTTGTATCGTCCAAACTTGGTACTGTTCTGTACAACTTCACATGAAGAACCCTCTTCTTCATTCGTCCAAATTTCTGCTGCACCACTATGCTTTTGACCTGATGGTTTGCCGTATCACACGTATGAATGACCCAAAAAGAAAGGCCGAGAAGGGGTCTAATGCATCGAAGTGGTTCACAAACTACGGCAGATGAGTGCAGCTATGAACAATAAGCACAATCTCATGCTCATCGTAAATTGACGTGTAATCCTGAACGACCAACCATGCGTGTCTGAAGATGCTGGAGTTGTAGTGGTGGCAAAACTTCTCGGAGCACATTATATGTGAAAGCTGGCAACTGCATGAAATTAGCACACATGGCATCTGACAATATTCCGTGCAGTGCATCAGGACATAAGTAGAGAAGAAATTGGCAAAATTCATTTACTTTCCATAAGTTCACTTACAACAGTGTCCTAAATCGTCCCTTAAATTCCCAGGGAATGTTCCTGGTAATTATTCAGCCATTCATCAATCACACAGAGGTGGAATGCTCCAGTCAGGACTCTCTTCGTCAAGCGGCCTCCTCGTCAAATGGAAATCATCCAATTCGTTTCCGAAACAAACGTAATGCATGCAGTCAGTGTGAAACGATCTTGCCATAACGAAAGGCAATAACTCCAAAGAAGACATGCCTTTGTGGTGCCATTCTTGTCTTCGTGACCGAAAATCTCCATCAGTCCTCGACTTACCTTCATTGGTAGCGAGTGTCAATCGACGATTCAAGTTGACAGCTTCCTACAAACAACTTTACAAATGAGGTATCCACTGTGCTGTTTCACCTGCATCAGAACCCCCCGGGCATGGACATCCGCTAAGAGGCTGGGAAAAATAACCTGAAAAAGTTCTGCCAATGGCGCAAAAACATAAACCGTTTCTTAAGAGAACTTTAAGTTCATTAACTGTACGTACCATCAAAAAGTCCTATCAAAAATGCTGATGACCTTGATCTTGAGTGCGAGCCAAAATAGGCAGAATTCGTTTCCTGAAGTCCGTGCACGGGGAGAGACAATTGACGTGAAACTGTAATCCGATGATACCATGGTCGGGCGCCACAGTGTTCTCCAAAACTCTACAGACGTTCTTCGAAATCGAGTTGAATATACAATTCACTAAGAAGATTAATAACGGGGATCACGCGCGGTGCTCTCAACTACGTTCTCTGACCAATAGGAACATCCAAATTCAGCTTGCGCAAGGCACGTAACATTATAGCAACTGTCCTCCTGTGCATGTTTTCTTGAATGGCCATCTCACGCATCACAAATCATCCTGATAGCGCTTCCTCTGACACAGTATCCAATTTCCTTTTCTCAACCGCGGAAACTAAAATATTGCGCAGAAACGAGACTCACTTCCATGTGATGAACTGTAGTCGTCTTCTTTTTATTAGAATCACTGAAAATACAGCACCCACAGAATCACCTATAGTGACAACTGAGTAACAAAGATCTTCGCCAGTTTTCATAAACATGACAGAATAACCACTGGAACTGAATAATGATTACCGCTGTTGTTATCATTGTTTCCAACACCACCTGTTTCCCTTGATGATGGGTTCTCGTATGGCGAAGGCATTTCGTCTACATTTATCCACCTCGCCATTGCTTTCATGCAACTTCTCTTCGGGTTACGCGAATATCCAAGCAGATAAGCTTTAGTAAATTCTACGAGCCTGAGTACTTGAAAAACAAGGGTAAATTCATTTGATTGACATAAATTAGTAACCACTGATTTCAGCTACCCACATTATGCTGTACAGAAGGCAAGAAAATGACGCAACACTATGACACAACTTCTGAAAGTACAGTTCCAGCGCCAAAGTAATTTTAATTAAATCAAAGAAACTTGTGGACAGCAACATCGCAAAGCAAGTCAAATATTGATTGTCAGGGTTCCCCACTGAAAATTATTGAGCCATAATACCGTGGTTGATGATCTTGAAGAAGATCTCCTCCATTGGTTAATTGTGAGTCTCATATGCCCAGTAAAGTAACTTTTTGGACATATTTCACGTTTTTATGTTATTTTATGCCCAGACTATAAATAGAAAGCATCAGCGAAGGAAAGTGTTTGAGTTGATCATTTTGGGACGAAAACAGATACCCAAGTGTTACCCTGTGCTGTCCGGTTCAAAGTCTGCTCATCTGATGGAACGGATCGAGGAGTCGACAACTTCCTAATGCAATACCGTAATTCGGTACACCTCAAGACACTCCAGTGAAGCTATTCAAGATCCGCATAACTCGAACCATTTGATCGCAGCTGCAACCCTCCGAATTCATCTTCCATCAAAGCAACGAACTGAGACCGTCAAATAAAATCATGTAAAACATTTGGGCAAAAGACTCAAGTTCGTGATTTTACTAACGGTTCAATACGCCATGGACATTGACCAAATCGTTTTTAACTTTATGTCTAATTTTTCATGGGCCGTTAGTAATCTTGATGCTTCCAAGTGTCCTTCAGATTTCAATGATCCTGATAAAGAATACACATCGGCTGAACAGATCCGAAGATCGGACGGCTGTCGAACAAAGAACCTGATTACAAAACCCGGAACGTCATTTCAGGTGAAGCGGGTGTGTTGAGTGTAAATGACCGCATACAACATACTATTTTAATAAACCTATGACAATCATAGAGCATCAGAGGCGGTAATCCCCTTGTCAAGACGAAATCAGATGCCAGCTTCGAAGCTAGGTACAATCAACTATTGCGGATAATACGGTTACATTTGTGTTGGCGGTTGGTGTTTTATTTGTTGCTCTTAGGAGCCTTAGGCTGGGGGTTCGGTCGCCTCAGTATTACCACTTTTCGACCCGAGGTTATGAAAGAACACCACAGATTTAACCCAAACACATTGCATGACGCAAGAAGGTATCTACATCTGATAAACAGGCTACTGGCAGATAATACAATTAAAAAACAAAAATGTTTATCTAGAAAACACCAAATAAGGAGTAAATAAGATTCTTTAACAATCATTGGCTTCGGAGGTAGCATCTGATTCCTTATTGACCGGAAGGTTGCTATTTCTGATGCACTTTTGTACTCGTTAGTACCAAAAGTTAGTTGAAGTGCGCAGGCTTACGCGCATATGCATATAAGTATGCACATACGTGAAAGAGCTTTCCAAGACATACATTTCAGACATCGCACATGGATGTTTGTTTAATATTTACGCATAATTGTTTGTGCTTGCATGTTCGGAAAAGGAAGAATCTACGAATAGCCTGCACCCACCACCCACCACTCATGGTTCTTAGTTCCTTAGAAGTAGGTGATTAGTTCGGTTTAAGAGACATGAAATTACTAAATCGAATAAGCATTTGCGCGTGTAAAATCTAAGCAATATTTTAAAGGGTTTAGAGTTAGTTACTGCACCAAGCAGCATTTTCTATGCTTGTGCAATTAGGCCTTGGAAAGGTACTAATAGAATGTGAGTATGTATATGCATGCATCCACGTGGAAACAAATGCAAATGGTGGAACAAAGGTATCATTTATAATCGTTAATTAAATAAATTTTTTCGAAAGTTAAGATAACCCTTGACAAAAATAAACATAGATGCTGAATGTTGTGTGAAGCGAAGAGCTGTTTACTTTATCCTGGAAAAAATGAAATTGAAATGGTGCAGAAATTCGAAATCTGCTGCCGATCCAGTAGTCTTCCAGAACTTAAAGGCGCATGCAATTAATCTCGGTAATCGTTTCTTCTGTTTCAATCTAGTGTTAACGGTATTAATCATAAATCAAAGCAAGAAGACGAACAAGAAAATATGGGAAACATTGGACACTAATAATCCTGGAATAAATTGTGTTATCTTGTGAAATATCTGCATTTTTTGCAGCGGCTTCGAAATTTCCTGGTCATGATGACGCCGGGATATTTCTTATGGCATCCAACACCTATGGGACAGAAACCACGTAAATCCATACTTACCAGTTACCAACGGGCAAACTTTTGTTCCATGAGCTCCTTTCATATTCAACTGCGCAAGGATTGACGCTATCACTTAGATTTTGAAACGTACCTTACAATTTATTAACATCAACGCTAACACAATCTGTGTGAGCTGCACATACTATGGCAGCTTATTCTCCATTGCTAGACTGTGTACATCATGGATATTTGCTTATGGACTGCCCATGGTAGGGAAAAATTATTACCCAATCAGCGTGAGCGAGTGTAAATTATCCAGTGATATGCATGTACTGCGAAAACCGTGTGTACTAGGAGACCTTCCAGTAGTCATAGTCGTCGAAGTTATCACAGATTTGTGAAAAATCGCATCCGAAACACTTTTGAACAGCTGAAATGCACTGTCTGACGCGCAGCAACAAACTCACAAAGAGCAAGGCTCTTCTTGATAAGCTGCAGTTCCTCCAAGTCTTTAGTATCCGTTTCATAACACCTAAACATCTGGCGGATGTACTCAGAAAGAAGCTTTTCGATCACATCCACAGGCAGATTGTTCAAAGGCGATTTTCCTGCTTGATGTTCCTGTTGCCGCCTGGGCCTGAAGTCAATATCAATTAGTGGCTTAGCGGGATTCATTTGGGGAACTAGATATCCGGCTTCATTTTGCAGCTTTGTAAGAACAGTAACCTTACCGCTGTTCTCTTATTATGATTGTCTGCTCTTAACCATTAGGACGACGTGTGTATTCATATTATTCAACGTAATGCGATTGGAATACTGACAACCCAGATACTGGACCGGTAGACGAAAATAGTGGGGAGTCATAAAAGGTGAGCATATTTAGCGATGGGGTACGAGCAAAACGTGCGCAAGCGAGGTATGAAAACGCAATGACGACCAGCGGTGGCTCTAACAGGAAAAGAAAAAAAATTGCTAGCAGTGAGCCCTGGAGTCAACATCAAATCTAATTCGTAGCAGGCCAAAATGCCCAATACGGATTTTCAACCAGGCACATTTACAGTCCAGCCCCATAGCAGTTTTCTGTCTCTTCTAATTCAACCGTTTGCATTAGTGCTTAACTGTAATCCCTCTCAACGCTGAATTGGCGAATTAATTCACTGAAGCTTAGCGGTTGGTAACAGTACAAATGCAAATCAAGAGCGAGGTGCGGTAATTCACGTCTTTGCATAGAAGCATATGCATTTTTTAATTGGCAAAACAACAAAAGGATATGTACAAAATGGTAATATGCAAACTAACAAAAATTGAAAGTACGGATATCACAAGACGCACCAGGAAATCAACATTCGGTTAATCACCCTATATGGAGTAACAAAGCGGTAGTATTTCTGCTTCACGTCGTTATACAGAATTACGCTACCTGAGATAACGAACGAACAGGAAGTACCAACCCGAGGTAGACAGATAAAGACGACCGAAATAGGAGGAATCCTGATTAGTGGAATGCATTCCATCCAATGGAATTCGAGACATGTTTGAACTTTGCGATCTCTTGTTACCACGGTTTTCATTGGCTGGTTGTCTACGCAGACGAGAGCGAGTCTGTTCCAGATTGTATAGTCACTTGCACGTAGACTGACTACGAATTCTCAGTTCCGCTACAGCCACCTATGGTGCATTGCAGATGACCATAATACCCATGTGAAGTTTAATTTGCCTAACCAACTCCTTGGCTGGAGCATCTGCGTTGAGGCTGGACAGAATAACTGTATAGCGTTTCATTGCTTGCCGAGGGAGAACCTCGACAATAAAAAGCATCTTTAAATTGCGAATGCCGTTATCTAAATATCCTCAAACGCTCCACGGTTTGGTCGTTTTTCAATAAAGTCCCATCAGAATCACGTGGGACTACGGTTGCAGTAAGTGACCCAGTATGGGCCACAACTGTTGTAATGAGCCATGAAACAGACTGATACTATCATTATACAGCTGAATTTTTAGGCCATCATTAGGCGGCATGACTCCCGTGTTCATTACTCACAGTATACACTCACCTAATACAAAATGGACGAACTTTCCGCTATTGGCAGCCTTCTTCAATGTTTTTGTGGCGATCTTAGTGATGCACCTGGTGATTCCGGATGAATTTGCCTGTTAGCTATTACCATTACCCCTGTAGCTCCCACAGATAAATGCGTCTGCAATTCTGCTTGAAGCACCAGAGGACTTATCACATTGCAAGCACCAAGCTTGTTTACAGTAAAGGTGGAAACTTAAAGTATCACCAACCATCAACTTCGATGTGATTACCTTCCGTGGTTCTCACCGTTTCTGCATTGTGAGCTACGGTTAGACATGGTCATTAGTCAGGGGGCCAGATTTACCGGCGTTACATGCTGGCTCATGTAACCGGGAATTATGCACATTGCTGGCTGATGCGGAATCTCATCTAGATTTCTTTGTGCTTTACTCATTATTATAATGCGTTCGCATCACATGCAAAACTATTTCACCCGTATGGACTTTCCATAACATCCTGATGGTAAAACTGCCTCTGCTGAAGCTACACAAGTGACTTCTGAGTCGCATGATATTACGGAATCGCCTGATTAATACAAAATATCGAAGCAGCAAATATTTGGTTCATTGCCAACAGGATCTTCAGCTCAGCGCGATAACCCCTAAAAGCTCCCTTCCTTTATCTTCAGTGAGCGCTTATACGAACACTACCGGGCTACTGTCGTCGACTGGTTTATTACCGTTATATTCATAACAAATCCTAGACCGCTAAAGTGTAAATAGATTTTATTGTCCCTTGATAATTCAAGTGGGTAGATTTAATAAACTAGAAGCTGAGTCATCGCAGATTACGAAATATCAGGTAGTAGAGTGAGCAGTGGAAGCTAATTTCAAGATTAATCTAATAAGTTGCATGTTTGATCCCAATAATAACTGGCTGTTTTCCAACGAAGATAAAGCTTGTTACAATGGACTGTATACAACTTATATCTATGACGCGGAAAAATTTCATTTTGATAAATGCACACCAACAGAAATACCAAAAAATAATTGCAACCCTTTGAGGCATTTCTTACCGTCACAACGAGACTACACCTTGACGTGCTGTGACGGCTTCGCGTACCTCCATGATCCAACGAGCTATACAGGATGGCTTATCCTAAGCCGAAGATCCTATCATGCCTGGAAGGTCAATGGGTAGAGGCCTGACGAAGTAGTCTCCTGGTCCTTCAAGTCGGGGGTTGACCTAAGTTAGCAGCTCAGTCGGAAAAACGAGCGAAAGACTAATTGATCCAAGTAGATGGGCTCCCACTCAGCTGCATCCGGCTGCCTTGCGGTCAGGTTCTTGTCAGAACGAAAGGCTTAAATTGAGAACACTAATCGTTCTTCTGTTTAGCGGTTGGACTTCCTAGCAGTACCTATCCACCTTTTTCCATTAGTAACACATCTACTAGTTATTTCACACTGCATCAATCGACGCGCAGGATAATCAGGACCGTCTAAATCCAGCGGGTGGACAGTAATAAGAAAGTTACTGCTCATAATTCCCTCTGTTTCATTCAACTTGTCTTCTGTCTCCAACCAAATTTCTTTGCTCCCTCTGCCTAACAATAGCGTTCCAATGATAACGAGCCCGATAGTCGCAACGGTTCATTATCAAATAGTGATTTTTAGTC
>LUCM01011558.1:121963-148698 GCA_008360955.1 Fasciolopsis buskii
GGAGTATGCGTGTCGGAGATGTTCATCGATTGAAGGTTTTTGGTCATCGATGTCTGCCCCGTATTGCCGGGATTAGATTTAGTGCTCGGGTGAGTAATGTAGAGGTCAGGAGTCTAGTATTGGGTGCTAAGTTTGAGAATACCTTGTTTCAGCATATGAAACTTAGACTATGCTGATTGGTCACTTGTTGCGTATGCCGAACACTCGTCTACCATATCGTGCCCTATTTTGTGTTCCTCCTAAGGAATGGAAGAAGCCATGTGGAGGTCAACAGATGACGTGGCAACGTGGGATGAGAAAATGTACAGTAAACTTAGGTAAAGTAGGTGTCTCCCGTCTTCGTGGTTGGGGTCCGAAAGACTCGACCACTAGGTGGCTGGAGACACTAAAGGATATGGCAGTGAACCGTGAACAGTGGCGAGCGTGTTCATTTTCTGTCGACTCAGAATGATTCAAAGAGTGTGTTCGTATAGTTAGACTATGTTTCGTATGTTGGCTGCAGCGGCATCATATGTTTTGCCACCTGCGTAGGTCCACTTCCTCTCACTCTTTTTATAGAACTCGGGGGAAAGGCAGCGGTCCGTGAGGCTTGGCTTGCTGTTTAACGCTGACCGAATATGTTGATGATGATGTCTTTTTTATGAACACTGCACTGGTTACTGAATAATAACGAAAAGCTTGTTCCAGATACCTAAACTCACCGTCAAAAGCGAACCTTAGTGAGTCACTAGACAAAATGACTTCCGCAATAAGACGTCAGTCAAAACGAGGAAATAGTTCTATCAGAAAAATGAAGAGACAAATAACATTTTTGAAACTCAATCGACGATAATGGACTTTCAGGAACTGAAATCATCAGCTGCGACCAAATCATTTAGTCGGCTGGATGTGACTCGGCAAAAACATAACGGAAGCCTTTGAGAATAAAATCTTTAATTTATGTTCTGTTGCCACCTAAGTGAAGGAACAAATAAGAACAAATGTTATTTTAGGAATTTATTGACGGTTTCCAAATAAATTCTGATACCACTGAACTTTAGAAAATCCTCCAATCAGCACAAGTAACACGAGCTAACGCAATGAAAGCGTGACTTCCACCGTTTGATTATCTGAACTCTTGTTAGCAAACGCCTTTCTCAGGGTTACCGGTTGTTTTCTGAGTTGGTTTCTATGGCCGAATAGATTTCATGTGAGATGGCGACACGCGTGCGTAAATTTTTGGCGTCTCGTGAGCTTAGTTCATAGTAATCATAAACGAAGCAGGTACACTCATCGAATGCGGTATACCTTAAACGCTCTGATGTCCCGTTTAAGTATGACAAGCGTATGCCTGGAAAAATAGAATCAGTTATCTGAAGCTCGAGGATTCACTGATTAAAAGACATCGGCATATGGTAAGCTATTTGTAAGTAGTGCATTTGGAGGCGAAATATGTGGATCTTGAATAAGCCCTATAGCGCTGATATTTGTAGATACTAATTAGTTTACGTTCTTTAGTTTCCAACCTGAAGTCTGAAGATGATCGCTTTTGATACTCTTTTGTTCTAACGAGGATCATAAGGCTAGCCTAGTTGTGCAGACTTATATGCATCTTGTACATGCATATGCGCGTGTGCGTGAATATGCATTCCGGGAATAAGCATAAACTTGTGTACGAAAATGTACATGATTGTGCATTTAATACATACATAAAACCATTTGGATGCTAGATTTTGGGAATAAATAAAGCTACACCTAAGTAGTACACAAGTTTATGCGGCGACAAATGCGTTGCAATTGTTACATCTTCGCATTTCTTAATTCGTTTTGGATTCTTGAAGAACTCGAATTAGGAAACAAAATGACTAACTTGAATAGGCATTTATGTGCAACTGTAGAATTCTAGTACGCAATGCTTCTAAGGGTATGAATACTATTTGACGAGTCCACGTGCAAGTCAAGTGTTTCAGTCCGATATAGCTTCGTGCAAGCCTGCGCAGACAAGTGATCAGTGAGAATCGTGATGGCAAACGGTCTTGAAATTCTAACATTATTCGATGGTGATTGGATGGAGTGTATTCCACCAATCGAGGTATCTTTAATTATGTATGTAAATCCATGGGATGCAAATTCAACTTGAACGTGTTTCATTTCTGTCATAGTCGTGTGCTCCCGGGCAAATTTTGTTTACGCATCCAGATACTACTTCCTGCTTATATATATATATATATATACATACGTATATTCTGGGGCATTCTGCCCTCGTTCCTAAGGTTGGCTCAGCCCAACTGACAAAGAATTATCAACGAATCACAGTTGTGATTCTTCTGTGGACTCTTCGACGAAGAGCTTCCATGCACACTCCTGTTGCTACAGATTCGATTCTCGTGAGAAGTATCAATCAATTCGGAGTGTACAAGTATGTGGATGTTTGGACAAGAGAGCATCGGGTACGCATACCTGACGAGCGACAATAACCGCGAAACCGGTCGTGTGCTCCCGGGCAAATTTTGTTTGCGCATCCAGATACTACTTCCTGCTTATATATATATATATATAATCAATACAGAGTCCTCTAAAGTTTTTGCTCGGCCACTGATGCCTTATAGATCTGCAAATCTGATGGATTTACTCCTTTCTGTTTTCTTGTTGGAAAAATGGTTCCAATGAACATTCTGATTGACGACACAGCTAAGACGGTCGTTTCCAGGATTAGCCTTAGACTGACCTTTGGAAATGTGGATAATATGGGTGTTTTTTAAAACGCTGTAGTCTGCTTAAAATTAGATCCGTTAAGATTGTGTCAATCAGGACCGTAAGTCCATGGTTATAGACTTTGTGTGCACCGGAATAAGCAACACAGAGCACGTTGATTGCCCCATCAGGCGAATGTTTTGCGTTGGCTTTCACACGTCATGAGAGACAGTGTCACAAAACGGTTCAATAGTTCGTCTTTGATATGAAGGCATGGATAAGCCTGCATGTACACCAAATTCCCGCAGCATTTACCGAGACATTGTCGTAGACCGTTGTTCAAAACCTAATGAAGTATCCCTGTAGTAATTACAACAGGATACTTGGAATGGAAGACAATTGTGAGTACGAGTTGCAAATGGTGCATGCTCGCAGCCAATCAGGAGGAGAGTGGCACTCAGGGAGGCCTTTGCATAGGGATTATTTTCTACATAATGACTGCGTGAAACTTGTAATGTATGCTTGTGTTAGGATATGCGTTGTGTGATTCTCTGAAATCGAAGACATAGGGAAAGTGCATAATCCGATAATTGGTACAGTCTAACCTAGGTATAAAGGGCAAAATAATTCGGCAGCGAACCAGAAACATCTGACTTAATAACACGTCAATGACGAAAACATGCTATGGAGTTTCAGCGCAGTCAGCCACAATGTACTGGCTGTTTTATTTCCCGTGACGCGTATGCCGTATGTCGTGCAGGCAAAACAAGGGGGAATACAAGAGCGATGAAATGAAGTGTTTTTTTTACGGCCCACCCCTCCATGATCTACTGGGCTTCGGGATTCATTGAAATCTTCACAGTTTGGAAGGAAAGGGGAAAAAGAGAAGTAGGTAAATAAAGAGGCGTAACTTCAAAACCCTATGTCTACTAAAACCCAACCCATATATAAAGTGGCGCCTTTCGCAAGCAGTAGCATAAATAAACCAAGTAAATATGCATCGAGAGTAGCAAACCACAAACAGCTGCATTTGAATTGGTTTTATCAATATGCATTGTGGATGAACGAATAAAGAGGATTTCCAAAACGACTTGTTTTTCCACCCAGCAACGTCCCTCAGCAAACAACTAGTCTAAAAATGGCAAGATATCAGAGATTCTACGCCGTTTACCGTCTTCCTATGATCAGTTTCTCCACTCATCTTTTATGGCCACTGCTTCACTTTGTTAGGTTGCGTCGCTCTTTGATACGACTATTGATTCCGTCTGGTTTCAAAAGTTGGAATGTACACTAGATTCTTCGGGCCGTTCACGGCTAATACTACAGGCAAAATCAAGCCAGGTAAATTAAGCCTGTTACGCTGGAAATTGTAAGTGTTTGTGTCTAATCAAGTTTCAAAGCGGGCATCACGTGCTAAACGGGTAATGAGTCATAATAACCGTGCGAAAATTTTCATTATAAAATGATATGTTTAATCTTATGTGGTATGAGCAGTTAAAGAAAACATGTCTTGTGGCATGGCGAAGCCTTGAGAGATTTCGAGCAGGTGTTGAATGTAGAGGACTTTGACTCCTAGCAAAGCAGGGAGCGAATTGTGTAGTGGAACGCGAAGAGATATTTGAGTCTGTAGTTTAATGGAATTCGCTGTTAGTTAAAAGCCTGGACGATCAGTTGCGTTTAACTGTATAAAGGTGAACGCACTGAGCGATGGCGCAATTAAGGTTGGGTGTCGTGTGTATGTTGGTACTGTGCGTGCAGCCTAGAAGCAACAGGGGACAATGGATTTGAAAATGTTTGTTGATCGCAATTCATTTTGCTGAGTTTCATAGGGTTTTGCTCTCTGAGCTTGGCGTTTCGATCACAAACGTTTTATCAACGGTCGGGGTGACATCGTCAGTGCGAGTGCGCTGTCGTTGGGGTTCTTCTCTGTTTATAAGGGTTTCATTGGCCTTGAACTGAGAGAACCGGAATTCAAGTCATGCAGACCTATAATCATAAATCTGAGTCGTTTATACGGATCCGTCTGCGGAACTAAACCCATAAATATTCAGTCAGTTAAAAAAACAACGGTACACAACTAAACGAACCAAACGTCTCAGGCCAAATGTCAGTCTTCTAAGGTCAAGGGTCAAACCGACAGAAATCAAGCGAAAAACAAGCGCGCAGCTCTCAGCCCAAGGTCGCCAAAGAAGTTCAAAGTCAGAGACGATGACAGCACTATAAACAGAGAAAGAACCACGACTACAGCGCACTCGCACTGACGATGTCACCTTGACTGGTGATGAAACGCTCGCGTTTGAAACGCCAAGCTCAGCAATAAGAACCCTATTATTATTATTAAATCTTTCGTGCCTTTTGGATCACATCAGGGTTGGTTCATTCATACTCACTGTCATTGCCTCCTTTGAGCATTTTGGATGTTGAACATGCATTTTGTATTATCCAATATTATAAATATTGCCGAATCCACTCCCTTTGCTTCGGCTCGGCAGTCTTTTACGATCCCCAGTGGTCATAATTCTCGGTGCACACGGCCCTTTCGAGTAAGATATTGACGCCAACTTCGTTTTGTTAACCCACTTCTGTCAGGCCTGCAGCATTGAAGGTGTTCCCTTATCCATCTTTTCTGAAGCGTTTGCACATGATAGTTTCGCTGCTTTGCCCAGCATTCCTGAATTTATCTTTAGCTGATTGCCCTTATTGAATCTTCGGTGTAAGAGCTAGATTCCGTGTCGTCTACAATCATCGGGACTAGCGGTCTACTGTTCAGGATTCATACGATCTCAACCAACAACAAGGACAGTGTCTCATTGTTTGGTAACTGTTGCTTTAAAATGCCCGTCATTATTTTTCGAGCGAATCACACTAGTTGTTCTGAGATCCCTCCGCGATGATCAGCATGAGGTGGATTGAAATGCCAACGGCCTGCCTTTTGGGGACCTCCAAAGTTTAATCTACTGTCAGATTATACGTTTGTTGGCATACCACTCTTTCCAGAAAACCGTTGAAGGGACATCAAAAGTGAACCAGTATTCGCTATCTGGACTTGTAATTAGCATTTGAAATTCGGTCAGTCACATCACCGGGCGGATACAAGTTATCTCGCTTCGACCCAAGCTACCCTCAATTTAGGACGATATGCCTCCTCAGTACCATGATCTTATTGTCAGACAGTCAACATACTTCCGGTTTCTAGAATGCAGGTACTTGAAACCTCCCATTCTCCCAAGGGTGCTATCCTGAACTGACGTCAATATTAGCTAGTTTTCCCTGGACGGATCTTCTTCGTAGTCTGGGAGAGCCACTTCAAATCACCTCTTATTTCGCCCCCAGCTTATGCGAAGTACTCGTGGAGGCTTTCAATTTCGTGTTTTACTTCAGTGATCCGGGCAGTCAAACTACGACGACGATATAATAAAAAGTGATGACTTATTGATTACTCAGTGATTCATTTAAAATATTTACCATAAAATTTTTCGGAACGTGATTTGAATTTTGACTTTACGGAGCATGATGTCAACTGCTGCCCAAGTGGCATATTTGGAATCTGGAAGTCTTATATGGTACCGGAAACTGGAAAATAGGGCGAATTGGGATAGTGACACAAAACCATAGCGGAACATATGGGTACCCGCTGAACTATATAGTACGGAAACCTTTGAAGGTCTTTTGTGGATTACATTGTCGTTCGTAAATAGACTGTAGAAATTCAACTCAGGGTCACAGGTCTAAAGTTGGCCTTTCGATTTTCGTCAATAATAAACAAGTTGATGGATTATGAAAAAGATATCACTGGTCGTCTAAACAGGAATTTTCCGTCAGAGGCAATAGTATTGCTGAAACTGGTTCTTCTTGCGCGGTCCGTTGCCGTGCAAATCAGTGACGGATAGGTGCAACATCATGTGGTGAAGTTCAACAAAACCGTTCAGAGCTTGCCCGGTTGCGTAATGGCTAAGCTGTTCGACTCAAAATTGTTCTTCCCGAGTTCGGGTCCCAGTTCAAGCACGGTGAGTATGTACTGCTGATGACTTTTAACAAGGATGAAACAGCCGTACAGTGCTTCCATGGTTTCTTAATGGTGAGTTGAGCGATAATACCACACGATGAAGTACGTTTTTGATTTCCCCCTTAACAAAAAAGCTGAAAATCACCAAAAAGGGATGTAACAGTTCTCCCTTCTCGTGACCTATGCCTAAAGCGATGGACTTTAAATAAAGATTACAACAACCTCTAAGAGAACAATGAAAGCCGTTGAATCCCCATAACAAAATTGAAGCATCAGTTGGAGACTACAAAATTGCTTCCTTTGTACATTCTCATCAGAGTAAGAATATAAAGACGAAAATCCCGTATTCTCATTTTACTACAGGCAGTGTTGGTGGCAGTTATAATCTCAGTCTAATTCAATAGATTTGCTCTAATCTGGTTTAAATCAACTCAACTCTTTCAAAAGCACATGCCGCTACGATAATCTAGTGGAAGTAGTCCACACGATCGACATACCCTAATGTCTAGAAAACTACCTCATTGAGTAAACTTCTATCCGACGTGCTAAAGGCAGGAAAAAGCTCTGTTGACCAAACGGGTTAGTAACAAGTTTGCACGACATCAGGCATTGGAAAGCATTCGAATTTCCTCACGACAAGTAGGTGTATTTGATCTGATCGTGCAGCCTGCAAAAGGATTAAATTCCAACTGGATTCCAGTCATGTACCACACTAACTGTGGAACAAGAAAATGACTTCGGATCGTGGACCACTCAATGAGGCATTTTCCAGTTGATGCAAGCACAGGCATCAAAGGGCTTACGAACTGGTTGACATATTAGCCAACCATCGGGTTTGGTTAGCTCCACCCATTTATGACGCACCGCTCAGCTGCAAACATGAACACAGAGACCAACTTACTGGTCGATCAAACATTATTTACTTGACCACATTCGAGGGAGACAGAATCGATTGAAGATTCCCAGGGATGAAACAGAGCTGAATCCGTGTCCACTTTTTTAGTCTCAATGACTCCTTTTTTAAGTGGCATTACAGAACGAAAATATATTGAGTAAACTAGCAATTAGAACACGGAATGACACTTTTTATAACTCATCTGGATCGAATTTTGTTATCTTCCTTGCGGGGCTCTACTGATGTCAGCTTACAGCGAAAGAATGCCAACAATTTGACAATTGGCAGTTTTGAGAAGCAGCACTATTCCTTAACCAAAGGTACAACATTTTCGCTCAACTGGAAGTTTAAGAACTGACGGCATTGAACCTACGAATCGCAGCTTATTTGGAGGGGTGGTTTTTGACGGACTGTTTAAACTTTGAAAATGATGAGCACCGTTTCCTGACCTGTGAAAATAATGGGTTCAAAACTTGAATTACTTTTGATTTGCAGCTTGAGTGCGTTGAGTTCAGCTGAATGTATTTTATTGAAAGAAAAACGAGTGGATGTAAAATCCATAAGGTGCTTTCACCGTAGTTAGATAGCAAAATTATAAAAATCACTTCGACAAACATAGAGATGAATCAATTTGAGACGCTGCTATGTGCGTTTTGGACGTCGCCCCAAATGCACACTTTTTACGAGTCTTCTTGAATAAGCCTATCAGTAAGTGTGCCCAAAATAATCTTGCTGATCTAGAAGCTTTAACCAGTACTGTATGTGCAAGCACAAAACCAACGTCAATGGTGGCTCCAGTGCAGTAAGTCCCGACTTCGAACACAAACCGCTCGTGCTTCCTCGATCTTATCGCAATTAATGCTTCCAAAACCTACCTTTCTTCAACGCCTTAGAAACATCACTCGTTCTATCCAAATTTGTGTTTTGATTTAACTGAGCAGGGTTTTCTAGGTTCTGGTATTTCCTCTTGCCTTATCCAAGACTTCCTTATGATAGTTCCCTTTCATATCTCAGCTTGTACTGTGTGCTGCGTGTGCAGAGTTGGTGTTTTGTTTCGCAACCGAAGGTTGTTCACCGTAGTTCATCTGCCAAGCACTGGAAAAGTGCCAATCCCTCGAGGGTGGATCTTTGTTTCTAGCTCTTTTCTTGACCGGGTCGAAACAAAAGGTCATCCGGGTGACTGATGAACCTTGGTCAACATCCGGCCTGCAGTCACCTGAGAAACTTCTAGTGCTTGCTTTGTTTTCGCTATTATATTGTCTCTGTTCTTTAATTTGACTACGGAGCCTGCTTCGGTATCTGCTCTTCCTTTGACTTTCTCCGGCCTATTTCGTACTCAGGTAACTGACCAACATCTTCACGGTTTTGTTTCAAATTCTTGTTTGTCACTGTCGCTATCTTTAGCGTCATCAATCGGTCGTCTCGATTCTTGTTAATATTTGATGCACATACGTTAGAGTGCTTTAGCTGATTTCACTCCAACTAACGGGCTCGTCTTTTAGCATTTCCCCTTACGGTTTCTGCAATCTATTACCGTGCTTTTATCTTTCAATCATTCCATACAGAACTCTCGTTTTTCCTTCTCGATTGACTGCAAACTCATTATCAGAAAGACCAATGATCTGACTCTGATGCTAAGTTTCTCCACACTGTCTCTTTGCCGTGTATGTCTTCTATAGCATTTGTCTACCTTATCCTATTTCGAATAAAGTGCAATAAAAACAGAAACATCACTAAGCAAGCAGGTCTTGACCAGCACACGAAACTGGTTCTAAAGCGAACTGTTCTTTCTGCCAAAACAAATGGACTTGATTAGAGCGGTGGCTTTACCAAATCTGACTTGGAATATCGAAATGAAGATTAAATTTACCAGCCCAGAATCTTCATGGACCTACTCCGTTACTCAGCACCCAGATTATTTAAGGCATCGATGAGTGTGAAGTTAGAAGCAGATCGAGTTGACGGGTCAAAGTTTGAGTTGAACTCAACGGAGTTTTCGACCCCATCTAATTTTCAATGGAAGTTGTACGAGCAAGTCCGGAACTAGACTTAGTTGTCAATAAATTCAGTTGAATTTGTATTAAGTTGTTTTAGGACAAGAAAAACTAACTCATTTTTACAAAAGTATTCAAGCACATATCCGCAATTTTTCAGAAACTCCACCCTGGACTGTGAAAACAGGGGGCACTTGATAATCCAACGGTGGTTATGTATTTCTGCTTGTTCAAGTAAATAAGCATCTTCTTTGTCGAATACAAGATACGCATTAAAAATTATTCACGAATAAAAACAGTCTGATTCAAAGCGAACAGAAATGGGGTTTATCAATCTATGCAATCTTTATTCGTACTGACTCAACTGTGGGTTTGATCTTGTAGAAATGGTCAGTCTCTCCTTCTCTGTTAGTTCAGTTCATATATTCATGCTGGTTCAGCACTAATTATGAAACTCGTGAAAGTTTGGTTCTCGGCATTCAAGACGAGACTAAGAATATAACCAGGTGTTGTCAAGTCTTCAAATGGATAAATTTCGGGGGTGGATATCCTGGATTCAAAATATTTCATAGTCGGTCATTTACGAAATGTGGAACCTTGAAAACTCATGAAACACCGCCAAGAGAGTGCCATTTTTGGGAATGATTCTACGAATTAAGAAATTCTCCATTATCCATCAAGTCACTGTGCACCAATGAACGAAACACTACTAAAACTACTATAGTTCGCTATTCATGCTATTACACAACACACTATTTTGATGAATGCAACTTGAAGTATGCAATATCGTCCTGGTTTTCGTTAGGCTCATCCCAAAAAGTGCGTTATGAGCCATATCGACAAACACGAAAGTTGCCTGTAAAGCGCTCATCCAGACTGGAATGAGACCAAAAAAGTGTTAACAAAACCTGAATTGGCGGGAGGTATGCGACTGGATTTAGCGAAAAAATAACGTGCATTTCTTCGAAGCTGTATGATTTTGAATGTCTTCATTGAAGAAATCCTGTGAACAAATTTAATTCGCTAGTTCTGACTGTCATGGAGAAGAGCTGGTGATGTGGCAGTAATACACGCCTTCCAGGTGGAAGACCCGGGTTTAATGTTTAGTAAGATTGCTGATTTGCATCAGTGATGAGCGCTAATGAGATTAGATTCCGAGTCTCGTGCTTCCCAAGTGTAAGGTCAACCGAATGATCTGAGGTTTCTGAGCGAAATTTGCAGTCTGAAGGATAGTCAGCGGAGGAAATTGATAGGAATCCCATATACTACTGCCAGGTATTTGTGCAGCCTATATAAAACAAACCCGACATAAAAGCATGCAACGTGTTTCTGTGTTGTCTTCTGCACTCAATTTGTCCCTCTATAGGCCTACTCGCAAATTCACCAACCTACAAATAAGCAAAAAAAATCAAATTAATTCAGTGGATGCACAAAGTGATGCTAATTTAATGCCCATTAGAAGGGGCTTGCAGCAGTGCATCCTAATATGGTTAATGGATATATTTTTCCAGCCTAATCTTCAGTCCTTCTTAGTAGGTGGCCCAGGATGTTCGGGATTCTCGCACAAAACTTCGTGCATTAATACTAAATCATCATATGTTCTAAGATACATTTTTGGCAATCTCAAGTAGTTTGAATATGTATTTTATGTGACAGAAACTATTTTTTCATGCTGAATATAAAAGGAAACGCATTCAGTGGGTCGAACACAACAATACGTTCATTCCCCAAAATACAATTTAATTCTTGGGTTTTCTCGTTGAGCTTTTACAAACATTAAAACATATCAGAGATGAAAAAGCAAACAAATGTGTAATGGGTCTTTTGTTCCCTTACAACTGATACGGACATTCCACAAACGTCGAACATGAACCTGGACAAGCAAGACATCTAAAACTTTTACCAAATAGCTATACTTCGAGTCAGTTGTGTATGTCCAAACCACTGGCGATGAAACAAATCATTCGTTTTTATTGATGTGTACAGTCGCACCACCGGATCTTCAGCAACCAATAATGATGTACTTTTTGTAGTACCACGGTGGTCTTCTCGGTGAGAAGGGTGACGAGGACGTCGGAGCTCGGTGCTTAAACATATTCTAACGCCGGATTTGTTTAATTGCAACTCAGAAGATAATTTTATCAAAACTACAAAACGGCGTCCAATTATCCGTGAAAAGTAAAGTTGCAAGAAGGTAGCTGGAACGTCTTCAATGCTCAGCTCAGTTTTAAAAAAGTAAATGTTGTCGGGGCATGGGCGAATTATGAGCTTCCGATATGGCTTCACTAAAGCGCAGGGCTTTACTATCGGCAACAATTTACATCACGAGGTAAGGAGGAGAGCGCTAGATTTTGCTATCCCAATGTAGTTTCGCCTTAGTTTGACGAAGGCAATAAAGAATTCTTGCAATACTTCTTTCGACAACAGCTAAGTAATAAATGCTGGTCAGAACCAAAATGGTAATGCAAACACTGCGATGGTAATGTCCTAAGGACCTATGTGTAAAACATTAGCTCTTACGGGGCTAATGACAAATGTGTGCCTATTTTCTGATAAAAATCAAGTGCAGCTGTTCGGTTGAAGCAGTTACGCATTTCGGTCTCCGGCGTTTCCACGTTGACCGTGTTAAGGTCCCAAACTAAGATGAAAATATACGTGAACCAATGACTTTATTGAAACATCGATTTGCTACCACGAAGGAGCTGGTGGCAAGTGGGCACACTGTATCACGTACTGATGATGTTGACCACGCAGCTCACAGTCAACTTGAAACGAGTAACGTCGAATGATTGTAGTCTAATTTCGGTTCCCCTTCCTATTCAAAACCACATTGCGGCACTGCCAATGGTTTCCCAGAGGTCATATGAATCAGCTGTTCAGTGCTTCAGTGTGTTATTTTGGCGGACCTAAGAATGACATTGAAAGACGAATTACTGAAAAGTCGCACGACATACCACTCGTGACTAACTGATGTGCTTTAGTGAGCATTTCCCAGTGCAGCAGTACTTTGTGGCCATTTATGCTTGATTTGTTTTCAACTTATTTATAGTTAGATCAGTGTTGGAAACCATTTGTTTCCTAAGATAATTCCTTTTACTCAAATAAACACTAAGTAATTGCGTCTCTTCCTGTCATAATCAAGGATTTGCAAACGAATCGCATGAGATTAGACGAATTACGGCTCATCGGTTTGGGTTAAGTTAATTATCCACGCAACTATTGGTTATCGTCACAGAATGTGCGCAATTGTGAAGGGATTTCAAGTGGAATACTAATTATAAGCCCTAAACTGTGTGGTGGGTTTTGCTCTTGTAGGACGAAATTAGTTGTTTAGCTTCAACAAAAAGCTTGTTTATTTCATTTATCGGTGCAACCGTGCCTTGTTTTTCCACCTTATTCTATTCCAGTAATAAACAAAATATTATCAGGCACAAATCAAGTTCATGGGCTTGTTACTCTTCTAGTCACCTGGTAGCTGGATAAACACAACATTTGAAGGCTGGCCTAGATTAATCAAAAGAAAGTAATCTTGAACATCCTAATTGCTCCTTTATAGGTGAACTCGTCCGATGTTCGATTTCAACCCCCCTGTGATATGTTAATATGCCGGATTCATTAATCTATTATGAAGCAAACTTTTGGTCGACCCAAAAAATCTCCAGCTCAATGATGCCCATCGGCTGTTACTCATCACGAATAGTAGCATATTTTGGAATTGAAAATGCTACACAGTAGTGCATGCGTCGGGTCCAATAAGTATTAATGCAAATTACCATGAAATGATGATAAATCTAATGAACTACGAGAAGATCTGTCGCTGTGGAAAGAAAATAGATTTGCACAAGTAGCCTAGAAGAGGCAGAGAGCGGTTTATTTGTTATACGGCAAGGAAAATTAGAATAAGTGCACATATTTACATATGTCACGGATCCCCGTACCAGCCACTACTTCGTCATGCACTCAGAGTTTTGATGAGCCCGGCAAATGGATTACAAAATCAGCCTGAAAAACCGTTACCGATCAAGTAATCCCACGGGTGTTTCACACATCTCGGAACTTGTTAGAATGACAATCCTCTTGTGAACGAAGCAGATTGCGATGAAGAAATGGCAATGGGAACATTCCCAACTTTCTCCTTGACAAAGATAATCCGGTCAATTTCTGCAGTGGGATTGGTTTCCTGTCAGCAGTTGGACTTCACACATTGGTTATTTCCAACAAGGCAAACAAAACACTTTAGTTCTGTATCTTACCAATATGTAATCGAAGAGGGATTTTTGGATGGATCATAATGATAGAGGAAAACAGAAAAGTCGTTCATTCATGCGATTAGACAAAGCACTGTTAGTTAAAACTTATGCAGACGTTGGGTAATCTTTTCATTTATGTGGAATCTTTCGGTCACCACTTTTTCCAATCTGAAAGTAGATGATCCAATAAAATTTTTCTGCAGTTGTTTTATCCCGCCGTTGTCAAAGTGGCAAGCTTCATTTTCACGTAAATTGTCAGCTGGGTTTTGCCGTCCAGTCGATCTATTTCACGAATTTATTAGTTTGTTCTCCTATATATTTTGCGTAGTATTTGTAGCGACTGATACCTAAACCAGAGATGGTTTTCCACGGCAACATTCATATGTTTGAAAGCAAGCTTGGTGCCCAAGCAGCAATATGTAAATAGAACTATGCAGTTGATGTAAATGTCAACAATGCTGGACAAGAGTCGGATTAGTGATATGTGATAAGAAACGTTAGTTCTGAAATCCAACAAAATCAACAAACAGGATTTTGCGGAAAGCAGTACCACTATAACCGATCATCTTATGTAAATTCCGATTGCTTCATTCCAAAACAAATGTCGAAGTGAAGTAAATCTGAGAAAATTCGTTAGCACATTTTCGTTTTTATCTTCCTATATTACCGCTGTTTGTACCGTAAAGTTTGTTATCAATTTTCGGTGAATATGAGGAAACATTCTGAACAGAGACGAACAACACCACCCGGTAGTCCGTTTATCTTTCGACCAAAGTCCTTTCACTTATGTCTCAGCGCTGGTCAAATCTGCGCTTCAAAATTTCACATTCGCAAGTTTCTTTGATGTATCCACGAGATTCCTACTTTCTCTTTGTAGGTGACAAATATAACCTGTTTGCTGAAGCAACCGGAATTGGCAGCTGATTTCAAACCTTGACTTAGTCACGGCCCGTGGTGGACCCTAAGTAACATTTCTTGTTATATTCTGAAATTCCCTTAGATTAACATCTAGATATTCTCAACGATCCAGGAAAATATTGGAAACCAACAAAATTTTACGTTGTTTGGGTGCAACCTCCTTGGATGATTCAGATTATATGATTTACAACCAAAGACAATGAAGTTGACAGTACGGCAATAGAAATCCCACGACTTTTAGATAATTTTCTTCTGCTTATAGATTTAAGTTGGCCCCTTCGTTTCAATATTGGAAACGCAAAACGCAATGACAGAACTGAAGGGAATTATCAATACCGTCTGTGTTAGTGCCTGGGGAAATTGTTTTGTTTTCTCGCATTTGAAACGTTCAAAAATCTGCAGTGTGTAAACACAGTGGCCCTGAAACGTAGTCTCCGAAAAGTGTAATCCAAGGTTTGCACAGCTTACTACTGCTGAACCACTTTCTTGTTTTTTAGTACCTCAAGTGTAACCTCTGCAAAGTGTATCCTTATGCGTCATTTTTAAATTACTAGCTAGCAATTAAATCACTTGTCAATCATTATTCATACATTTTATTATAAGTATTCACCATAACAATAGAAATGCCACCGAACCTGTGAACAACCGAGGTTCTGATCAATTCAGAGCTGCATTTTACATTAGATCCGGCCTGTTTTCAAGTAATTTTAAAGAACACACGGTCTAGTTTGTTGTGCATCTAATGATGGAATTCATTTTAAGGTAATTGATATCAATGATATTTGGTACATATTAGTAGTAGGAGATTGAATGTTTTCATGAAATAATTCACCATGTGATATCATTGCTCAACTCACCATAAAGAAACCATGGAAACACTGTACAGCTATTTCATCCATATTAGGATTGATGAGCAGTGCATATGGACCGCGCCCGAACTGGGACGCGAACCCAGGACGAACGATTCTGAGACGAACGCCTTAGTCATTGCGCTACCGGACAGGCTGTGAACGGCTTGCTGAACTTCACCACATCAGAGTCCCAAGTTCACATCCCAACGTGGTGTCGTAAAGATTCCCCGCAGAGATAGAACAGATGTGCAGTGAGCTTATCGCTTTTTAATGGTAAGCAGAACGTTGACACCAAATAATGTGACGTAGAATTGTGGAAAATGAACAGTGTCTGGATTGATGAACGTATTAGATATCATTCCCGTTAAGTGAATTAGTATTCAGCGTTCTCTGGTTTAGGTATCAGTCGCTACAAATACTACGCAAAATATATAGGAGAACAAACTAATAAATTCGTGAAATAGATCGACTGGACGGCAAAACCCAGCTGACAATTTACGTGAAAATGAAGCTTGCCACTTTGACAACGGCGGGATAAAACAACTGCAGAAAAATTTTATTGGATCATCTACTTTCAGATTGGAAAAAGTGGTGACCGAAAGATTCCACATAAATGAAAAGATTACCCAACGTCTGCATAAGTTTTAACTAACAGTGCTTTGTCTAATCGCATGAATGAACGACTTTTCTGTTTTCCTCTATCATTATGATCCATCCAAAAATCCCTCTTCGATTACATATTGGTAAGATACAGAACTAAAGTGTTTTGTTTGCCTTGTTGGAAATAACCAATGTGTGAAGTCCAACTGCTGACAGGAAACCAATCCCACTGCAGAAATTGACCGGATTATCTTTGTCAAGGAGAAAGTTGGGAATGTTCCCATTGCCATTTCTTCATCGCAATCTGCTTCGTTCACAAGAGGATTGTCATTCTAACAAGTTCCGAGATGTGTGAAACACCCGTGGGATTACTTGATCGGTAACGGTTTTTCAGGCTGATTTTGTAATCCATTTGCCGGGCTCATCAAAACTCTGAGTGCATGACGAAGTAGTGGCTGATACGGGGATCCGTGACATATGTAAATATGTGCACTTATTCTAATTTTCCTTGCCGTATAACAAATAAACCGCTCTCTGCCTCTTCTAGGCTACTTGTGCAAATCTATTTTCTTTCCACAGCGACAGATCTTCTCGTAGTTCATTAGATTTATCATCATTTCATGGTAATTTGCATTAATACTTATTGGACCCGACGCATGCACTACTGTGTAGCATTTTCAATTCCAAAATATGCTACTATTCGTGATGAGTAACAGCCGATGGGCATCATTGAGCTGGAGATTTTTTGGGTCGACCAAAAGTTTGCTTCATAATAGATTAATGAATCCGGCATATTAACATATCACAGGGGGGTTGAAATCGAACATCGGACGAGTTCACCTATAAAGGAGCAATTAGGATGTTCAAGATTACTTTCTTTTGATTAATCTAGGCCAGCCTTCAAATGTTGTGTTTATCCAGCTACCAGGTGACTAGAAGAGTAACAAGCCCATGAACTTGATTTGTGCCTGATAATATTTTGTTTATTACTGGAATAGAATAAGGTGGAAAAACAAGGCACGGTTGCACCGATAAATGAAATAAACAAGCTTTTTGTTGAAGCTAAACAACTAATTTCGTCCTACAAGAGCAAAACCCACCA
The DNA here is from genome assembly GCA_008360955.1 of Fasciolopsis buskii. Taxonomy (NCBI): domain Eukaryota; kingdom Metazoa; phylum Platyhelminthes; class Trematoda; order Plagiorchiida; family Fasciolidae; genus Fasciolopsis; species Fasciolopsis buskii. Next base: position 139,253 of record LUCM01011558.1, read on the forward strand.
CACAGTTTAGGGCTTATAATTAGTATTCCACTTGAAATCCCTTCACAATTGCGCACATTCTGTGACGATAACCAATAGTTGCGTGGATAATTAACTTAACCCAAACCGATGAGCCGTAATTCGTCTAATCTCATGCGATTCGTTTGCAAATCCTTGATTATGACAGGAAGAGACGCAATTACTTAGTGTTTATTTGAGTAAAAGGAATTATCTTAGGAAACAAATGGTTTCCAACACTGATCTAACTATAAATAAGTTGAAAACAAATCAAGCATAAATGGCCACAAAGTACTGCTGCACTGGGAAATGCTCACTAAAGCACATCAGTTAGTCACGAGTGGTATGTCGTGCGACTTTTCAGTAATTCGTCTTTCAATGTCATTCTTAGGTCCGCCAAAATAACACACTGAAGCACTGAACAGCTGATTCATATGACCTCTGGGAAACCATTGGCAGTGCCGCAATGTGGTTTTGAATAGGAAGGGGAACCGAAATTAGACTACAATCATTCGACGTTACTCGTTTCAAGTTGACTGTGAGCTGCGTGGTCAACATCATCAGTACGTGATACAGTGTGCCCACTTGCCACCAGCTCCTTCGTGGTAGCAAATCGATGTTTCAATAAAGTCATTGGTTCACGTATATTTTCATCTTAGTTTGGGACCTTAACACGGTCAACGTGGAAACGCCGGAGACCGAAATGCGTAACTGCTTCAACCGAACAGCTGCACTTGATTTTTATCAGAAAATAGGCACACATTTGTCATTAGCCCCGTAAGAGCTAATGTTTTACACATAGGTCCTTAGGACATTACCATCGCAGTGTTTGCATTACCATTTTGGTTCTGACCAGCATTTATTACTTAGCTGTTGTCGAAAGAAGTATTGCAAGAATTCTTTATTGACTACGTTATTTATGAATAATGACATTTCTCTAGAGATGAGCGAACCATTCTATGCGAAGTTTATTTCAGCCTGTAAATATCAAGACCGAATGTGGTAACGAGTTTTTCGAAAAATCCATGCGCTATTTATCGGATTTTATTGTGAGTGATAAAGTGTTCATTACACATCGTGTTACAACTACTAACAACGCTGTGTAATTAGCATTATATCATTCACTGTTTACATCAGTCTCTTCAGTTGTTATCAAATGTTAGCACCCTCAGTCACTCAAGTCTATAAGAATTTGAGCCTTATTTTACGAAAATGTGAAATGTCTACTGGAAAAAGCCAGGCCGGCACTGTATCATGTTTTAATGTTGGGACCGTATTGTGCGCTCAGTTTCCAATGGGTGCATGCGCTAGCTTGTTTGACCAGCACAAGTCCTTCCGATTTTCCAAATCACCATCTTTTAGGTGCTTCGATTTAGGCTTCTGAACCTAAGTCATCAAACTTACTTCACCACTCTTCTGGAACTCGGTGACGATTGTACATGACTGGACTGCAGCCTGTTACGATTGTCAACAAGCGACTACCAATCGTTCTCAGTCCGTTTTGCCGATAACAGTTTGCTTTCATTCAGGAGCAATATGAGCAGGAAAAGCCTGATCTCGGTTTAGGGTATTCTGTGGTTATTTTTGTGTTTGTTGTACTTTCTTGCATACTGCTTGAATAAAACAAGAAATGCAAAATTGTTTATTGGCCGAAATGCTCTTGTAAATGACGTTGTGCTTATCACTAGTGAATGTTGAAAGCAAACAGGTTATTTATGAATTTTAGGTGGACGATGTGGATGGTGCAAAATAACAACAAATGTTTCCTGTGTTGACAAAGCACAACAAAAGCTGTTTCAGTGTTAACACAAAATCTAATTGCATACGATATGTGTTCACTTGACGATTTGGTTATCCTAAGTTGCAGATGTGGGTATTTGTGGAAGCAAACACAAAAGTAACTATGTCACTGAAATGAAACGGAAACAAAAATACGATATTTTAGAAGGCAACAAGTTGCAGATAAAAATTTGAAGCTCAAGATTTAGTCGATCCAATTTTGATTATGCTAAAATCATCGGAACTCGCAGATTATGGATAGTAACAATTTCAAAACACGACCAATAAAAGCCGCTGACTGACATACTCCAAGCGAGTTTTTTTAACGGATTCCGGAAGAACGAAATAAAACTTACGGTTGACATTTTCAGGCTTTTACAGAGCCAGATAAAGAACCGCCGAGTCGTTGATGGATCTAGAAATTCAATTCTGCGTCGAAGTCTCTAAAATAACTTCGAACTTTGTTTGACCATTGAATATGGAAAACAAGAGGTCGCAGACTGTTCGTTGAATTTGAGCCATTAGGCTTAGAAATTGAATTCGGCAATTTGTCTTGTATCTGATCTGCAAATGGATGGTTGCAAACATTCAATTACTGCTTTACACAAGAAAAAGGCAATTCCCTTGCATTTAGACAATTTCAATCGTGCTCACTATACTATCAACAGGCAACTGATATCATGAAAGTGGAGAAAAAGCGACAGGTAGGCAGAACGAGCAGCTTCAAGGTCAGTAGACTACCAAAACATTGCCCGGATAGTATCGTGAATATATTTTTCTGACGACACTCGTTTAACCATGTAGAACTTCTGCTAAATCACAGCAGACTCGGACTGATTTGGGTACTTAACAAGCTCAATTATCCTTAAAAATGCGGTGCTGCATTATCACTGGTGAACTCAACGGATATGCCGCATGATGAATTAGTCCGTAATCGAACCCATCTTTGGCTTATTTGGTTCCATGAGTAGTTGAGAGCTTTTTTCAGTCATTTGTCTCGTCTGGGTTACTTTCTTCATTGGCACCAAGCTGTTGCGTCTGCGTTCAGTCAGAGGTGAATCATTGGGATTTATGAATGAAATAATAATTTTTAATTCATTATAGACCGGTATTTTCTACTTATCAAAATATTTTTTTCATTAAACGTGGTCTGTGCAATACGCTGTTCTTCATTATATCCTAGTCCATTTTGTACAGTCCACTGGATTACTGGGACTTCGCCGAGAAAAAGGTCTTTCTTTTATGGAGAACAGTGACCTTGAACAAACTATCAATCAAAATATCAATCAGTCAGCCAGCCGCTAAGTCACCAATGTCATCCAGTTAGTCATTCAGCCAACTAGTTACTGAATCAGGTCCTAGTCAGTTGTCGCAAATATAAATCTGTCAGTCACTAATAACACTCAGTCATTAGTTCCGTCACTTAGTCAACAATGTAAGGCAGTCAGTCACAAATGTCTATCATTCCGACAGTCAGTCCCTTCATTTTGTCAGTCAGATGATCAGTCAGTCAGTAAGTCGGTAATTAAATGAGGAATGTCAGTGAAAGTGTCCGACAGTCAGCTACTCAGAGACCAATGTCACTTAGTCACTTAGTCACTCAGTCTATATGTAGCCGTTCAGTCGGTCTGTCAGTCAGTCAGTCAGTAACGCAGTCACCGATATGAAGGACTCAGTAATGTCAGTCTGATGGTCATTCAGTCAGCGAGAAAGTCAGCCAGTCACTCAGACAGGCAGTCAGTCACTGATTCGATCAGTCACTCCGTAAGTCACAAATAACAGTAAGCCGTTAAGTGAATTGGTCAATCAGTCAATCTGTCAGAGATTCATCGGTCATTCACCAGTGTCATTCACTTATTCAATTAGTCAGTCACCAACATAATTCACGCAGTATCTAAACCAGTCAGAAAGGTCAGTCAGTCAGTCGGTAACAGTTATCATTCAGCCAGGCATTGTGATTTAGCCATCAGCCAGAGTCAGCCATTTAACATTTCAGACAGTCAGTTAATGCCATGCTTTCGTTCAATCATTAAGTCAGTCTGTCAGTCTGAAACCACTCATTTAGTTAGTTTCTCGTCATCACTCAGTCACCAACCCCAACCAGCTCATCATTTAGTGTCACCAATATCAATCAGTCACACTGTCGATCCGTAAGTCAACAGTCCCTCAGTCATTCATTCAGTCAGTTTGTCATTCAGTCAGTCATTCCGACTGAATGCCTGGGTGACTGATTGGCCGACTGAATATTTCAGCGATCGACTGAATGACTAAAAAACTACATGACGGACTGACATTAGTGACACCAGTGGCTGACTTTATTACTGGTTGTGTGAAAGCTTCACTTTCTCGCTGATAAATAGACAGATTGACTGGCTAACAGAATTATTTTATTAATCGCTATTTGATTGATGTTTGCGATTTACTGACTGCGCCTTTGACCGACTGAGTGATTCACCGATGCTCGGACTGAATGAAGGCATGACTGAAGGACAGACTGGCTGCCACCAATTAATTAATTACCGACAGAATAACTGAATGGTTAAATGCGGACTGATAGACTGCCTGACATCGTTGTCTGAATGACTAACAATTTGATTTACCGACTAACTGACTGACTGTCTGGCTGAATCACTGACTGAGTGACTGACTGAAAATGACTGGATGGTGACTGATTGAATGTTGGACTGACAAACTGATTGACCGAGTAATACTGGTGAGTAAATGATAGATTGACGACTGATTGACAGACGGGGTGGTAGACTGGCTGTTAGACTTACATTTTGACTGGCTGACTGACTGCGATTGGTAAATGAATTCCTAGCACACTGACTGACTGGATGACTGACTGACTTTGGTGAGTGAGTGGATGATTAAATGTCCGACTGACTCACATTGCTGCTCGTTTTCCTGACTGACTAAATGAATGAATGAAAACTGACCAGCTCAAATTCGTGACCAACCAATTGACTGTTGGACAGGCAGTCTCACTGACCGATGTACTGACTGACTGGTGACTGACATTCAAGCAGACGGGCAGACTGACTGACTAACTGACTGATGGCTGAATGAGGGAATAACCGAATGATAACGGTGATACCTAACTGAATCACGGACCGGAGGACTAATACTGATTATTGCCTGACTGACTGACTGAATAAGTGTCTGACTGATTGTTATTACTGGTTTTCTGTCTGTCTGACTGATTGATTGACTGAATAACCGATATTGGTGACAGACTAACTGCCTGACTGAATTACTGTCCTAAAGTCTGCTCCAGGGAATGGCGGATGTATGTGGACTTTACAGTTATTGAATAACTCAGTGATTGAATGATTGAGTGGCAGACTGATTAACTGACTCAGTGAATGTTGACTGACGGACTGACTATCTGATTTGCTGATACTGATGGCTGACACTGCGGACTGATTGTCTGATTGAATGACTGACTGACTGAATGAATGACATTTGTGATTGATTGTTTGGCTGGTCGATTGACTGACTGAATAACTGACTTGCTGACATTAAGGACTTTATTCATCATTGACTAAATTAATGACTGACAAAATGACTGACTGATTAATTCACTGACTGATAGACACTGGTGACCTACTGACATTGGTGAATGACGGAAATATTGAGTGACTGAATGATTGACTAACTGACTGAACGGCTGAATGATATAAAGACTGATAGACGGATTGACTCTTTCATTAACTGACTGAGTAACTGAAATTTTGGCCTAGAGAATGACGGACGGCCATTGATGACTAGGTGACTGACTTCCTCACGTTGGTGTTTGGCTGAACGAATGAATGAATTGCTGAAACTGATGGGTGACACACTGAATTACAGAGTGACTGACAGACGGACTCACTGACAGACTTCGGTGATTGTCTGTATGACTGAAATGCAAAATAAATCATTGACTGGCTGATTAGCTGATTGACCGATTGGCTGACTGTATCAAGGAATGAATGACTTACAAGCAGACGGAAGGATTGACTGAGTGACTGAATGACGTTAGTATTGACATAATTAATTAATGAATGACTGAGTGAATGACTGGCTGAGTGAATGACGGACTGAATGACTGGGAGAATAATTGAATGACTGATTGTCCGACAGATTAAAACACTGAGGGACTGCCTGGCTGAGTGTTTGATACAGGTGAATGAATGACTGATTGATTGACTGAGTGAATGAGTGACTTGCAGAAGGATTACTATTTATGACTGTCTGACTGAGTGACTGAGTGAGTAAATGATTGAGTGACAGGTTCACCGCATGCCTGACTGACTTAGGTACTGACATTTGCGGCTGACTAACGGAATGTCCGAATGACTGACTGATTGACTATTGGACTAATGGAAGGAATCACTGACAACCTCACTGGACTACTCACTGAATGACAGACAAAATGACGGATATTGATGAGTCGCTGACTGAACGACTGAGTGAAATATTGCATGGGTGACTGCATCAAAGGCTAACTGAAAGACTACTGGATATTCACGACTGATTAACTGACTGATTGAGGTTTCTATATGACTGAATGACTGAGAGACAACTTCATTTTCTGACTGACTGATCAGCATTGGCAGCCGTCTGAATGGTAAACGTCTCTGACTGACTGAAGACTGAGTGAGTACTTAGTTGAATGAGTGAGTGCCAGAATTCTGGACAGTGTTGATTGACTGACTGACAGATCGAAAGACTGACTGATGGCGGTGTCTGAATGAATCTATGACTGACTAACTGACTGATTGAATAACAGAGTGACTGGCTCCCTGAATGGTCGACTGTGACTGGAATTTTTGCGATTGAGTGTCTGAGTGAATTTACAACCGACTGAGCAGCCGACCGACTGACATGATGGCTGAGTGAATGAACGACTAAATACCTGACTAATTGATGGACTGCTTGACTGACTAGCATTGGTGATTACCTTGCTGCCGGACTGAAATTGGTGAACCAATGGATGATGGGGACTAACGCGTGACTGGCTGACTTACTGGCATTTTTGGCTGCACGAATGTCCGAATGACAGACAGGGATGACTGAGTGACTGGCTGACTGATACTGGTTACTAATTGAGTTACTGACAAACTGGCTGAATGACAGATTGACTGGATAACCGGCGTTGGCTAGCTGAATCAACAACTGACTGTCTGATAATGTTGAATGCATGATTAATTGAGAGACTGACTGAGTGACTCACTGTACGGCATTGGTGATTCCCTTGATGAATGTATGATTCACTGGCTGATTCATTGACTGATAGACTGACTGTCTCACTGAATGATGGGATTGCTGAATGACTGAGTCATTGGATAACAGATTGCTTGACGGCGGTGACTAACTGACTGAATGGCTGAAGTATTAACTGACTGGAATTTGGGAAAGTCTGTTTGATATTGGTGACTGATTGACTGACTAAAGGAATAAATGAATGTCCGCCTGACTAACACTAACGGCAGAGTGACTGACTGATATTGGTGATTGCCTGATTCGCCAAGACTGATGACTGAGTGACAGATTGCCTGAGTGAACGACTGAGTGGTTGGCTGACATCATGACTATCTTCATGACTGAGTGATTGAAGGAACCTAGGACGTACGAACTAACTGACTGGATGAGAGATATCGGCTGGTCATTCATTGATTTGTTCGTTAATCCGTTCATTTAGCAGTGAGTCAGACATTCAATCAGGCGGTCTGTGCGTCAGCTGGACAGTCAGTCACTCTTGGTCAGTCGGTCTTTCAGTCTGTCAGCCAATCGGTCTGTCATTAAGTCAGACTGTCAGTCAGTCAGTCAGTCGACATTATTTGTCATTCAACAGTCAATCATTTAATCAGTCAGGCATTAATTCATTCGGTTAGGTGATCATTCACTCGGCCAGTAAGTCGTTCAGACGGTCACAAAAGTCAGTCAGTCTTTCACTCAGACACTCAATCGTGCAGTCTGTCAGTCATTCATTTCATTACTTTGTCAGCCTATCTGACATTCGTTCATCAGTCAGACAGCCAGTAGGCCACTCACTCATTCAGTCCGTCACGAATGTCAGTCTGTCACTGGCTCCATTAGTCAGCCAGTCAGTCACCAATAGCCATCCTCAGTTAGTCGGTCAGTTACTCAGTCAATCAGTCAGGCAGTCATTCATTCATTTATGCAGTCAATCAGTCATTCCGCCAGACATTCATTCAGTCACGCACCAGCCTGAGTGAGTCATAATGTCATCCTTTCTATCAGGATTGCGTCAACGTCTTTCCGACAGTCCGTCTCTCAGTCTTTTATTCAGCGTGTCTCATAATCAAGTAGACAATAAGTCCAAGCGCATTTCTGCATCCTTTCCTATATCCAACCAGAACAATTTCGTTACTCGTTATTCACTCAGACTTCCAATTTAAGTTCGCGCTCGACACTGTTTCAGCACAATTCACATCCAATTTGTTATTATAAAAAAGAATTGATTAATTTTCTGCGTCAGATATTTTTCTAACCAGCTTTCCTTTTGCTGAGGCGTCCAATGAGATTAAAGTAAATTTAGTCCAATTTCGGACTTTAGCTCATTGTTGACAAATGTGCCATTAGCCATATCCGTGAAGAACACAAATTATGTAACATGTGGTACTGCTGAAGTACAATGCAACACCTTTATCTTTTCCTACACAAATGACCCAACTATGTAGTAGGATACAATGCATATTGCCCAGGATTGTGTAAGAGCAACGGGTCATGAAACTAAGCAATGGCCACATAACTGCATCCGTAACGTTTAGCATTCCAAACCCAATGCATCTTTGCCAGTCAACGCAGACTGCTTTATGTGTCAATTTCTATGACTCCAAAATTCCCACGGGACGTATTGAGAAAACACAAGTTGGCAGACAAGCTCGTTTTCAGCGATTCGTACTCCTGTTCTTGCATCACAATATATTAGGAATTATTTCAAGAGCAATTAGTCTGGTCAGGCAAAACTACGATTTATAAGGGATGGTGGTGTTCGATGGGCAACAGGAAAGTGATTTCTTTATTGGAAAACTTAGAAGGTGAGTTTGGTCGATTTGATGCTTAAACGCGTGGGGATCTATTTTGTACGGTTTCTACTACCTCGTGGTTTGTGTCTTTAGATACAGTAGCTTCCAGTGAGAATCACAAGTCTGTATGCGCTACTGGTCACAGTTGTTCCATGGAACTCTTGGGTGAGCTACTATCAAGTTCGATTCAGGGCATTCTTCTAGCCATCTGTTTGCAGCATGGGTTCCAGTCCACATATTCAAGGGTCGCTTCTTTTGATTATGGGTTTTCCCGTGGCACCCTCATTCTGCAGTTTCCGTTTACATGCTCCCCCCTGTGTACTTGCTTTCGTCTGTGTAATGACCGCAAAAGTCCACTACTTGGGAAAGTAAGCAGCCAATTCACCAAACGAGTATTGCTACGAAACTTGTTAAGTAGTCCGAAACTCCTTAACTACGTTATCTGATGTAAAATATAGTCAGAAAATGTTACATTTATCCCCAAGAATTACAAGTATCACAAGAGGAGTCTGCTCATAACAGTGCCTGTTTATTTAAATTAACAAATTACGCGAAGGTGACACTCAAGCAAAGTTTGATAAGGTTCAGTTAAAATCAGATAATCAAGTGAACTGAAAAGTAGCACGAACGCGT
>LUCM01011559.1:0-43990 GCA_008360955.1 Fasciolopsis buskii
GATATTCATCTTTTGATTTGAATTTAAGTATCATCTTTCGTCCCACTTGTTTCCTTTTTCCTTTGTTACCGATTTATACGAATAATTTTTTCTTTTCTTCCTGCAATCTATTTCCTTTTTAGTTTCTTTTTATTTCCTCTACTGCTCTACTCTCTGCGCTCTGCATTCCTCATACCGTCTGTCTGATTGATTCCCTAAATTTATTCGCGCATCATTTTATATCCGCATTATTCCGGACCATATTGCATATATTTTTTTCCACGTTGTTCTGTCGTTTTTCATGCCCACATAAAGCCTTAACTCAAATGTCTGGTTTATATATCACGAATACATTCCGTGTGCTAATTTGCTTTCGCAGCCAAGTTTGTTTTGCGTGCCCACCCGTTTTTTCGTCTGTGCATTTGCGCTCTTCTTGACAGCGTCCCGATGTCTCTTTGGAAGTTGCCTGTTTCCATAGCATCTCATGGGATTTCCGGACTTTGCTAACACACGACAACCGCCACTATTCCATAACAGGCTGACCCAAACCGGCGTAATTGCCGCAGCGCTGTACGCTGTACATACTTTATCCCTTATTCTCTGAAACACAGGCTCCGTTTCGCTTAGTAGCACATTTGGTAAATTTGGTGTCAAAGACCTGAATTATTCAGAAATCCCAGGGTACGTAGATAGTTAAATCCACACGATCAACGATTTGCCATTGAAAGTGTCCCCATTAGCCATTCTTACTGAGCCGTCCAGTGGCATCACTGTCAACATGCTTGCTGCAGCAGGTCGCTTACTTTACACTTTAACTAAGCGGAACCCACAGACGCATCGCGAGTGCGAAGAACGTTGTTGCTTTTAATATAGCCGATCGACTCCCACTACAGTTTATTCAGTCTACCATACGCAGCATGTGTAGCTATAGGCTCCGGAACCAATTCCTCTCAAAATAACTGCCTAATTTTACTCGGATTTCGTAATGGACAATCCCATAGGGATTTTATAACCAACAAGGCAACCATTGCTAGCCACACGCCTCACGAAGATATCAAGATTTCTACTGATGAAACAACCTCTGACAGGAATTTATGGAGACCATGGAGGTTCGCCACAACTTATCAAGTCGGCGAGATTTCGGCTGTATCGGGCGTCCACTTCTGAAAAGTAAGCTGCCAACACGGGGTCCTCTTGGCTGCCTTGATTGGTGACATATTTATTAAATCTGGTGCCAAAGCTCCAGCTGTATCAAAAGACTAAGGGAATAACAGGAAAAAGATTTGTCATTGAAAATATCCCCATTAGCCAGCCCCATCTATACATCCAATGGCACCAGTGCCAGCGGTCTCGCTGCAACAGCGCGCATTTTACCCATAACTAAGGAAGCCCACAAAGGTTTTGTGAATACAAAGGGCCTCGTTGTCTCTGATATACCTGACCACCTTTCACTGCCATTGGTTCAATATACCACACTCAACAAATGTACTGTGACCAAACATCTTTGTCTGTTTTTAGGCTCCGGTACAACTCCCCCCAAAAAAGTGGCAGCCTAATTCCGTTTCAATTTCGGGATGAAAAATCCGCCAGGGAGTTTATAACCATTAGGGCGACCATTGCCAACTACACGTCTTACATAATTGTGAAGAACTTCACTGACAGAGCTCCCCGATTGGTAGACTGCGGTCACAGAAGAGCACCTCTACTTCCCAAGTCGGCAAGAATTAGGTTGAATCAGGAGCTCCCCCTCTGAACAGTAAGCTGCCAGTACTGGGTTCTTCTGATGTGCTAAACCCTTAGCCTCCCGTCATGGTGTCAAATAAACTGCCGTCTCCACGCGAGTCACGACAACCCTCATCTGCTATTCCTTTTCCACTGAGCACTAGCTGGACCCACTTGTAGGCGGCGGCTACTCAAAATCCATAAAAATCTACACCTTCAAACAAGCCGCACAGTGAGCCTCTTACTAACTTACACCGCTCAGCTTCCTGTCCAAACTCTTCACCTCACAAAACTGTCACGCTAGTGACACCCTCTTCCAAACATACTTGCTGCGAACGCAGCAAACTCAAGACTTTATTTTCGTTGCCCGCGACCAGTACCGGTAGAACTGGAAGAAATTCAATCCACTCCGACCGCCCAATCACCCCGTAAAGGTGCCCATTTAAATTTGCCAACCGTAGCACTCCAAGGTAGGTGTGCTGACGGTATAACCACTCAGGTGATCACCGTCTCACAAATGCCGTGTCATGCTAATAACCTCAGCCACCGGGCGTGTGCTCCACCCCAGATACGCTTTAAGCAGTTTCTCGCCCTTCTATCAAACAACAGAACGGCACAAAAATCCATCTGAATCCCAGGAAACACGGGCCAGTCACCCATCTAATCAATCAAATTCCACCCTGCTAATCCAGTAGGCCAAACTGCCGGTATATCTCGACTGTCTGGCATCTCGGCACATTGAATTCGATTAAGCCGTCTTGGCATGAGCTTTGCCAGGTCAGAGGACCCAAAAAGCACGACGGCCAACTAAACGTGGCTTATAATGACGAAATGATTGGCTCACTGTACCCACGCCTCCACCCAGTTGGTAACTTCCAATGCGATACTAAAGCCCCTCCATATTCACGGCCTGCACTTATCCCCCTACTTTGACCCACTTGCAAGGTAACATTGGTTGGGTGCATTCCCGACTCGCCAGTGCACTTTTCCTACCCCTTTATCATTAATTTTCCACTCCAAATACCCGTATCTTAATGCCTCTACACGATTTGCTGTATCTCCCCCGCCCTACCTAGCAAGTTCTAGACATTTTTATATCGTCTTTTGATCCACAACCTATCATAGGACTTTCTTCTTAACCCAATCTTACGCATCGCAGACCTTAAACGCAAAACCTAATAAATTACGCTTTCTACACTCCCGCGATTTCCAAAAGTAACTTCTACCCCGAAAACACGTGAAAGAATTTGAAAACCGGCTTTTTCTGCGGCATTTCCCAAGGCCCTCGACCTCTCCCTGGATTGCTAGTTCTGTCTTGGCAATGTCACTACCGGAACACCCTAAGCTGTCCCATCTCAATTATTGCTATACCCCATATCGAAATCCGCTGAAGCCCCGCTCAATAACTTACAAGATCCCTCCATCACATTTGTTTCAGTAAACAGATCATCTGAAATAGATAGTCCCTCGCCGGTCAGTGTAGCTAACTCAACTATATTCACTCGACCGCAGTTATGCACCCTCCGTGCCCCTCATGTGTCCGTTGATTATTTTGTCCCCGCAGAAACCTCCTCTTAGATATCACATGGCTCCAAATTTTGCGGTAAAACTTTTCTAATCCTCCTGAACTCCCTCTCTGGCACTGAGAAAATAAGAGACCTAAGACTACTGGTAGCCAACAATCACAAAGATATCATCCTGACAACAAAAGCCTGGTTAACCGAACACACTATCAATTCTATTTCGTTAGCCGGTTACAGCCCCTACCAAACCTGTAGATCAAACCGAAGGGATGGTTGCCTAGACCACGTAAGGCAGCCACACACACCTTCCATTCTGCTTAATTCTATCCCTGACACCCTTTGGCTTCACATGCAACCACCGGAGCCCTCAATCCACATAGGATGCATATACCGGCCGGCAAACGGAAATAATTCTGATGTCCCTCCTTTCACCCAAGCCTTCTATCTTTCCGGCCTCCCCTCCAAACGTAGGATAATTGTGGGCGACTTCAATGCTACAAAAATTTGCTAGTTCTCTTTATCCGCCCACCAACTGCGTTTGGAATTTATTCTTGAAACACACGCTGATGGACAGACTTAGCATGTGATCACGCCCACAAGGTTGCATAATATTTTAGACATAGCTTTTACTCATGGAGTTCCTAAAGTTCACGTTTCAGTATTAAAACCCTTCCTTGGGAATGACCGCAAGATGGTGTAGCATCTCTCTTCGTCGGAAACCCACTTCAAATACGCGAACCGATCAAGCTGTCTCCTTTTCTTTTATGTCGACCTGATGGGACGAAACTCCTGATGATCTGCGGACTATTGATTGCGCCAGCTTCTTTTCATCGCCTGACCTGCAAAATGCAGCAGACAAGATTTGTGCAAAAGCTCTATTACCATTAGCCATCTATCCACTCCGGTCACTCAGCAGAATCCCAAGATGCTCAGCAAGCGTTGTCATCTCCAGATGTACCCTTTCAGGGCTCAGAAAATCTTCAATAAAACGGGAGACTCATCGCTTTTAATGCAAGCTGACTGCTCGCAACAGGGATTTCTTATTGGATCTGAGCCAATGTTCAAAACACAGGAAGTGTAAGCTTTTCGATCCCCTTGCCCGGTTCGGAAGACTTCCCACATTTTCGGAGCTCGTTCGTAACCCAACTAATGGGCCATTCCAAACTTCATAATCTTCAACATCTTACGCATCGAGTCCACTGTAGACATTGAGGAAGCATCCAATGAATATTTCCCTTCTACTCCCAGTAACGACAATCCGCTGCACTCTAAAGTCTTTTCCATGCTGAAGTTGGTTAAGTTATACTCCATTTCATTCGACGTTGCATGCATTATGACTGTGGTGAAATGTGCCAAGCCACCTCGCAGGCCGCAGGCCGCAGTCCGATGGCGTACCACTAGTCTTGTTTCACATCGCTGCTCCAGATCATCCTCTGCTCCTAAAGAGTTCCTCGCTCCCCATGTCTCGCACCAATTTTCCTCAACAGTGCAAGACATCCATTATTGTTCCACACCACCAAAGGTGTTCCTTGCATGACCCTAAGAGCTTTCCGATTCTGTCCAGGCTTATAGAAAATGATGTTAAAGAACAAATGGTAAACATCCGCGCTACTCACAACCTTACCAACCCCTCCCAACACAGCTTCCTGAAGAACTGATCTTGCCTTTATTGTCAGTTTGACCTCTTAAACCAAGTTACCCAGAATTTTGGCACCCACAGGTAGATCCTCATACTCGTTCAAGACGTCAAAAGAGTCTGACCGTGCTTTTCATTCCCCAGTTCCGGCCAAACCGAGGACACATGAAATAGAAAATCTACTGTTATCATGCCTATCATCCGACCTTTCTTATCTCTTTCAGGTAACCAGTATTAACGGTTGTTTCTCTCAACCGTACGCTATTTACAGTGGGGTTATTCAGGATAGCGTCCTTGGTCTCCAAGTCCTGCTGTATATTAATGATATCTTTAAAGTTATTCGTCTTGGCACATCCTTTTTGTTGCCAGTGGCGATAGAATAATTTAATCTTTTAAGATACTTTATTTAGCTCCACCTTTGCACTTGTTAACGAAGACCTAGCGTCTCCGAGCAACCGATATTCCAAGTGGCTTATGAAGTTCTCTGCTGACAGTAGTTCTCCACTAACATAGATTCCTGGCTTCCCCGGGCTTTCTCTCCACAAAGGGTGTGCTTGCTTCTGTACCCCACCCGGTCAAGCATATAGAGCTCCAGTACTTCTGATCTTTTAACTTCCGCGAGCAAGCCCACCACCAAACCGCCGCAGATAAAAGAACCACCACGATGATTTTATTGGCATTCTCCACTCAAGATTGCAGGGTCATCATCCTCAAGTCCTAAGCTGGGCCACACCATGAATACTTCCCGATCGACTTCAATCACAAGCATGAATATGATCGAATCGTGATCCAGAATATGCAGCCGAGGTTCAATAAAATACCCTTTGGTTCGTCATCTAACCTAAGATACACGGCCAGATGTAAGCCCCTTGCCCTTGAAGTACTATGGCTGCGTACAGTCTAATTGAACCTAGTGCTTCCCTTTAATATTTGACATAATAACGTCCATTCCGCTGCAAAGTCATATGAGACACTGCTGCTTCGCCTTTTTCGGTTCGTTGTAGATGGTACTTTTTGAAAGTATCCTTGACTAGGCTATTAACAAGTGAAAGACTCCTCGCAGTTGCTTCGCCTAAGCTGTGGAACAAAATCCGGAGTTCGCTGCACCCATATCCAAATTTAGCCCAGTTTAATGACCAGTTTAAAGCCCATTTGGCAAAGTTACTAGATGTCGTCCTGTTGATTAGCCTGATACAAGCTGACATAGGGCCGGATGAGGCCAACGAACATCGATCAGAGTTCTAGTTCATGATCGAGTTTCACTACGGTCAACTTCTGAGATTCTTGGAGTTTCGCTTTTGTTACTTTACTTTCTCGCGCCTTCATGCAAACACTTTTTGGACTTCCTCTCTTGTATTGGATGTACCCTTGTTACCACTTCAGGCAATGAACCACGGAGGCACTCCCAATTTTACCTCACCAAAGTGTTAACCTACTATTTTACGGATCGATGCCCTCGTAATGTTCTCTGATTTTAAAAACCTTCAGCTTATTTATTTCATCCCTTCCATTTTACCCTATCTTCTTTACTGGATCAGCAAGGCTAAATATATTGGTCTAAGTAACCGCAAACTGTCAACTAGAAATACAACTAATAGCTCCAGTCTAGTTACCAACGTTTACCCAATAGAAGCATTATGCTGCAGGTCCGCTGCAATTTATTTTGGCATATGAATCCTAGGGCCTACCGGCACCAACAACTTGGCCATTATACCATCCATACTACAGGTCCATTAGAAAACAAAATCAACGAACATGAAAGTAGATTAGCCTGTGCTTCAGTCCGACTTTTCGCTGCATTCTGAACATATCAACCTCCATAAACATTCGTTCACAGTCCTATTTCTTTTACTGAGCCGCAACAAATACCGGCAGATCTGGATAGAACCCAGTCCCATTCGCCCGCCCAACCACCCCGCAAACATTCTCATCTAAATCCACCAACTGTGGTACCCCAAAGCTAGGAGCGCTGACGGTGTAACCACGCAGATTATTGCCTTCTCACCGATGTCTCTTCAGGCTAACATCAACCGCTTGGCATATACCCCATGTCAGATACGCCATCAAGCACTTCCTTGTCCTTTTGTCAAACAACAGCCTAAATCAGTTGAATCCCACAGNCGCACATTGAAGGAACCGATATTCAGAGGCTGACGAGGCTTGAGAAAATGTGAGCTAACAAACTGAAAACCACCTACTACACTATTCGACATTGAACCGTTGCGAGTATCGGGCGTGTTATCAATGGAGATACTATGAGTAGGCAGAAGGGGCAAACCGAAAGTTAACCAATATATGGGCACAAAAACCCATAAGCATGCCAACCACAAGGGTAAAAAAAGATCTGATGCCGCTGTACTGAAATCTGCACATGAATCATGCGGGCCCCAAAGGAGCGAGTGCCAAAATCGTCCGGTGAATGGGAACAAAAAACTTTCAAGTGAACAAATACAATCATAAAATGAAGCATCGAGTTCATCTGTATGGCATTGATACCATAATTTCTGATACAAAAGGTGTATTTTGGAAGAATTCCCCTGGCCGTGTGTTATATCGCCCACCAAAATCCGTTCGAACTACGGAATTCGAAGGTTAGAAATTGGCGCACAGGTTTATCCCTACCTGCCCGATTCCTAGTGTGGGCACAGCGCTCTCTCGACAGATACCTGCAGACCCGCCTATGGGACACAGTCCACTGAATCGGTTTCTCATATATTTTTCAGCCCTGTTCAATGGGGTTAGGGCTACCAGGTGCCGCTTGTCCAACATGTGAGCAAAGAAGATCAAGGCATATTTTCTCTGCCTTAGTTATAACTGCAGTAACAAATACTGTCAATGCTATTCGTGAACTTTCACGTCTTCGTTCGTTTCGGGAATTATGACAATTCACTAGCCTTGTTAACGACTATCGACGATTCATCCCTAATGGTGCGGAAACCATTGTTGCCTTCACATACACGTTGCGAAGAGTACTCCCTGCAACTACGCAGTACATGCATATTTTCTGAACACAAGCAACGAGCGTTCACTTCCATCCGAGGTGTTATCGCCAAAGTAGCGCTAGCCAAAAATGCTGACCCCTGAACTCCCATATCTCCGATAACCGACGCCCCGAATACTGGAGTCATAGGCCTAATATTAAATTCATGACTCAGCACATCAACGACTCTTGGAAGGCAATTGCATTCACTTGAAAACAACTGCGACCGGCAGTATCTGGATGCACTACGATTGGCAGAGAGGCACTTCAGACACGCATTCGAAGGTCGCTCATTCAAGTTCACAGATCATGATATGCCGGTATACGCGTTACATCCAGCCTTCGACCAATATTTGTCACGCTAAACTCGCCACTATGACTTTGTTTCGCAAACCACTGTGGACGTACAACATCCGGGGCAGACGACTCCGTGGCTGATGTACCCCCCCAATATACAACAGATTAGTTTGTCCCCAACACTGAGCATCGACCTGGGCGCAATGGCACACACACAAGGGGTGGACCCTCATATCGACTAACCTCGGCAAGAGAGCTCACTAAGCTTAGCGGCTGTACCAACCACATCATCATGGGACACAGGTCGTCGCGATGCCTCTCAAGGTCGTCCAAGACCGGTGGTGTCCAAAACACACCGTTACTCGACATTCCTCGCGTAACAAAACCTCGCACAGCCGGGTATGGCCGCTTCAGTGAAGCTAATGACAGCGGGTTTTGTGTTTCAGCCTTAAGCGCGACGTGCGTCAGTGGTCCTGCAGCGGCCTCCAATGCCATACAGCAAAAGTTTATCGGAATACCAAAGCCTCACTAGCTAAGTTACCCGAGTCGGGCCATCTTTTCCTCAAGTATATGTTGATCTCACAGGATATCCTCTGCCGTCTCATTGCCTTATCTGAATACTCCTCTGTGTAGACCGCTCCATTCGCTGGCCACAGACCACGCCAATCCGTTACCGCACATTAGAAGAGACTGCAAAATCTTTCCTCGTCGGCTGGGTTGGTATATTAGGTGTACTTGCTGGTGACCACTGACCGTGGCTCACATTTCGACAGGGGCGTCCTCAAAGTCACTTCAAAACCGAACTGTAGGTATTAGAAAAATCGACTGTCGCCATCAAGCTAAAGATTTGGTGAAAGGAATTCATGAGCTGCCTAAAGGCTCTCTGAGAGCCGGCGCCAAACCGATTTGGAGTGAAGTTTTACCACTAGCTTTTTTAGGCCATCGGAAACCTCGTTAAGATGGAAATGCGAGCCACACCAAATTAGCTTGTGTTTGGTTGCACGTTTCGTTTTTCTGGAGAGCTACTGGCGTTGTCGAGGTCCATGCACTTCATTTGCTCTGGCTGCGCAAAGCGTCCCACACAGCGCATGCGATCTACCCGGTCCGGTTCACGCTTGACCAACAGCCTTCTGAGCACATCGCAGCTGTTGGCGGAATATAGATTTGTTCCTCCTTATCGCTTGTTCAACCGAACGTTGACCGCCCAGCGCGGTCGTCACTTGCCCTTTGCCCACGCACACCCCCTCTCACGCGCTCCCGTCAAAATATACTCAACCTGCCACCTCTTCCGACTGTCTTTTTCTTTAAACGGTCAAGTGTCAAGGTTGTTAGTACTGCAATCGTACAGAGCCTAGTAAAAGTGAATCACAAAACCGCTGTACACCGTTCCCCACTGTGAGTTATTCTCTCTATTGTCTTTTGCAGTTTAGGGTCTCATAGTAGTATTTTTAGCATAAATAGAACCGTTCACATAGTTGAAAATTTTTCCTGAATTTTTTTGACCAATAACCTCAGACCTCATCCCTCGCTGACCTTTCTGTCACTATCTACTTGAAGCCTGGACCGTCTCATTTTCAGTTCCAACCTGGACCTACTTTAATGGTCTTAATGCTGCTAACCACATATTCTATTCTACCTACCTACTTTCAACAGCAAAGTTGCCGGTTAGCCTGCCTATTTATCTTCTCATCTTTACGCACCCGCAATTTTGGACACCATCCCGTTGTTCGTTACCAAACGTTTATAGCCTCTCATAGCCATTTCATTTGTTCTTAGCTTTCTACAACCTCTAAAATGCCTTCACCAGCCGAACCAAAACGACTTCAGCGCCGCACCGTAGTACTAAGAAAACCCTTAAAACCCCTGATTCCCACTAAAACATGCTCAGTCCCGCTTATTGACATATTTAGTAATTCTGGTCCCAAAACTCTTGAAATCTCGAAAAGACTAAGGGACCTAAAAATCAAAGTACAACAGGTCGAGGGCCTGTCACTGAAATTGTCCCCATTAATCGGCCTGATTGACCCTTCCAACAATAATAATGCCAGCAATCTAGCTGCCACAGGACGATTTTTTGACTCCGTAACTAAAGAAGTTCACAAACGTATTGCAAATGCAAAGAACGCCGTTGTCTTCAATGTACCCGACCGCCTCCCACTGCAACTGGTCTGATCTACCATTCTCAATGCTCGTAGCATGGCCAACCACTCCTATCTGCTCTAGGCTTCGAAAAATATCCCCAAGAATAAACATCTTGTTTTATTTCAATGTCGTGATGAAATTTCTGCTAAGGAGTTTATATCAAACAAGGCGAACATTGCTAACTATACGCCTTATAAAAATATCAAGATCTTTACGGATAAAACTCCGTTCTAGAGAGATATATTACGGTCACTAAAGTTTACCGCAGCTTCTCAAGTTGGTAGCACTTTGGTTGCATCGGGCGCCCTCCCTCTGACCAGTGCGCTGCCAGTAGGGTTTCTTCTAATGGGCCAAACCCCGAGCCTGATGCCATGGTTTCGACCAACCTACCTTTTCCTTGTGACAGTCTCCATCGCCCCATATCGCCGGCTATCCCGTGCCCGGCGAGGCCATACCGGGATCAACATGCAAAACCCATCGAAAATTACACCTTCAAGCAATTTACGCAACCGACCTCGCCCCTACTTACGTCGCTCAACTTCCTTTCCAATCCCTTCATCCCACAAATCTGTTACTAGTCTGTCTGAGAATAAATCTATTGATGGCAGTAGCACCCCACCTTCGCGTTTACCTTCTGCGAAAGTGGAAATCACTGGACATCATCTCCTTTGGTCGCGACCAGTACCGGTAGATCTAGATGAAACTCAGTCGCCTTTGCCCGTCCAACCACCCCTGCAATGTGCTGTTCTAAATCTACCGTTTGTGGCACGCCAAGATAATAGCACAGACGGTATAACCACGTAGATGACTGCCGTCTCACCGATGTCTTTTCAAGCTGATACCAGCCGCCTGTCATATACCCCATCCTAGATATGCCCTCTAGCACTTCCTCGTCCTTCTGTCAAACAATAGCACGACACCCAGCCTAAATCAGTTGAATCCCACAGGAAGCGCTTACCAGTGACCCATTCAACTAACCACAAAACCCTGCAATTCATTAGCCATCCTTCTTATCCAGTGGGTCAACTTGTCTTTATACCCGGACTGCCTGGCACTCTCGGCACACAAGTCCAGTAAGCCATCCCGGCATGAGGTCTGCTAAATCAAAAAGTCCACGAACTCACAAAGGCCAACTAACCGCCGCCTACAATCACGAATTGATTGGTCTACTGCACATATGCATCCACTCTCCTTCGGTAACACAGTTGCCATAATCCATATGATACTAATGCCCTCCATATTTAGGGTCTGCCGCTAACCCTCCCTACTTCCATTCACTTACCAGTCAACCCTGTTTAGATGCATTTCCGCCACTCCAGTGCCCCTTTCTTACTACTGCAAGCCCAAATCCTTACACCAACTGCAAGTATCCTCATAACTTTTCACCATTTATCCCTGGATTCCCCAGGCTACCTTGAAAACTTTAGATAACCACATTTCGCTCTTTGAGCCACAACCAATAATGAAGCACCTTTCCCAATCCACTCTTGCCCAGCGCTTACCCAATTTCCCCAACTGGAAAACATTGCTGTCCTGACTCCCGCGACTTCCAAAAGTAAGGCCTATCCCCAAAAATTCATGCGCATACCTGCTAACCGGCTTCTTCTTCGGCATTTTTCAAAGCCCCCTCTCCAGTAACCCCTGGATTGACAGTTCTGCCGTGACAAGGTCACAGTTCAGCCATCTAACACTGTTCCACCTCCACTGATAACACACCTCCACATTGGCATCCTCTGACAACCGGTTCATTAACTCCCAAATTTCTGCCATCACCTAGGCCTTCAGCCCACAAATCCTTTAACAAAGACAGTCCCTCGCTGGCCAGTATACCTAACTCTACTGAACTTACCCCCTTATCACAGCTATGCACTATCCGAATCCTTAATGTATCCCTTGATTATTTGACCCCTACCGAAACCACCTCTTGGATATCACGTGGACTTAAATGCTCCAGTGAATTTTCCCTACTCCTCCTGAACTCCCGCCCACTGACTCATAAATTAATGGAGCTAAGATTGGTAATAGCTGAAAACACCTACGATATTATCTTGATAACGGAGACTTAGCTAACAGACCACAGCTCCACTCCCTCTTTTTCGTTGGCGGGTTACACGCCTTACCAAACCAATAGGTCAAATCGTAGAGGAGGAGGTTGCCTAGCCTACGTGAAGCAGTCACAAAGCTTTCGTTTTCAATCACCCACTTTTTGATTCTTTCTCCGACAACACTTGGTTTCTGGTACAACTGCCTGAGCTGCCAATCCACATAGGATGTGTATACCGACCACCAAACTCGAATAATTCTGACATTTCTCGTCTCACCAATGCCTTCTTTTATCATTCTGGTCTCCCCTCCGGCCGTAAGATAATTGCAGGTGACTTCAGTGCCTCTAAAATTTGTGGGTCCTCTTCATCCGCTCCACCTACCCCACTCAACTTTGTTTCTGAAACGCACGTTGAAGGATGGACTCAGTATGTGACTACGTCCACAAGGTTCCATAATATCTTAGACCTAGCTTTTACGCGTAGCACTCCTAACGTTAAGGTTTCAGTGTTAAAACCTTTCCCTGGGAGTGACCACAAAATGGTCACGTGTAGCTTCCCTCGCGTTAACAAACCTTCCTTACCTATGTGTACCCACCATGCTGCCTCTTCCTATATGTCGGCTCGTTGGGACGAAATCCCTGACGCTCTGCCAACCCTTGATTGGTCCAGCTTCCTTTTATCGTCTGACCTGCAGACGACCTTTACGCAAAACTTCTTTTTACCATGAATCATTTGTCCACTCCGACCACTCACCATAAACCCAAGAAGCCTAGTAGGGCTTATAGGCTACAGATGAAACTTCTGAACGCTCAAAAAATATTCAACAAAGTGGAAAACTTCCCGCTTTTAGTGCAAGACAAGCGCGGTGCTAATGGTTCCGTTCTCGTAATGGCGACTCCAAATGTGCTATCCTCTCGTTTCTGCTAGGAACCTGTTAGCTAGAACTGGCGCTCGAGTTCTGGCCCGGCCAACGGAAACCACGCGAATTATCGCATTAGATACCTCAGCTCGCATCTCTGCAATTGGATAAAACCGCCATTACTACTGCCTCCGGAACGGATTGCGCACCTCATTTTTCTCAACCGTACTGCTGACTAAGATCAAAAGATGCAACAACGTAAATGACAGCACAGAGGAAATTCCTGTGCATCATCCTTGTAAACATTCCATCTTTTCTTGCGCATGCCTTTCGCAAACCCAGAAATAATTTAATAATTTAATATTCGTATATTTCTCGGAAAGTTCGAGAGGCATGCTTGGTTGCATGATCAAATGTTACAGGGGTATTGTAAGTTACAATGAACAAGCAGAAAAAAATTTTGGTACGAAGTGAGAAGAAATGGCAAAACTGGCATATCAAGAGGAACAAAGTGTTTATACGCACCAACGATGCGTATCGCAGGTGCGGAGTTCAAGTGGACCTTAATGGCGGGCGTGGAGGTGTCTGCAGTATCCCGATTTAACGGGTCTATAAAATGGACAAGAATGTTAAAAATGTCATAAAGAAAATCTCCAAAGAGCTTGAGTGCAAGGCAAAACTTTTCAAAACAGACCAAAAACAGCTGGCGGCAAGAGTATTAATGGCTTATAGACACCATGGATCCTGAAGCCAAGAAAATAGTCAAAAGCCTTTTGAAAATGCGAAAGGACGAAGAACTGGCTAATCATTGTTCATAGACATGAATAATGGAAATTTCGTCGGCATTGAGGAGTGAGGATTGATGTGATATGCGTGAATAATATACATTTAACGCTGGTAAGCCATTGTGGAACAAAAACGGGTTTCTTTGCACCTTTGTTTGCGTTTGTGGGCTTAGCTGATAGGGATTGCTGGTATGCTGATAGCCGCGATTGCCGAGACGGAGGTTGGGGTGATTTTCGCAGTAGACGCCGGTAGCGGCATCTGAAACTGGGATCTAGGTGTGAGTGCCTTCGTGGCAATTTGATGTCAACGTGTTGGGAATTTTGGACATGGGCGGGCAGTTCCAACAGTAAATCTGTGCAATCGGGAGGACTTGTCCGCTCAAAGAGTCACAGGATTTGTGGATCACGTTATGTGGCCTCGACACTTCGGCAGACTTGCAACGTTGGTGATTCATGAGGGTTAGAAGAAATGTCCACTTCCCCGTGGAGCAAGTCGTATTTATCCGTTCTGGGATAGTTGATCTAAGCTTTGGGTCAGCTTGTTTTCACGGTGTTTTGAGACACGCGAGGATGGGGCCAGAAATAGATTGGTAGCCTTCTGGCGAGACACGGGTGCAAACGCACATAACTGGAACGGATAAAGGGAGAGATAACAGTCTGGAGGTATTCCAGCTGAGGTTATGGTGCGTGCAAAGCAACTAACGAGACGTGATAAATGTTATGCAGAATGAGGTATAAGGTTACGCCGAATTTCTCGCTTAGAATGGTCTAATTGTTAAATGCATGCAGAAACAAGGGTTTAGACTGGGACATTAAATACTGGTTTGGGTATAAGTGAGAATGTGATGTAAGTAGGTCTTTTTGTATACCTTGCTACATGCGCACTAAACGCGATGGAAAGTCAGGTGAGAAATTGCACCGGCTTGTTTCGTTGACGGAGTTTTCTTTCTGTACCTACAATGATTTGTACTTGCGGAGACTGCTGGGAATAAAAAGTGGCTAGACCTTGTTGAGTGGGTTAGCCTGCCTTAATGAGGTCATGATCTGATAAGTAAGTTATTAACTTACTTTTTATTATTCTTTCCATAATGCGAGAGACAATTGGGGTGTGATTGATGGGTCTGTAATCAGATGGCTCCTGCTTTGAACCGTTTTGTGAATTGGGACAATGACAGAAGTTTTCCATCGGTGGGGGAAAGTGCCACAATTTAAGGAAAGATTAAATATTTTGGATAAAACTATAAGGATGTCTGCACCCCCAAATTTGAAGAGGGCTGGGGGAAGGTCGTCCGGTCCGACGCGGAAAGACGGTCTCACCTTCGACAGTAGTGGTTTAACGTCACTTTGGTGAAAACGGAATCTTGGAGGAGAAGCAGCGGTGACTGGCGGAATGTCCGGTATAAAAGTATTGTCATCAGTTGTCATAGAGACGGCGAAGTAATCACTGAACCCCTCTGAAATCAATAGAGGGTCATTTTGGCACGTGCTCCTGAATATGACTGACGTGATGTGCGCACTAGGTAGGGAGTTGTTAGTTCTCAGTAGTTTTGCTAGTGCTGCAGCCTTGTTGGCAGAGTGCAACGTTTGAAGTTCCTTCTTCTTTTGAAGAGAATCGAGAACTATCTTGATCTCCCTAGACAGACGGTTCATTTGCAATATCAGAGCAAATTCTTTTGTTCTTTTGAACCTTGTCTGGATTAAAGAGTACTTTTTTTGGAGACGGTCCAAGGAGCTCAACCTTTTGGGGATCGTGCCACACTGGTTTGGAGTGATTAGATCAAGACACACACTTAGAGTTGCGTAAAATTGGTTGGTGGCCAGTTGGGGATCCACCGATAGAAAGAAACTATCCCAATTTTGATTACGAAATCTGGAGGGAAGGCGGCTGCATGAGGCTGTGTGGTATGGTTTAGTGGAAACTGAGGAGGAGATAACGTGCGTTGAAACTGAGAACTTGCAAACGATTTGGGAATGGTCACATCCAAGTAATTTGTTATCTATGGATGTGCGCACCTGTGTTAGGCCAGTTGTGAAGATAAGATCTAGAATACTGTCGGCCCTTGTGGGTAATGAAATATGCTATGTCCACCCACCCAGTCGTACACTGGAAACAAACGCAGAAAGGTATTTTGGGGAGGAGAAACATGACCAACAAATCCCTGGGGCGTTAAAGTCGCCCGCTACTAGCTTAGGGCCTGGAAGGTCGGCGGCCGCGTTAAGCGCGTCAATTAATGGTAAGAGCTCTGGCTGGTGCGTACTAGGGGAACGGTAGATGCAACTGATCAGTAAGTCCTGATGCCCGATAGCCACAGTCAGCCAGATGAAATCTTTCAGGTTATTAAAGATAGGATGATTGTACCATGAAGCTGAAAGGGTGTCTCTTGTGTATATGAGACAGCCTCCCCCACGCTTATTTATCCTGTCTTTCCTAAAAGCATTGTAACCAATTAATACAATGTCTCTGTCTGGGGTATTGTCAGTCAGCCATGTCTCAGTGATAAGAATGAAATCATATTCACATGTATACACCAACAGGGGCATCGCGTGCACCTTATTTAGTATCGAGCGAGCATTTAATAGTAACAATGAAAATGGCTTAGTAGTAGTAGCATGCGAATGAGGATAACTAGAGTAAATGCCATCATGATCGTATGATTCCATTTGGGGTGAGAAGTCATTGCGAGACAAGCAAGGAAGAATGGATTTTGGTGGTAAGGCTTTTGGGTGATCATGTCTTGTCACGCCTGATTCATAAGCTACGGTAGGTTCCAACCTGTTCGTTGGTATAGGCGGTGAGCAACGTGCACTTGTTGGCGAGTGAAGAGGCTGTGCAACGGTGGTGGAGGGTATGGTATGGCTGAGGGGAAAACCGGGTAAAATAAAGGGTATCCTGACGGCATTTGGAGCATATCAGTAGGTGGCAGGATGTTTGAAGGCCTGACTTTTAGCTGATTGGAAGCCTTGAGATTTGGTCTGGGAAATTGGGAGAGTGGGTGTTGGCAGGTCGGCTTAGGCGTTTACAGGCTGTAGATGGTCAGTCAAGGTTAACTCGTAAAAGTGTGGTCTTGTCCAGATTTGCAGGTGGTTCATACGTCCGTTTGGGGGAACAGGTGACGGGCCAGCACTAAAGAAATCAGTTTCGGTTTTGGGACGGTAACCTAGGTTGAAGTTATGGTTAATAAATGGCGTTGGACGGGGTGGCGAGAGGTGGTTCTTGTTGCTGCTGGGTTTGTTTGTGGCGTTGAAATGAGGAGACTGAGGTCTAACGGAGTTAGCCATACCTCTTGAAGGGGCCGAGCAATGTGACCATGGTAAATCTAATGGCACGGTGCTGCTATTTATGGGCTTGGCGGGGATCTTAGGAGGTGGATGAGGTTTATGTGTTTTACGTGGACCTGTTCTATTGAGGAGGGTCGCAGCATCGTTGGTTAGAGAAAAGTCGCTTTCCTTGGTGTCAAGCACATCACCAGACACTTGAGGGCCTGCAGCCTGTGGGAGCAAGTTGGGGTATGACGGTGAACTACAGGTACTGGCCTTGGAAATCGTACTGTTGAGAGGGCGCGGGGTGGAAGGGTGTTTAGGTCTAACTGAACAAGGTGACGTTGTGTTGCTGTTGCCTAGGTGGCGGCGTTTGGACGGGGGCTGAAATGTGGGGGGCGAGCTCGATATGTCTAGGTCTACCAGGGTAGAGCGTGAACTGGTGGACGGTATTGGCTCCAATGAAATTCTGTTAGGCCGGCGAACGGGTGAATGTTCTGGAGACACAATGCCCATTTTAGGCGACTCCGCTGTAACGGGCCGTGCAATGTTTGGTGGTGGTATCTTGGAAATCACATGCGTGTGATTGGAGTCGTGCGAAGTGTTGGCGAAAATTTCCCTCTGGAGAGGTGTTTTGTCTATGGTTATTTTTGTATTTTTGAACGGCGTAGTTGCAGCAATAACGCTTTGCTTGCTGATGAAGAGCTTTGCTAGAATCTTTGTCTGGAACTGCACCATGAGGGGGCAACTATGACGCTGTGTCCGCTTCCGCAGCCTCATTATTATTATTATTATTATTATTATTATTATTATTATTATTATTATTATTATTATTATTATTATTATTATTATTATTATCATTATTATTAAGTGGTTGCAACGGTTAAGGGCAGGCAAACGTTATACGAGGTCTGCGCTAGAAAAATCGGTCTTATAAGTTGCCCTGGATACCTTGATCCTCGTTTTCGTTCGTGTTGACGGAGTTTAATCAAATTTGCAACTTTTTGTAATATACAATGAGATCCCAATTTTTTGTTTTAGATGCTTCCATTTGGAGCGACGCGGTATCCAGCGGACGCGTGAAATCTGCTTCGGTAGAATGTGGACTGTACGACAAGCTGCTCGTACCTCATGAGCTTCATCATGCTTGCCGAACCCAACCACTACCAGCACCATCGAGAGACACATGGGAGAAAACCGGCGCTACTCATCGCACCAGAAGTGCCGAATATCCGAAGCAGGCCTAGCCGTCGCAAGGTAAAAAGCCCGTTCACATTAGACTGCTGAATTCTTTTCCATCTGTTAATGCAAAACTATAAGTAACAGAATAAAACCTATCGCGATAATTTATGGACTGGCGGACATGTTGTTCACATGGCATCGGAGGAGGCGGCATCAAATTCACTTTGGGTAACTGACAGTGGGTCGGACATCCATGGATGATTACGAGCGCCTTTTCTTCAAGTTCTTGTCTTACTTTGTATAAGGAGTTCCCATATTGACGGCAGCCCCAGTAGCTACGGCACTATAATCGTCGTTCCCACAGCCAACATTATTCAGGAGCCGGAGGTCCGTGGCAGTCGAAGATAAGATACCAGTGTCTAGCTCACTCTGGTGCATGGCCCCTGGGAGTGAGACGCGGACGGACCGCCGTTCTGACTATCGCAAGTAGGGCGGTAGCTCGGCAGCAGCAGTAAATGAAAGAAACGAAGCTGATAGATCACCCCAGCGTTCGCCGTTCTGAAGTATTTTTCAGGTTGTGTTCCCGGGGCACAATAATTTCCTAACAAACGGCATCCATAGGATGACCAAGCAAGTAGCAAATTTTCCCATGCGCAAGAAACGCTAAAGCACCAGAAAACCCCCGGGATTTATATTTTTGTTTGGATTTTATCAAAGCCTTTCTCCAACGGTCACCTCCTATCTGTCCTCTTTGGACAAATGTGTTGGCGAAATCAAAAGGGTCGCTCGCCTCAATGCCAGTTTGACTCTCCGCAACTTTGAGGGGTTTCATTGAATTTATTGTGCTTTCTCAACATTGTATTTATCAGAGGCGCAGGTCCTGAAGTCTTTGTGCATATCTCTTTCCTCACCATCCATCTACCATTAAGGTTGTTGTGTGTCGGACTTATCTAAACATTCCATATCCTTGGGGTAGTACATAGCCTAAGATTGTATACGACGCCGGGGGCAGGGATGCACTATCGCTCCCTTCAGAGGCAGAAACACCGTCCCTTTTTTGCATGATATTGACGTGCAAAATCTGGTCACATTACTCAGGTTTCGATAGCGGCCACCTGATCCTGCCTAGACCGATGGAGGTTGTCAGTGCGGATAACCCTCAATTTTGAGAATCCTAACATAGTTTACAGCGGTCAGCTTGGTCTATATTCGTAGTCAGTAACTACCAATTTTCGCGGTCCAGTGGAAGAGCCCATTCAACTTATTCAAGACTTCAAAGTGTGTTCTATCCCACTTTGAAGTCATTTCGAATGATGAACCATAGCATAGCCAGTTTATGCGCCAAGACAATTCTAAGCAGAGTGAACAGAAGAGATCTGAGCATAAGGACTAGAGGTACTTCGCTTGTGACAACTTCTGATTCGGAATCGTATTTATTCACTCGAACTCCCAAGTCACGGCTGCTGAGAAACTGCTTTACCAACTGTCTGGCTCACCTAGTCATACAAAACCTGGCGGTTTATGCTGTAATAAAAATGGACTCATTGATTCAAAGGCCTGACTAAGGTTCAGATAATATCCCACATCTACTTTGCCTTCATCCATGCGGCGAGTTGTTTCGGCCATAAACATAGTGAGGCATGACATGGTCTCCACGAACCTTTGCCGCTTTGAAGTCAACAGTTGTTTACAACGCGCAGGCGCAGAGGATCGCCAATTTTGGGTTATAACCGTGCAAAATCAAGACTGAAAAATTCTGTGCCTCTTTTCTTCGGGTTTTTTTTTATCGGAAATCGGACTATTTTTGCCCAATTGTCTTGCAACGACACTGATTTTGGTTGTTCTGTATATCCTGCTTGGTACGCTCATCTTTTACGTTTTGTTCCGGTTGAAATTGTTTTTTGGATTTCTGATGCAGTCACGGGTCACCTTTAATTGGGACGGCTTGCTTTTTACGGTTCACTTTTGCTTTATCGTTCAATTCGCTGGACTGCAGACGTTCAACCCGTTTGCGTTGCGTTTTCTGTCATACAAAGAAACGTGTTTGTCGCACGTAAAGCTCTTGGAATTGCTTTAACTATGAGAATGGTACCTTATGCTTATATATTTTACCGAGCGTTTATTTTCTGTAATACATTTGTCCACTTTTGACCACGTTTCTGCTGGATAATGAATGAAGCTCACCGTAACGCTTATGATTGCGGTGTTCACAGGTTCTAACCCCGAAATGTATTGTAGAATAGACGAAGTATCGGGTTTCTAGATAGTCTGGCTGCGCTGTGCTTTGAGGTTTCGAAGCCCTATCCGGAGTTCGTGAATAAAACCATCAGGCGAATTGGGCTGGAATTCGTAGATCGACTTCAACCGCGCACGACTCCAGCCTTTGGTCGCTACAAACAATTTACATAACACTGAAGTTAGATTTATTGCTCTGATATTGTCAGACTGTTGTCTAGAACCTGCGCTGTGTATTTCTAGCACGGGTCCTGTTATTTTGTCTCCCGGACTTCGTCCTAGCCTAAAGGATGCCTTGTAAATCTCATATACTGTCTTGCACAGACAACCACAAATACAGGGGGATGACTATTGCCCCTGCCAAAGTGTGTTTGTTAAGGGCTGTAAAAGCATGCAACACGTAATCTTCACTTGTACCTAACCTGATTAGTTTTGGAACCGTTGCGGTCCTCGGGCACGTCGGGCTTCGCCTGGTGATGTACGCCATTAAATCCCTAAAAAGGACTTCCTGCCATATCCTAACGCGTAACAGCTAGTTTACAATCAGCCATGTCTAATGCTCTTATGAATTCCTACTTGGCCTTCTTATTTAGCAGACATGCACGGGGTTAATTGCACATAATCAATCCCTGCCAATTTATTTCTACAGTCAATCATAGCCACTCGTTGCGTCGGTTGTACCCCGTTCCCCTTCGTGACACACGTGGTTCAAGGTCAATGAGAATAATGGCCTTTGTTTTTTGCTGACAGCTTCCTCTAGGATTTGATCGGTTCTCCTATCTTAGGCTCCCACATAGACAGATGGTGTTTCTTCCTCCGCGCCTCTATGAAAGCGATTTACCCAACTGGCTACTATGATCCTCTTTACATTGCAAGCCACCTGCCTCCGGCCGAAACATCTAGACTCCATTGGGTCTAGTGCTGATCAGCCGCTACATTTGTCAGATGCCCTTCGTCAATCAAGAAAACCTAAGAATTCTGACAACTGAACCACTGTGCCTTAAAAGCATTGTAACGTGCAATATGTTGTAATCTTTTTACTTAACAGTTCTGTCATCTTTCTGGAGTAGATATCATTCTCGCCTGCAGACCTTGGTAATCACAAGGTTTAGCGTCAATGGATTGTGTCTGTCCTTAAAAGCTTCCGCCCGTCTAACGTGCTCAGTCAAGCTCTGAATACGGCGCCATGCCGAAATCATACCAGTTATAATTCTAGGTGCGTTTTCGTTGATCCAGTCGATCTCAGGGAGGTACAAGTATTCCAATACAGCAAATCATGGTGACCAGCACATCAAAATCTGTAGCGCCATCATTAGCGCAGAATCCTCAGGCTCATCCTTTTGAGGGATTCGGAAATGCCAACCATCCACACAGGATCCCCACCTATGCAAAATTAGTACGAATTGGCTCGGCAGTTAGGGGAGGCTGGATTGACGGGATGTTACACTGAGCGTAATTCAAATGTATTAGTGGCAAAAGTCCTCCTGCTTGTCGGAACTAGGCTATATTCTGCCTGTCATGCGTAAAACCCTCCAAAAATTGATAGACTCACGTTTGCACTCAAATTTTCGCGACAGCTTCCCTGTACCAAGCTGTGTTTTACCCTCCTCACATAACCAGACTCTAGTGAAGCATAACATATCTTTTGTCTGTGGCCTAACGCTTTTCGGGCCTCCAATGCTCGCTGTGCCTTTAAACGCAGTTTACCGTGGGCTCTTCTGTTTTTCCTATCTTTGGATGTCCTAGCTGCGAGTTATTGGGCCTGCCTGGGCAAGCAACTCTCATTCACTAGCTCGTTTATGCATAGGTGTTAATGCTTGGGAGAGGAAACAAGCTTCCTATTTATGGGAGCTCTATCCGATGGTGTGTGTATCACCACTGCTGCTCAGCTACCTCTCCGTTTGAAGCCTTGCGCACCGCCATTAAAACTTCTAGGAGTGGATGCATCAGCCCATTTTTGGACTCTGTTGCCGTTCTATTAGCTTGCTTAAATTTTAAGCATTGCTCACATCTGCCAGTGATTTTTCTGAAATATTGGGACCATGCTTCTTTTTCATAGGTAAGGCTTTATCGTTGAACTGGTCTGTTTAAGCAGAAGGATTTGGCGCATCACCAAAAATGTTTCATTTGCAGCTGAATTGCTGAAAAGTTCGCCGGGCTGTCATGGCGAGCAAGGCATAATGATTTTGAGATCCTGCACCACTGCAACTGCTCCAAATTTACACGTCACTCTGCCGGTAGTAAACGGCCATCCTGGATTAATCATAATAATAGTAATACGTACATTTCTTGAATTACGAGTGATATGCTCAAAGCACTGTTAGTTGCTACAGTCTGCAAGTTGGACAGCGTTGTCCGTAGTGGATTCCCAGGAGCCTATCCACTTTTACAATTGTGCGGGCCATTTCATTTACCCAGCAGTCACAAAGGGATAATCTTAGATATTTTCCAAGTTGCGTTTGCATATGTAGTCCCTTTGCACTCTCAGATGCAGTGGCCTGGAAAACAAAGGTCAATTAGAAATAAGGGAATCTTCTGGAGTCTAGGTCTTAGGTAGCCCGGTGGATTTGATCGGACTGGGAGGTAAGATTCCTAACTGGGCCCCGGAGTATGCAGTTGAAAACACGAAGGTTGGTAGTAAGAGGGAACTCCGAAGAGTTACGGCGAGAGAACGCTAGAAAGAAGAAAATTAAAAATGAATCCGTTGGTAGGAGAGTATCGAGGAGAGGAAAAGCGAAGAGAGCGGTTTGTCTTCAGTGACTGACACCAACAAGGAGAGGGTTAAATAAGGCTTTCAGTGGTATGATTTACAGATAATAAAATTGATAAGAGGCTGAATCGGATGACGAAGCATCAGGTGGCTTGGAAAATGCTTTGTTGATGGATCACTGGCAATTTCGGATTTTAGGGGCATTAGCGGAAGACAAAAATTCCGAGGGGTGTAAATCAGTTTGAACGTGATTCAGTGAGAGCTACTGCGGAGGACGTGATAAAACGTGCCCGGTGTGCATATGGGGGACAGTGATGGTGAGCTGAAAACTAAAGCCAGCAGCTCCATGGATACATGTACCAGGTGAAGATCGCTAATACCTCACTAAATGTGCGGCGTAAGAAACAGCAACAGGGCAGGCGCATAGGAAAATTATGGGGTTTCTCCTTTCCAAGTATCTGGTCTAGCCTGATGGAACAGAAATCAGTGATGAATGTGGTGCTTCCCATTTGCAGTTTGGTTTTCCCTTGTAGATTTATTTATAATAATGATATTTGCTTTCCCAGATAGTGCAAAGAACATGGGCTGCTTATGATCGTGACGTGCGATGACAGTGACCAAAGAGGTGAAAAAGCACTCACATGCAAACGTGCTAACAATAGCTAATAATACGTAACTCATATCATATGTTTGATGAGAGCATAAATAGCAGCAAATTTCTACGCGGGATATTTGAGTCCAAAGGGTAAATTCCCGACCGTATCGCACGGTGTTATTGTTGCGCATATTGTAGTCTGCCATATACGCGCAACAAACCGAAATGCACTGATGTCTGGGAAATATCTCCTAAGGTGGTATGATTTCTAAATGTCGGAAATAAATACGAATTGGATTTGGTGAAATGGATACTTCGTGGGAAGAAATGACGCAATACTTCAGGGAACGGAAAATTTGCCGACAGTTTACCGCAGAATGCATGGTCTGATGAGCAGCATACTGATCAACTCAGGCAGTATAAAACGCAAAATTTGGAAGCACAGTCCGTGGGGCAAGGAAGACGGCGGCTAAGATGTGACAGAAACTATGTAATCGTGCGACTAATCCATGGGGTTTGTTCTGGGCAATTTTGTTTTCGTAAATGTCAACTAGGTCCAGTGATGGGGAAGGGGTTCGAAACGAAGGAAAACCGGGACCAAATGAGGTAATGTTTGGTGGACTCGTGTGAAGAACATTTGACAGGAGCCCCGGTCCGTTGTCAAATTTTGCAGAGTAGATTGGAAGTTCGTGAGAAATGACGATCCTCGGCTGTTTTCAAATGTCCAGGTGCATGTTGATCATCAGTTCATATCAAATGCCAATAAAATTACTTCTTCCGTGAGCCCATTTTGTGTGGTTTTGGCAAAAGATCTTTGGGCAGGGGCAAGAGGAAGCCAGTACAAAATGGTTTACGTGAACACAGGGACTAGAGGGCTTTTCATCGCAGGAGCACTGCTAGGTGGAGCTGACCAAGCGTTGGCCACCCGAATTGAAAATCACCGTGGAGAAGTGAAAACAGGATGTGCGATCCGCCAACCTATCCGCACGCGCACACCGCTGTAGCCGAGCTAACCCCCCAATTTGCGCCGGCCAAAGCGGTAGATATGACTCCGACCCACAATATTGTGGTAACGCTGGTGTACTCGGGAGGTGAGGAAAGAATGCGAAAGTGATTGAGGTAGGAGAAGCGGGACATCATTTTTCCAGGAGTCTATACACCTAGGCCAGCCAAAATCGTGGAAGCCAGAGAAAGAAATGAATTTTTCCATCCAGGCAGAATTGCACGGGCGACAGTCTGGTCTACCTGTCAGCTGCGGATTAAGAAGCGGTCAATCTTACGAGCGGCTCAGAAAAGGTTACAAGAACGTCGAATGCAACCCCAAAATAAAGAAGTGGTGGCTTATTATGTGAGCTTGGTTTCACTTTTGGCATTCATTTTTCCCGGTAGATTAGTGGTTGAACCCATTTGGGAACTTTCCAAAGCCCTTTTTCCCGATCATAATTTTCCGCCTATTGGCAGTTTTTCGCGACTGCTGGGGTGGTCTGTTTTCCCTACGTTCGCAAGCCCCTACCATTTCGCTGTTGGGACCTTATCCAACATAGACGGAAGCTATTGCATTGGAAGCGAGGCACTGTCTTCCCATAGCCACTGGAAGATAACTTGATGTGCATCGGCTCAAAATTGATGGCCTAATGCTAGGCAATACCTTCGAGGGCTTTCCCAGATGGATACGACGGAGGTCAGTAATTTGCATAAAAACTTACGAGCAGGCTTACAAGGTCCTTGCATGTCAGCCACCTTTACGCTTGTCTAAGAACTGTACGTTAATGTGGAGCACAGCAGGTCTGCGACCTCTGCGCTACTTCAAAATATAAGGCTCGGACAAGATGGAATACCGATTGCATTAGCTGGTAATGCGGAACGTGCTGTAAGCTGCCTCCATCTGATGGAATAACACTCTAGGGCTTGCAGGGTGGATGCTGGTAATTTTGGAGTAGTCGTGCTGCTACCCGGGAGGTCTGTGCTAGATGTCGCGTGGGGGCTGCCGATGGAAAAGGTTGCAAGAGGAAAATATCATTTAATCAGCCCGCAAGGAGCTAGTACTCATCAAGCACTCTGTGCCAAAAAGAAAACCACCTAAAGACTAACTGCGAATTGAACGCAACCAGAAAACAAGAATGGTTGTGAGGTCAATACAAGAAGGATGTGAAGCATAAAAGAGCTAAAACAAGAGGTCTGTTTTGCCTAAAACAGGCGGGTCGGTTTGGTACCTTACGTTTCCAACTTTTAGCCCATATCAGAGTCTGGGTAACCAAAATAGGATATGTCTGACTAAAGTCACTTTGATGGGAATTTCCAGAAAAGCATCTTTCGAAGTTAGATTTTTTCAGGCTCGGTACCGACAGAAGTCAAGGTCAGAGCAAACAACAAATAGCTAGGGGGACGATTTTCAACAAAAGATCTGCTGTCAGCTGCTATGGGTGTTTAAATATGTGTACTGACTTGTCACATTTTATCGTCGGCATTAACCCAGGGCCGCTTGTAAACAACAAAATAAGACAGATCACTAATGTCTAAAAGCTTTGACTACTTCAAAAGCCCCAGTAAGATTAGGCTGAGTTTTCCGGCGCTTCACTGCAAACAAACCCATTTCAGTCGATCTCTTTACAGTGCCTACTCATCTTTCAACTTCATTCAGGAACAAAGCTAGTCGCGAGCCATTTCCAATCATCCAGCGCATTTTTGAAAGAACGGGGACAAGTTCTGAACAAAGTATTCTGAGCAAAGTCCAACAAAGGCCCTAGAAATGTGAATGAAATTATCTGCATTAGGGCACGGCCGCGCTGAGTTCAGCCCAAAAGACTTTCCTAGGATTTCTCTACTGATACCGCATGCAGACCACCCTATTAGAATTGCAGTATAACTTGGATTTCACGGTCCATCCCTCTGTCTACGGCAACTGTAGAGGGAAACCATCTCCGTATTCGATGTAAATGCCCACTAATTTTATTGAAGTCAGATTGCCATTTCCTGCGTTAAGTTGTGGATCCCATGCCTTTTGACAAATACGTCGCTGGGACTATATCGCCACATTGGACGTTTTTTTCTAGTCCACCCAATCAATTTCATGTCATCCGAGACGAAAAAGCCAGGAGCCTGTCCTTCGCAGTTAAGCCACTAGGCAGCAGCATATCAGAGTGTTCCGAATGCCGAGCTATGGAGGATCCGCCAAGAGCCGCACATAGGTCAAAATCATTTACTTCCACTCCGAAGTTAATAGCTTCATTATTTAACTTTATCTTTCTTTACCCAGTAGCTTTCTATCCCTATAAAGCCTCACAGCTTGGGCAACAGGGAACGATGATTTATCGGGTCACATTCGTCACTAAAGTTGAGTTACTTAATCTAAGAACCAAAAGTCTGGCAGATATGCCAGATGTTACGAAAAACCACAGTGGCTAGGGAACAGCATGATGGCGTGGGATACAGGCACATGAGGCCTCTGATAACTCCTTCAAGCCCTTTGGAGAAGGCGCTTCTCGGGCTTACTGTTCTGTGCTTGCCCACTTCCGCGAATGAGCCTTCCTTGTTGCTAGGCTACTCGCTCCCAAGGTTCCACGCTAGGCACCACCTTGAACATTGCCCGATTATTTTCGCGCATATGCGTAAAATCGATCGAATCTCAATCGAGAAAGTTCAGCGGGCACTCACTAGAAATCTCCTAGGCCTTTCATCTAGCCTAAACTATAGGGCCAGGTGCACACTGCTTGGTCTTGGACCATTATGGCTTCGTCGAGTCAAACTAGACTTTACATCTCTCTTTAGTCTTTGCCGTAATTATGTCCACTCTACTACAAACGTCACACACGACGCCGGTAGTCCCCGTATCCACTTCGTAGTAGATACTACTTATTAAAATTACCCTTGACTCTACTGTCAATCGGGGCAAAATTCTTCACAGTTGCTTACTCTAAAATGTGGAACAAACTCCCTAGTTCCCTGCGGTTTTGCCCAAATCTAGCCCAGTTTAGAGCCCAGCTGGCAAAGTTACTGGATTTCCCGCTCTTAATTAACCTGACACAAACGAACATTGGGGTAGACGAGGCCTACAAACATTTATAAGAATTTTAACTAATTACCGAGTCTGCACTGAAATCACTACCTGGTATTCTTGGGATTAAGCTTCACCTATTGTTTTTTGATTTTCTCGCGCGTTCATGCTAACATATCCTTTGGCTTTTCATATAGTGAATGTGCGCTTTTTGCCGCTGGCATGGGTGACTAACCATTTGGCCGTGCCCAATGTGAGTTGAACAAAATGCCAACACTATTTGATGGACCAATGCTTTCATCTCCTTGGACGAACTGAAACACCTGCAGCCTGAGTGCTCTTCTCTTCTCATGCCATTTTATCTTCTTTATTAGCTTGGGGGCAGTGAATTAGCCGTCCTCTGTCACCCCAAACTTACAACCACTCCTAAAACGGTTGAGATCTAGTTATCAAATTTTGCGCAATCGAAGCACTGCGTCGCAGGTCTGCCGTTTACGGTTCGACAATCATTATAATCCCAAGTTGATAACCAAGCCGGACTACTTCGCCCGTTTGTGCTTCAGATTCCCCAAACAGGATGGTCGCGCTGTTGCCGGTTCCGTCCTCTGCTCTCTTCTTGCTCCTGCTAGGATGATGCTCGCCACATATGGAGCTCCAATACCAGTTTCTTCAACCGAAACTGCGCCACTGATCGCTTTGGATACTCCAGCTCAGATTGATCATTAAGATTGTGATGAAAAACTATTAGTAATGTCTCCTCAAATTTTCCGCCCATACTGACGGCTGAGATCAAAGGCCGTGATAACAAAAATGACAGCGTAGAGGACATTTCTGACTAGTTTATTTAGAAAATGTTTTTACACGAAAGTTCTCTTTCCCAAGTACCCCTCGGTCCAGCCTACAGCCAACCGCACATAAATGCAACCAATATTCTTGAGAGTTCCATATTTTTTTGTGTAAAAGCATCATAAAATATCCCCGAGATAGGTTTCGATAATTATGTTAGCACTCCTGAAACGACTCGTAATCCAATGCTCACAAAAAGCACCAGGAGATTCTTTGCAGTCTTTTGAAATGAGTTTTCCAGTTTTGATTTCTGTCTAGCATAACTGCTTTTCGCTTTGCTTTGCAGCATCTGATTTTATTTTCTGGTATACTTCCTGGATAACCCGAAGTTGCAGTCACCCCATCATCCATTTTAATCTCTCTTGCTCGCGTTTCTTCCTCATCACCTCTGTACAGTTTTGCTTTCGCCTTGCGCATGGTTCTCGCAAATGGAGAAGTATACCTTATGATCATTCCTATTGTCTTCCAGTCTTGCAGCGAATATCTCCGCTAAAAAAGCGTTTTTTACGTCTTACGTGTCGGATCAGCTGGGAGCTTGGTAACATGCTTTGAAATGACTGGTTGGGCCTCCTTAGAGCGAATAATTTACTGAAGTTTATATTCCTTCGGGGTTAATAAATCCAGCACGAGCAACGTGTTGACACCATCAATTTATTATTCCCATTGAAACTTACCAAGATTATTATTGATTTACAAAGTTGCTCCCCTGATAAAGCCAAAAATAGTGTTTTGCAGCTTTGCAACATCTCCGACAGAATATCAAATCAAACAAAACTGCAAAGCATCATGTCCAGGCTATACGGGTCTCAGTCTCATTGGTTCTTCGAGGCCTAAACTGGGATATTGTTTCTTTTATCGTAAACCCTTTAATAGTCTCTGACTTATTCTGTAAAATCCTCTACATATGCCCTTACAAGCTGGTCATATCCCATCATCCTGCATTCTGGCTTAATTATTGCTGGTTTTGCACCAAGGGGCGGAAAATCTTATCGCTTCAGGACGGATTTCGTTCCATGGGAGGTTTCTCACTTCTGTTTAGGATAAACCAGTCAAACGAAAATTTTTCTTGCGTTACACAGAGCCTAAAGTGTGTTGGAATCTTGGTCTTTTTTAGTCTACTAGCGTTTTTAGAGAAAGCAAAACGTTTTTCTTGGCCAGAAAAAATTGCTCAATTTATTAAATACCAAATTTTGACTTGATCTGTGCCTGCGTTTATTGCTTAGATTGTCAGACTTCTAGCTCCGACCTGAACTCATTTTAAGT
The DNA here is from genome assembly GCA_008360955.1 of Fasciolopsis buskii. NCBI lineage: Eukaryota > Metazoa > Platyhelminthes > Trematoda > Plagiorchiida > Fasciolidae > Fasciolopsis > Fasciolopsis buskii. Next base: position 30,052 of record LUCM01011559.1, read on the forward strand.
GCTTTAACACTACAAAACACAAATGTCTTCAAAAAAGGTGCCCACAGTTCCATCGCCGGTCATCCAGTGGCTCACGCAAGAAAACCGGCTAGCACACCCTTGGGAACGAATAGCAATAATAAGCCACACTCAGATGTGAGCACCCCATGTTCTGCAACACTCGTAGATTGTTACCAGACGGCGTACAGAAAAACCACCAACTTTGGGCAGATGATAACAAACCTTCAGAAGAAAATTCGATCATCGAAAAACACTTTTGCGTTTATCCCCAGTGATTAATTTCATGGAACCTCCAAGCTCTTCCATCTCTCGAAGGTTAATATCCATATGTCAGTTCTTAGACTCAATTACCAAATTTCGAAAACGTACCGCAGCAGGTAAAAGCGCTGTTGTATTCAATGTTCCTGACCAGCTGCTCCCAGAAATGGTGAAGGCACGCATTCCTAACTCCTGTGGTATGGCTCATCACAAGTGCAACTGCATAAGATTGAGGAAAAAGCCACAAAGCTATGATTGCCCTCCAACTTTTCCAATTTTTAGATGAGTCTACGGATAAACAGTTTGTCAGCAATTGTCAAGTTCTTGCCAATCACACCCCATTTACTAAAATTAAAATATCAACCGACAAAACTCCCCTGCAAAGGTAGATTTCTCGAGGATCGAAAATAAATCCTGCGGCACCCGTATGTCCACAGCCCCCAAACTCTCCCACTCTCACGATACCGAGTCCCATAAGATGTCCTGAAACATCTCCGCCCAAGACCCCCGCAACACCTGCGGTGGATCTGGATCTGACCATCTCACCCTTTCATGCACAACCCCGAGTAAAAGACCCCATCCGGTGGTACCTCAAGATACCTCTAACCAGGGTTCTTGCAGTCTAATCCAGTTCCCTAGTGTTAGCCTCAATATACCAGCCGACCCCTCCAAAAGATCACTCCGGCAGCCTCCTCGTGCGCTGTCGTCTATAGCTTCAAAATTCAAAGGCAAAATCCCAATTACCACAAAGTCTAACAGTTTCATCTTTCTAAATGCCGTAGGCTCCAAACCTACCACGCCTACCGAAACCAGACTTACTTCTGTACCACCCCAGAGCCTACTGCCTTATACGAACCAACTTAACATTTCTCCTTTTAAGACAAACCCCAAACCACTGCCCGAATACTCATACAAGGATCTTTAAGAGGCGTCCAATATTCTATCACTAACTTTGGGCCCACTCTCCGGGAATAGGACCACTACCCACCCCCGTAAACCCAATCCCAATCCGAGGGTGTCTAGAACCCATCGTCCAAATGCCGCATTACCCGTAATGTCCATGCCTACCTCCCCCAGTGACCCTTACCCCCTAGTACAGCACTAAATACCAACCCATAGTCAACACTTTTCGATCTCAAGTTCCATCTTTAGAGGCCTATCCCATACATTCCCTCCATTAAGGTTGTTTAATAGCCCTTCTCCCAATGGCTTTTCGCGATCCACTTCAAGTCTCCTTACCCAGGGTCGTCTCCCTTCACTAGGCTTTGGAGGAGGAGTAGAAAGAAGCCAATTATTCCTTCCAGCTGGTTCTCTTAAACAGAACCTGCAGCCGTCAAGCCCCACCCCTCATAGGCTTTCAGCCACCCGTGGCTCACTAACCATTCTTCACCTTTCTTTGCCCATACACACCTTATCCCTATACATTACCACTGGCTCCCACGCCTAACTACCCTACTACAGGCTGTTTCGCTCACGGTGGCAGCGGTCTCCCCATTCCAACTATCTTTTTTTGGGAAATACCTTTTCCCCGTCAGTGGGATCGTCTTAAAGGCCTCACAAAAGCTTACTATTACAATCACTGAAACGACCAGGGTGTACACATTTCTGCTCCACTGCATTTCCCCCAACCCATAATGGCCATTTAGAAAGAATATTACCGCCGCTTTTGCCGATGGCGACAACGTCCTCTATGGCTCAATGTGACGTTGATGGATTATATAAACCTGGTCTACTATATACCGATGTGCCGTCATCCTGCCATGAGCCGGCACTCCCTCACTCAGATGATGCCACACCATTCCAAATCAGAGAGGTCACAACTGAGAGGCAAAGTAAGGCAGAATAATTGACTGAAAGTCAAAATGGTCCATTTTACTTGTCGCTGTTTCTGCGGAGTGCCCGTTCTTTATTGGGGAAAATGCAAGGTCTCCGTTTGTTAGCACTCTCCTCCAATTACGACTTCCTGCTAATCACCGAGACTTGGCTAAATGATGACACTCCGGATGATGCAGTTGCCATTCCTGGATATCAATCATTCAGAAAATGTCGCCTATCTCAGTGTGGGGGCGGCTGTCTTGTGTGTGTCCGAAATTCAATACCAGCCTCTTTATGCGGAGACCCCCAGTTAAATTCCGTCCTGGGTGACTTATGGCTTAGGGCGGATATTGGTAGAAAAAGCCTCCTGATGGGATGCGTGTACCGCCCACCAGGCCTCGTCGGAACGATGTCCTACTCCTAAATGACGCAACTAACTATCCCTCCACCATACCGGGTCCCAAAATCGTGGCTGGAGACTTCAGTCTTTCAGGCATTTGCTGATCAACTTTCACTGCTCCTAAATACTTGCTCACCTTGGTTGACTACATTCAGCAGGGCGGACGGATACAACAAGTATTCGACCCGATCAGAGACGGAATTATCTTACACATTATCTTCACGACTGGATAAAGCACGTCCGCACATCCATTGAAATAAGTTGCACTGGATGCGACCATCTGTGCTTCAGCTGCAAATTCATAATACCCTTCCATAGTAGCATGCTATCTCCAACTCTTACGCCCTACTGTAGGGCAATTTGGGGTAACCTGCCAACTCTGCTACGCAGTAGTAGTTGGGAATCCTTCCCAGCAAGTGAGGTGCGAATGGGGGTTGGGTACAGCACGTAGAGTAACCCACCAGAAATAATAATATATTAGATCTCAGCTTTACACACTGATCATATCTTGGTTCATGCCGGATATAAATTTCCAGGTAGCGACCACAGGGTAGTTCACGGTAGACTCCATGTCTATGCCAATCTCCCTAACCATCCTATTGACACAACTCGTCCACCCTATCTTAACTGGCAGCAATTTCCCTCCCTAGTACGCCAACGTGACTGAGGAAGTTTTTTCATAGCAACTGACCCACTGACGGCTGCAGATGAAATTTATCGCAACATGGCCAGCTGCATCTCAAAACTGACCATTATAGAACGAATGAACAAAAAAGGACTTCACAAATTGCCTCCCTGAAAGTCAAATACGCTAAGTTGCAACGGTACTTTTCCTTAAAACATGACTTTCCCAAGTTTGTTTTTTTGCACCATCTGTCCCATACTATCTCTCGCCTAAGTGAATCTCTCCTTCGTGAAGAATAATCTAGGGCATTAAGGCATAAAAATCACCCCATAATGCTTTTAAAACTGTATAAATTAAGATCCCATGATCGCAAACCATCAGTGAACTTCCTAGGTTTGACTAATGATGAGTCTGCAACAACCCCAAAAGCTGGGGCGTTCAATCAATATTTCGCCTCCTCCATGACCCCAGCTGCAGTCAGCGACCCACCGGAACTACAGAATAGGACTAACTTCACCTTATCTTCTGTGTCCTTTGAAGTTAAGACTATTGAACGACATTTAACCAATTTCAAACCAGGGTCATACCAAGGCCCTGATGGCATTCCCCCATCAGCTGTTCTTAGTTGTGGCCCTGACCTACCTTTGCTACTGCTCAACCTCTTCACACTCTCACTTAACTCTGGTGCAGTTCCGGTTAACTGGAAGCACTCTGTAATAATCCCTATCCATATGAAGGGGTCTCTGCATGATATGTTCAATTACCGTCCCATCAACCATACGCCTGTTATCTTCGGGGTTATACGAAGGTGGTAAAACGATCCATCGTGGACTACCTTCTAGCATCCAACCTCCTTAGCCCCAAACAGCACGGATTTCTCCAATCTCGTTCTTACTCCACCTCCCAACTAACCTAGGGAACAGGAATATGGCATTCTTAGTCATCTACCTCGATATGTCTAAGGCCTTTTGCCGTGTCCCTCATCTGAACCTTTTATCCAAAGTAAGCTCCTTTGGCATCACCGATCCTCTTCTATCCCGGCTCTCGTCTTACTCAACCCAGAGATCACAGGTGGTCTCCATTAACGGCATTACCTACCATCCCAGACCTTTTACCAGTGGCGTCATACAGGGCAGCGTACCTGGTCCCCTGCTATTCCTTATGTAAACTAATGATGCACTAGATTTAATATCTCACGGCGTCCCTTTCCTGTTTGCTGATGACATGAAAATAGTTTACCCTCTCAAATCGAATGAAGTTAGTATTGCGGTTAGAGGCATTTGTGCAGATTTGTCTGCCCTAGATGGCTGGTGTACCTCCTGGATGATGAACTTCTCTTCCGATAAAAGCAAAATACTCACGCATAGGAATACACTACCTAAAGATTCAATTTTGCTACATGGATCTCCTATTGCATGTAAATCCACAATCCGTGACGTTGGTCTCAACTACCCAGCCTCTCTAAATTTCTCAGAGCATGTAGTTATTCAGTCGGCTAAAGCTAGGAGAAATGTAAGTCTGATTTTTCGCACAATGAAGCTATCCGACAGCATTCTTAGCATTTATAAAACACACGTTCGACGACTCCTTGAGTATGACACTTTGATATACTCCAGCACGTCAAAATCGGATAGGATCTCCATTGAAAGTATTCAGAGACGCTTCACTAAGCAAGTGATAGGTTGGTCGACGACTCTGAATTACAAGGAACGCTGTCTGGCCCTCAAACATGAGCCCATTTGGTTACGGCGACTGAAAATTAACCTGGCTTTTCTGCATAACCCGGTGACCAGGCGTTCCTTCTCCACCGACCCACCTATATTCTCCTCTGCCAGCCCCTACCCTCTCCGTCATAGGTCCCTAACCATCCATACGGAAATCGCCAAATCCTGCTTAACGTCGCATTCTTTCCTTGTTGTTTAGGCCAATCTTTGGAACAAAATTTCCATTAGTATTTGGTGCATACAGAGCCAATCTAGTTTTAAGGCTGCCCTAAATACTTCCCTTGTTGTCACCCGGGTCCTTTAATTGACCAACACCTCCATCTCAGAATGTCGTGCCTTTGAGTCAGCCATCAATTTCCAAACGCACATCTCGTCCCCCTATTTCCAATTAGCCTCTGCTTTCCATGGAACTCCATCTGAGTGCACAAGAGAACCTGATTGACTAGCGTAATATGGACAACACCGAAGAATAACCCTCGCTGATTGCTGGGAAAATGGACTAGTCGTAACCATTTTAAGGGGGGACCTACCCTTGGCTCACCACTAGACTCAACGCGTCCCGACGGGCAGACGTGCAAATACCATGGATGTCTTCCCCGCTTGCCCATTCACTCTCATACTTCTCGGTACTACCCGGGTCACCCCAACGTATAAGTTCCTTATTATTAGCCAATCCTAGGTCGGACATTTTTATCGTGAAATACTGTTCCTTGTGGAATTCATTGTCCCAACAGTCTAACATCGCCTTCAAGTCCGGAAACTACTGACTGTTCAGATCATTATTCGCATATATGACCCTTACCTCTCAGAGACTCGGGCGTACGAAATTTAGTTACGATTGTATCAGTTACTACGGTAAAGTCTCCAAAACCTGGAACTCAGCCAAATACACCAAATAACATTAAGGTCCGTGATAACAGAAGGTTGCTGGATTCTACGGCAGCTATAACCGCGCTTAACCTTCCTTATATTGGTTTTCTCACCCTTGGCTTCTTTCCCCATAGATTTCTCTGCCCCTGATTTACTCTGCCAACATAAAGGATCCTGTCTTTATGCTGGGCATTACCGGAACTAGTTTCTCTCTTCGTAGACATTTCATCAGAGAACACATTCGAGGTTTCTTTTACTCTTCCTACCTACTCATCTTGCGCCCCAGTAACCTGCTAAAGCGAACCAGGTAGACTCCTTCCCTTAAGTATCCGGCTTGGTTTCATTTATAAAAAAGGAAAATCCGTCCACGTCACACAGACGATGTAATTCGCAACACATAAGTCCACATTAGTAAGTTTCAAGCAGCGTTCGTTAATGAAAGCAAGACAAGACGTTGACGATGACGGAGCCCTACGTACAGGTCTGTGTTTCAATACATAAACCACCATCCTTCGTGTGTTTGCTTATCTCCGCTTTGGTTTTCCTTGGTCCGCACATGCAAAAACCCAAATGAATGCGACAGGTTTGCTTCAGCATCTCCGAACGTAGGGAAAACAGACCACCCCTAGAAGCTGCAAAGAAAGACAACGCGGAAAAAATGGTCAGGTGGAGGAATTATGGAAAGTGCCAATATGGGCTCAACCACTCCTTTGTTGGGGAAAAAGTAAAAGTCTCTGCTGGATCAGGTTGACCCCAGCAACCAAGGTATATTCGGGTTGCAAAGGAATGGGCCACCTTCTACAACGGATATGCATGCCATCAGCCCAGACCTGGCACTGCCAAGGGGGAAACCCCACACCGCCCTTGTTCGGTAGTTAAACGTTTGGCTGCTTTGTTGGACGGTCTGGGGAAATAGCTCATCGGACTATCCACTTAAGCTTCACCACCCACCCCTCTGTTTTCAACATGCCCCTCCCAACCCCGCGCCCAATAAGTATGCTGATGTCCAGAACAACTGCCGTCGTTCTTCTTTCTTTGTTATTTATAAACGTTTACTGAAAATAATGTGGTACCAGGTGCCCTCGTCCTGTTCTAACACAAATTGTTGATCCCAGTGTTCTTATAATTCTCCCTTCTATTCTTTCTATGACTTCTCGAGACAGATCTTGCCCTGGTATCCAGCCCACACTGCCATCAGCGACCCATTAGGTTATGCCCTTTCTTGGCAATTGGAAGTAGTAAAAACTGGCGGTAGTTCACGCGATGAGTTAGAACTGATTCCCTGTAGCATGTACACCTGGCCCGTAGATCACAGGAGTTGCAAAAAACAAGACAAACTGACATCTTCTCTTGACCCCTGCGCTAGCCGTCCTATCAGACCACTGTAATCTGCATCTGCAGCCTAGGACTGACCGATCTATATAACCTGCAGGGAGTAAGCAGGCATTTAGTTTGTTGCGCACGTCATGTCAACGGAACACTCCCTCCAGGGTATTTCAAGACGGTCGTCTGGACCCTGTAATCTTTGTAAGAAACTGACTGTTATCACTGTTCCCATTTTTTGTTTACTCAACTTAACACCCGCCGGAAAAAAATCCAGACTGTCCCCTCCCTCTCTTCGGCTCTTCTCCAAGCTCGCCAAAGACCATAGATGCACGACAAACTCTCGCCGAAAGCTCCACTCCGTCCTATGCGCTGGTTGCCTATCCATGTTAGGAAGCTTTTATCCGCATCTGACGCCCCAGTACTGGGCTGCGTAACCCTAGGGCGAACCGAACCACGCCAGTGTTCGCCCAGGGTGCCTCATCTCAGATGAAACGTTAGGAATGGCTGAAACAGTTGCTAACACTATTGAAATGCCGCACAATACCCGAACCTCCAGAACCCCACCGCCGCGGAACACCAAAATCTCCGATACTAAACAGGGACAGCGCACAGTTCATTCACGGTAAATGTATTTAAGGATTGATTGTAGTTCTTGTAGTTCTTCTCGCCACACACCACAGTCCACCCCCAGCCACATAATTCCAGCGACACTTCTTGTGAGTTCCATTCTCTTGCCTTCCACAATTCTTCATATAATTTCGTCCAGTAAGTTGCTTGATGCAACCTTGACCGTTCCCCAATGTTTCATTTTCAGCATTACTTTGACTCTTAGATGTTGTTAATTACCACTCTCCACCCATCTCATTTGATATCCGGTGTGGTCTAGACTCATCTCCATCCAGTTATGAAATCCATGTCCCTCTTTATCTTGATTATTGAGGAACCCGGTCATATGAATCGCCCACCATTGCGCCCCAGACAAATTCCTCTCCGACGGTACGCACCTTTGATGTTCTTAGGCATGGAGTGACTCGCATTGCGCGACTTGTAGTCAGTCCCAGAAAGTTTTGGCGAAGGATCCCAGCTCTGATTTAGAAGCTCGAAAACTCGTGCTTAGCCTACGGCATTTCAGTTTATGTTCATGAGGGCACAGACACTGCGTTTTTACGACTAAATTTTTGTTTCCCGTGTGTCCACTGCGCCATCTTTGCCTAAATTTGATCCTGGCTTGCGTATGAATCTTGGATGTCGAGAAATATACAAGAGAATATCATTTTTATTATTATTATGACGAATGTAAACTTTGGTAATTGGGCTTACTCGGGTGCTTGTTTGCTGGTCTTTATAAAGTTTCTGGTACACCACTTGGCAGGGTTGACGCGCACGCTTTGCAAGCGAGTCTGCAAAGCGGGTTCTTGCTGCGGTACTGGGAAACTGCAAGGGCACAGACTACCAGAAAGGTCTGCTCATGCTCGGAACTAGGGAATTACAGGCTACAAAGCCTAACGAGCACCATCTGAAAGGAGACATCTTGTATCTATATCTGACACCACGCTTAATAGTTTAGACTGCTCGACATGGTGTTCTGAATTACCGATGCTGCCGCTTAAACCTCTAGTACTTTTTAGATGAAGGTACTCGTGGGCTGTTTGGAGGAACATAGAATTATTTTATTTCGGCTTGCTTAGAACGTTTGACTAGTTGATTCATTGTTGTCTGCCGCAAAAGCTGAAAAACTTTGGTGTAGACAAAAGGATACTGGAGGAGGCAGGTGACACTTAAGTTGGTATGTCGTTTTACGTCCTAGTCGGAGAAGCTGTTTCAGGTCCAGGGGTGACTATTAATGGAGCTTCCCAGGGCTCGATACTCAGACCACTGTTGTTTCTGTTGTTATTCAGTGAATGGCTACGGTTCAGCAAGCTCATAAGTTTTCTTCACGGTTAATTGTTGAATCAACTTATGAGCCGTCAATGTCAAGGATATCGCCACATTGTTAAATTAGGCAAAAGCGGTATATACCATTCAAAGCAGGAGAATGCCGGCAGATTCCAAGTAAGCCATGAGACGTTGCCGTGAAAAACGTAGATGACATTTCGCTATAATTACAGTGGAAGGGAAGCTGAACCTTGAAATTTAAGTTACCTCGGGTTTTGTTAAACCGATCACTGTGCCGAACCAGAAAAAAAACCAAGAAAGGGATTTTAGGCTGAGGTCAGCGCCTTCGCACTGAAATACAATAGATCTTAATCCTTCGTGTAGGACCTTCTTGGGTCCTTGGTTAAATTACTATTTGCAAGACTGTCCCTCACATTAAAACATACACGGACTGTTTAGAAAGTGCAGAAAGACTGGTTACGTTCATGAATAAACTTATAAACATAGATAAACTGTTTCGTGAATAATCGCACGGAAAAGCCAAGAAGCCAGAGTGTTTCTGACAGAGGCGTTCACGAAAGTGTAAGTACTTGAGCGAGATTCACTCAAGGCACCCATATCCGCGAGAGACTAGACCCCAAAAAAGGCGAAAAAACAAATGAAACATTTGCGCTATCGGTAGGCTTCTAGAAAGCATTTCATCAAAGCAGCTGCCTGTAGATACAAAACAGTTGTCTACTTGTACTGTTGAGAAACAAGCTGTCGGGCAGTCAGTAAGCAACTGGACCTTGAGTAGGTTCAGATGAGAAAGAATATCTGCGATCCTGTTAGAAGGCAAACCGTTTATGAAAGCCCACACAGAATTAAGCCCATGGGGTGAGGGTAAAACGAGTTACTATTGTTACATTTCATGAGGGCGAAAACAGTTATTGTAAAAAGCTAGGAACTAGGTAAACAACGCGAAGCTGAAAGAAGTGAAGGCTGATTTCTGTTTAATGAAGCAAAAGAGTTCTCTATTTGTATTTGACCACTTGGGTCGCTTTTGCCCTCTGCAAAATGAATTGATCTCAAAGGAGTGAAATAATTGGATTTCGTGGCAGATTAGGTGTGCGAATTCTGCAAACAGGCGGTACAGAGTGCCTCCCAGAAACGAGCACACAATGAGGTTCAGCCGCATTTATTTCACTGGCCTGCTTACGGAAGTGCAGTTTTTACTGATTGGCCTGAGTTATCAGCGAAACGAATTAGTACAGCTCAAGCTGCACACTGGAGGTGGCAGATTTTTGGGCTCTCCCCATGTGTGCACATGAATATTGTAAGTAACACTGCCTGCGAAAGTCGATTTAAATCAGTTCTTGTTGATCAAATGAGGTAGTGGACAAACGTTACTGTTATTTTTCCTAGCATGGGCTTTGGTGAATTTAGCAGCCGTGTATTTAGACACACAATGGTAAGATCCATTTCAGCGGTTGTTTTGCAAACTGTCGAACTATTATGAACGATGAAGCAAATATTGGACAAAGGGGGCACTTGAGACCAGCCAACAATCTAAGTAGCCTATGATCCCGAGGAATGGCAAACCTAGAGCAGATGGAATTATGAAATAACGGCCCAGATTTTCTCCGTCTTTTTCAAAAATATTAAACTGTAATTGAATTAAGCGACCACCCGGCCCCGGCGATGGCGCAGCGGAAGCTGTCTTGACCATGCCCGCTTCCGTTCTATTTAACCCCAGCAAGCGCCCGACGAGGACCCGGTGGCTTAAAGCGCTTGGTTGGCTGACGAGATTTAAAAGGCTGCCCGTGGATTTGTGTTACTCGAATCTTACAATCCGAATTCTTTGGTGTACATCAACGGGACAGTGGTGGCCGAGAGGTAGCATCAGTAGTTGATTGCCCAATGGTGTTATAGCCCAGAATCGTCAAATGTCGATTGAGCATAGGTAGTAGACCAACTACATTTTATGTAACCCTTGTCGCGAGACTTCTGATCATCCTGCCAAGCGGCATCACGCGGTCAACCAGCTGGTATAATACAGGATTGGGGTGGACGGACATGGAGAAAATGACTTTTTGGGCACCACGGGAAAAAGGTTTTGGATCGTAAGCGGGATAGCAACAGTGAAGCGGGCCATCAAATGGTACGTGCAATGCCGGGGATCTTGGGCGCGACCGAAGGATAGCGTATGGCCTAATTCCAAATCCCATGGTGATTCCGTCTCATGGCCATTCAGCGAAGTCGGATTCATTTATTTGTGTCCCTCAATGTGAGATGCCAAATCCGGACAGAACAGAGACACGGATGCCTAAAGGGGTATAAATATTTTAAGCCATGTACGTCGGCGTTGCACATTCGGCGTGCACGGATTCGTTGGTCCGGGCTCTGCAGGTCTTTTTAAGGTCCCTTTGCAGATTATTCCCTGACTTTCTTCGGAATCAAGGATTCACGAAGTTTTGGCAAATTTGAGTTTCTCGGCCATCGTCTCTGTGTTTAGTCTATCATCTGCTCGCTTTGTTCGGCAGCGGAGCCGCCGCCCGTGAAACTTACAACTGGAATTATCTAAACGTCTTTGGGTTGGTGACAGTTGGAATGGAAAATATCTCACAAAGCGCATCAATCATACGCAGAATGTTTGAAACTGCGATATTGCAGCTCATTCAATAAAAGAAATTTGTAGCGTAGGCGGCACAACTTTTGACTTCTACCGGGAGCTAACCAAGCATCCTCACGAAAGCGTTTTATGCTATTTCTGTGCAGACATGGACCAATGCTACCAGCTTTAAAGACGAACAAATTTTTGTGGAAAAAGGTTTTTCCAAGAAGAGTACCATACCCAGAAACTCTATGCATAACATATCCATCACCCTTATGTGAAATAAATGAGGATTTATTGTGTATAATTGCTTTCTCTCGAAGTCGTGAAGTTATGCACAATGTTATCAGTGATACGTTCTTTTGAACGGGGAATAATATGGAAGGCTAAGACTGCGAAGTCCAAGAATCTTTACAGCTGAACACAAACGCCGTAAGATCCGCTTTTTGCCAATCGTCTTTACAAAGTCTGACCAGCTTTTCTGTGACCAGTAAATAAGGATTTCAAATAACTTTGGTCGGACTTAAACGGAAGACAATTGGCCCAAAGATAAAGACACAAACATTCGTCGCTAGATGGGTGAAATTGTGTATGTTGCACACAAACTATTGTCTGCCATAATGCTGAGAGAAGTGGAGAAACAGCTAGTTCAAGGCACTGTAAAAGAATTAAACACACAGCGCTAAATAAAACACATATGAGCAGACAACAATATAAATAATCACAGTCCTCCTTTAGTCAAAAAGGCGCAATTACGGCAAAAATGCTGTATTTGTTTTCCTTCCACAATTTCAGGCCTTCACATATAGAGTTTTGGGAGAATTTGCTTCCATATAGTTCCAAAATGACGCTACTGATTTCTGAAATTGTACCGGATTTTGTGCGGCAAACCCAATCCCAAAATCTCTGTAGCCACATTTCCATCAGTATTTTAAATACATGAGCCTACTGGATTCTCTCTTCCTCACGCCCCATCGATATCTGTTCATTTTGGCCAATTCAGACCTCAAACTATCGCCGCGAATATATAGTCCTATGTGGTATCTTCTCTCCCCATAGTGACCGCTTACATCAACCATACCCACTGGCTCCTGACCATTTCTTGTTTCGAAAGGCCCCGCCTCCCAGAGTGAAATATAATCCTTGATTCCCAAGTGCAAATTAGTCAAACCCTAGTGGATCTATCTTGGCAGTTCGATCATTATTTATATCAGCAGCAGTTATTCCCTGTCCGTTCTAATAAATACCGGCTCATTCTCCTTACTCATAGTGCAGACGATCCTAACAAATACCGGTTCACTCTGTTTACTCATAGCGCAGATGATCCACACACTAGATTAGCCAGCCCACCTATTTAAATATATATATATGTATGTATATAAATAAAGAAAACCCGGATTCCTCAGCCACTGTCCATATATTTTGAGTTGCACTTTGTGCCCTAGTAACTTTCTTCTCTGAGCTGCTCGTAAGATTGATCGGTTCTTAATCTGCAGCTGGCAGCTAGGCCAGACTGCTGTCCGTTTTTTTCTCTCTTTCAGGCCTTATAGTCCCGTTTTGATGTAAACGCTTACCATACCATGCTTGAATTCCCTCCACGACACCACGAGTACGCAGGCGTTACCACAATAGTGCGGGGCGTGGTCATATCCGCCGCTTTGGCCGACGCACATCAGGCGGGCAGCTTGACTGCAGCGGTGTGCGGGTGCAACTAGGTTGGCGGGTTATACCTGCTTGCACCCTCAAATGGTGTTTTTCAGGTTGGGAGGCCGCCACTCGGTCAGCCCCACTCACTAGCCCTGTTGTGGCAAGCAGCACTGAAGCTCATAAGTTCACGTGCACCACTTTGTACTGGCTTCCTCTTGCCATACGAAACCATGCAAAACGGACTCACGAATGGACAGCATTTTTATTGGCATCTGATATGACCTGACGTTCACAATGCATCTTGACATCCAAAAACAGCTGAGGACCGTCATTTTTCATCAACTTCTATTCTGGTCTGCGGAAGTCGGCAACAGACCGATGGTCCTGGTAACAGCTCTTTGCACGAGTCCACCGGACACTGACTCATTTGACTCCGGCTCTCCTTTTCCAACGCCACCTTCATCTCTAGACCAAGCTGAAATTTACGAACTCAAATTTGCTTGAAACAAACCTCATGTATTAGCATTACGATCGCACAATTACCATCCATTGTCGCTGCTTTCCCTGCCTGACGGATTGTACTTTCAAATTTTTCGAGTTTTATACTGCCTTTTTGATATCCAGTTTGGTTTTCACCCATCTCTATTTCGCTTTCACATCCATATTGACCCTCATCTCCGCCATATATATATATATATAATGTATATTTCTCGATTTGCGAGAAGCATGCGCAAGGCAAGATCAATTATTTTACATAGATGATGCACAGGAGATACGGACAATGTTAATCGAAGAGACAGGGGGTG
>LUCM01011561.1:0-40045 GCA_008360955.1 Fasciolopsis buskii
TGTGAAAATATTGTTTATTTCCTGAATGGAGATTTTAATCCTACCCATTTAACATCCGCTCTTTTATCTAGATTCAAGGATAACAGAGCAGCGTTCAGCTATCAATTACAGGTTAGATATGAAGTGATCACCCCACTACCAATTCTGAACGAAGAGGCCGTTCATATACGAAGGAACGGTGAGGTTCTGAGTATTTGCTAGTCAATGTCACCCTAATTGTGCGTACTTAAAATATAGCAAAACAACTGGTACGCTAGTTAGATGCTTTGCGATTATCAGAGCTTATGCGCGCACTCAGAATCGTTCATCCCAACTTCGGGTCCTAGTTCTGGTGCGGCGGATATGCACTTTACAGTGCTTCCTTGAGATGAGCGTTGAATTCATACGGTGAATAGGTCCATGAAAACTTGACTGATTATCGACTACTTAGAACTGAAATTTCTGGCTGGACGATTCAAGATATGAAATTCGGCTGGGGATAAGAGGTGAAATGAGTGAACCTGGAATTGGTTAGTTGTGTCCAGGAGGACTGCGGGATGATCATGCGATTAAACTTAATCATTCCTAGCAGTTCAAATTTGACGTTTGGTCGTCATGCATGATCAGATACAAGCGGTTACTGAAATGCAAAGCAAGGTGGGAACCCCTACAAGATAAGGTTGATGGGCAGACGGTGACGCTGCCGTGGAAGGAGCATTATTTTGTTTACTTTTCTGCAAAACCATCAGAAACGAAACAAATATACCTCATCAGCAGTGCACACCATCGGATAATCCAAAACGATAGGTTCCATCTAATTACTGTGTACGCTTTCTGTTGTTATGTTGCCCTTCTATATTTCAGCGATTCGTGCAATGTATTGGGATGGAACGGAGTTGGCAGAGCATATGCCCATATTTGCTGATTTAATTTTAAAGATAGAATTCTTTTTTGTATACCATTTTGAAAGTTGTGAAGTAAAGGACTAAAATCTGATTCAAACTACTGATGACTGTCTTTTCGCAAAATGCTGCCTCAGTCACAGCTAACGTCCACAAAATGTGACTAAAACGAAACCCACCTAATTTGGTGGGCTATAAAAGAAAGACTACAATTACTTAAATTGGGAGCCATTAAAAGGCTGGCAAAATCGAAAGAAGAATAAAACCAGCAAAAGTCTGACGAGGATAACGAAAACATTGAGATGAGTTTGAAAACATTGCCTGAAATTGCACATTACCGCTAGATGAACAACCAGAACTAGTTGACCAAATCCCGGAATTGGTAATCTCAGATGGAGGCTTACCGGCGGTTTTCCGTGTCACGTTGTGGTAACAATAAACAGAATTTCAAACCCAACCTTAAACCTTATTAGTCCTCCATTGTTGAGTGCCACAAACTTCACCTTCGCACTTACAGACAGCATGTTTTTCTTACGGTGCTAATCATTAGAATAGAATAAATGCGAGATCAGGAGTTACACAGAATGAGTCGAGGAAAGCATAAAGCCTTATTGTTAACTGCAACTGCGTCTATATTTCATTGTGGATTAATCCTGAAAGAGATCAGGGTTTTTTAATTAGAACGACAGTTGACCAAAGAGTCCACAACAATCGATGTGAAGATTGTTCGAGCATTCCACAAAAAAACAACTGTTTTGATGATGAACAATGTTTTTCTTGCAGTTGGACAAATTTTAATCGGACATCCTCACCATCAGCGAATTTCATAAGACGTGCTAATCACGTCCTTCATTTGATTACACGGGGGCTTCAGCGGATTTTTCATTGACAAGGAAAACCATCATAACAAAAATCACCAAGCAAGCGGGAAACAATGATTCATCTAGTGACAGTGCTAAAGTTCCTGGTTAAATCAGCCTTCGTGAAGCTGTCTTTCAAAGAAATGGTTATGTTTAAATCACATCTACAAGCAACTCTCGGTGGAAGTAATTTAATCCCGTTTGTGTTGGATCACCTGCACAAAATCGTCTATATTTGACACCAGATTTTGTTCAATACTTTACCACCGACATACAGGAAATGCCTATTATTACCAAGAAAATTGCGTGGAAGATGATTTTATCAATTGAATCTGGAGCCAATCAAGGATCACATAATTTAACTGTGCAAGAAATGCATTCAAGGTAGCAACCATACTACCGCCCTATTCACTTGCCCAGGTAGATGCGAAATCGGTTGGCCATTTTTGCGCTCCTTGATTTTTACTTTTCACTCATCCAGATCATGTTGACCTTGCTTCTGTTGCCCGCATAAGGCTGTTTGCTGGCTTGCTTATCAGTGTTGAGGTAATTGTTCATGCAAATCATTGTGAACACAAAGTTGCCAACAAAACCTTGCCGTTACAGCAAATATAACTGGTAAATATCTGCTGAGTGGAGTCCGAAATATGTCCGAAATAATGGCTTTGGTGAATTGCCATTACATATTAGATATATTGCACATCATGGAAAAACAGAAATGCACATTTAAAAGAAGAGATGAGAGTAATGTAGTTGGGCCAGTTGAACTGAGTACACCAAGAAGTAATAACTTGTAAAGGGAGCTGGCGAATTTGAGCCGGTATGATGAACGTCCAATTAAGAAATTGAATCTAAATTGGCGATTGAAATTTAGTGACTGATCGAAGCTAAAACAATGCATGCGTCTTCTAGGTTTCCTGGTGATCCACCGGAGATTTTGATCGCTAACCAAACCTGCTTCTCGTAAATATCACTTATTCATTTACTTCTGGACAGCTCGTTTGTGAACCTCAAAAGAACGTTACCTTTTCTCCTAAGAGTTTGCCTCCTAATCCACCTTTGACTTTATTCCTGCATTTGCGGCTTCGTTTTGTATATCTGCTTTCTATTTTTGACCTTGCATTAGCGGTATAAACGCCCGTTAAGTGCCGCATTCTCCGAAAGAATTTGAGCCACTCGGCCAGCAAAATGTCGTGACCAAATAATCTGGACCGTCGTTTCCTCTTAATCTTCTTTTCTGACTTTTATTATTTCTACTTCTTGATCCCTCAAAATTACATCAAGAATATTATTATGCTTACAAGCGGTAATTCTCGTGGTGCAAATAACTCGCTCAATTTCCATCTGGCATTTTAGTGACTCGATCCGTCTTAAGGGTAGATATTTATCAAGTTGGAAAAAACAATACATTAGACTATAACCCGATCTAACTCGGATGAATGCAGTTTCCGAGTTAGACGATCCACTGGTTCTCTATTGGTTTTCGTCTGATACTGTTAATCCAACATATGACGACCATAGCTAAGCACGACTGCGCTCGGTCCATATATGAACCATCTCATACGAAATTGGCACGTATGTCCGTCTATTCTTGAGTTTTGCTAATCAGCTTTTAATCATTCTAAACACAAATGTCATGAAATGAGGATCCCCCGTAGCCACTGGAATCCGTCATTCGGGAGGCAATGATAACGAGAAGCCAGGACTTTAAAGTTTAGGGCGGAAAAAGCCGGGTAATAATTCAATAATTTAGTTGAGCTAACTAGTTCAGCGACGGCGATTTGTCCTCTGCCACCAAGGTAAACAACGAGTCCAGGATTCAAACCTGTGATTTTTGAGGTGATGGATGTTCAATTCACTTGGTCACCACTGTTTCATAAAAGAATCATTTTGTACAGATTGATAGGAGTCTGTTCTATCCATATTCGACTTATCTTTCAATTTACATTGATATCTATGCGCTGTTTTGAACTCTGCCACTTTAACTGTTAGTGTTTCCTTTCCGTATTGTCCAACTTCAAGCCGCATCAGTAATCTGAACCATTCGGGTTTTACACATAATCATGTTGCCTCCTTCTTGTTGACCCATTCTAACCTAGGGCACCCGGTTGATAGAGACGCTTCCTTAGTGTCCGATCCGCTGTTATCAGCCCGTCAGTGGTCATTTGTACTTACAAAATCGTTTGCGCGTTTAAAAATGTGAATACAGCTCGTCAGAGCTTTGTCGACTGAAAGATTCTTTCCTTCATATGTGCACAAGTAGCCAGCCATCACCATGACGATTTTGCCGGCAGTTTACTTTTCTTTGATCATCTTATGGTTTGCCTAATAAAGAGTTTCATATTTAAAGCAGTTTTAACAAAATACGTGCTCAACAAACGGAATCGGAAAGTCATATTTTGAGATAAATATTTTGATTATTTAGTTCTAATGAAGTGCAATGAGTGGATGTTCACTGGGAGCGGCATTTGTTCATTTACGGGGCAGCTAAAAGGGAACACTGCGATCTGTTATTTGCTTGGAAATAGCTAGTCTCTTCTAGCTCGTGTAGTCCACCTGCAAAAGCACCTGTATCTAGTCAATAATAACTCGTTGTAAGACGCGTTCACATTTAGCGATGATTCATAATACATTGGCAACACTTGCCGTACTTTCCACGACAGCCACCAACGAACCCTACACAGGTAAGTCTCTATTAATTTAAGCAAATCACACTTGACCGTTGCGTTGGATAACGCATGCCAACTAGATTTATATTGCATTGTCCTGGTCGGACTTTCGCGTACGCCGTTATTCACCTTTCAGTTAAAAATGCATTTGTCACTTCTGTAGAATACAGAGGAGGAAAAATGAACGTAGCGAAGAATAAAACATTTCAGTTGCCCAGAGACTGTGTAAACATCAGTTATAATCCGTTCTCGATTGGTGAGAATTCAGACTAGTTGGGCAACAATCGGGTTCCCACAGATACATGTGACAGGATGGTTGCATGTCACAGTCTGATGCACTGCTCCTCTGGTGGTTTGCAAGACACACCCCTCGTAATTGACAAACCACGGCGAAGAGTTCCGAGGTCCTTCCACATTATACATGCGGAGGTGATAAAGGATAAATAGAAGAGGGCGGAGAAAACCACTAATAAACAAACAGTGGGATTATGTTCTGTTTAACCTTGAAATATCGGAGCCTTTTTATGTAAAATAACAGTGTTTGAAGGTTTTTGCACAATTAGAAACTTGAAAGGGCCACCTCGAGTTTTATCGATAGTAATTATTAAGTACTTCATGAAATATACCGTATGGAGGGGCATGCACTGATGAGAGAAGGGTCAGCCCTGTAAGCAGGCCGAGAAAGAGCACACAAACATTGGACACATTTCGACTTAGTAAGGTTTAAGCCAAGAGGAAGAGGAGAATCGCGAAAGAAAGACAAGGTGTTCGAAAAGTTGGGAAATTCGTCAGTTCTATATATGGATTGAAAGGGAGTCAACTCTTCAGCGTATTTGGTTAACTGAACATGGAAATTAACATGCAGGCAGCTGATGCATTTTGGAAACAAATAAGGAAAAATGTGAACTCTTTGAAGGTTTCCAGAACCATTCACACATGAGGAAGTTTTTTCGTCCCGGGCTTGTCCACTGTTAGTCAGATAATCTGATAGCCTTGTCAAAAGCATCTTGGTGCAGCCGAACTGTTCTTGTTTGCTAAGAAGTAAGGAGCGTGAAACAGAGACGAATGCAGATGAAGGATCCAAGGAAGCCTATCGGCCTGGTTTGGTGGATGCATCCAAATGTTCGCTGATATGAAGCATGGAAGCCATAGCATCAAAATAGAATTCTTTGATTTGTGCTCATTAACTGAATTTAGGCGACTCAGGATGGCGTGTTCTGCTAGCCTAAGACGTTTGGCTGCAAAAATGAAATTACCAAATTTGAAAAAGGGTAAACTACTCACTGGTCTGCAACACTCGGGAATGGAGTGTTTACAAGATGCATTAAGAAGAAATGAAAAAGAAGCCATAAATGAAGCCACACTTTGATTTACAAATAAAGACAACATCAGGCCCTATATCCGTGACTATTCTGGTTGAGCGAAGGAGTTTGAAAATTTGTTCAGTAAAAGAGGATGTCATCTTTATTCTATATTCACTGGTTGATGGTCCAGTTTGGATATAGTTTCCGTAAATTGTCATAATTTTCTCACCCAGGATTGGGCGATTTATAATTAATGGGTAGGTGATAATCCAATTATTTGGCGCCAACGAAGAGGCTGGTTCCAAAGGTTACAACTAATTGCACGCTAATATTTAAGTGGTAATTCATTTTGTTCTTTATGGAATGAAAAACTGAGTGCTTCAAACCAGAAATGATTTCACTGTGCAAATGTAATCACACACAAAAATGTGACGATTAAGTGCAGAAATCAGACACGGTTTGAATTAATAGGATTGTCTTTGAACTTGTTGAAGATTGTCTCGTCAGGATTCATCTGCTCAATTAATAAAGCAGATTTTGTGAAACTCCATAGCCAAATGCTAAACAAA
This sequence comes from Fasciolopsis buskii, assembly GCA_008360955.1. Taxonomy (NCBI): domain Eukaryota; kingdom Metazoa; phylum Platyhelminthes; class Trematoda; order Plagiorchiida; family Fasciolidae; genus Fasciolopsis; species Fasciolopsis buskii. The sequence goes on from LUCM01011561.1 coordinate 6,284, forward strand.
ATCCTAATTGGTAATTCTCCTTTCAATGAACTGATAAAAATAGTCCAGCTTTCGAATGCAGATTATCAACAGCTAATATTTCCACCGTGGGCTTTATTGGCAAATCGGCCGAACGTGAACGAAACCGAATTGCTCGGGGTCGAACGAACACAGATTAGGTAGTGCCCTGGTGCTCGGAAAACCTCAAAGAACATGACTAATTTGGACCGGATTACATCCTGGATCAGTTAATTCTGCACATAATTGTTTCCATTTAATCTATAACAGATTCCAGGTATCCGTCAAACGGACTAAATTCGGTGAGACGGGATTAATTTGTTTAACGACCAACTTACGTGCTTGATTGCTTAACTTACGCAGATAATGTCTCCTCCGAAAAACATCAACATTTTGGTCACGGAAACAATCTCGAGTTTTTTTAGTCTGATTGTAGGTGCATTGCAGGTAAAAGTCAAGCAGTTATATTCGTCGAATTTACGTATATATATGTATAGGGATGACGCTGGAATATTTACAAAATCGTTGTTTGCCTCCATCTTCTGTTTGTGCTTGAGGCGGCAATTGTTTTAGATGATTGACGAAGCATTTAACTTTTGACCCAATGATTAGCTCACAGACTGCAGTAAGCAACCAGTCACGAACAGTTACAGGAAGGATATCTTCCAGTGGGATAAGACACGTGTTTGTATGTGTGCAGGGTGCGTACACACGGCTCTGGAGGAACGCAAATCAAATTGATGGATACGGATAAATTTCAGAATTACTCCAAACACACAGATGCGACTTTACCTACAGGGTGGACTGCATACAATACTAGAAGTCAAAAATAAGAGCGCGCACGTGCACCAATAATCATTACAAGATCCATGTTAAAGTTCGAGCCAATGTCGCCGATCAAATGTGAGGTGTGCTTGTCTACATAAGGGTCTGTTGCGTACGTTTGAGCCTCGAGCATGTTACAGAATTATTTGGTTATAGTAGAAAACCATAACGAGAAGAATTTCCACGGAGATGAACTCCACCAGGAGCAAATAATCGGAGATTAAACGATTCGGTGGAGGCGAAACAAAACCGACGAATATCATAAAACAAAGTCTTGAAAATTGTGCATGTAAAATTCTAAATTATGTATAGGATCCATCAGGACGACAGCCGATTTGGCAGACTGTTATAATAGACAAGTAGTCACGGAGATAGGATGCCAACCAACCGATTAACGTTAATACTGAACAATTCGTCAGCTAATTCATTCAGGTTATCACAATTTTGTGTTTCATATTATCGATCAGCCGTACCAAAAATGTGCTATGAATGTGATTGGAGTATGTTTATCTCTGTTCATCCGCGTTTTGTGAACTGAACTGTGAGGCAAACAAGTTCGATTAGATTTCTCATCCAGGAAACAGATACACGATATCACAAGGTTGCATAGATGGTTCATCTCAGTTTAGGTTTGTGTCCTGGACAAATCCTGCCTTCCTGAGCTGGACGCGAACGGTGATAGGGTGATCCTGAGCTGGATTCGTCAGCTCCTAGGCTTAAAATTTATTGTATAACACCGATCGGTCGCTGGCTATGCAGCGGTATTTACCGGCTGGATTATCTCTAGAGACCCAGAAGACCACAGTGGATTTACCGGAGTAGAAGTGAGTGATTGCAGGATTGATCATCTAATTGAATAACCAGCTGCCGATGTTTATCATTAGAGACCTGGGCGATAACCCTGGGCAGTCGATTTCAGTCGAGTTTCACAAGTTAATGCACCTATCACAGGGGCCGCGTTTTATCCAGCCAAAATTTTCTTTATTGAGTGATGCTAATTGCATCGTTGCATCCCGACAAGTTGTTCAGTGTCATTCGGAATACCATGACGGTCATGTTTTGGCCTAAGGTCGTGTGCTGTGCTGCAGTGCGTTCAGTTCTGTTGTACGGTTGCGAGACGTGAAGTATGTGTGTGGGAGATGTTCGTCGGTTGAAGGTTTTCGATAACCGATGTTTACGTAGTATGGCTAGGACTGGATGGAGTGACCGGGTGAGTAATATTGAGGTTAGGAATCTGGTATTGGGTGCCACTTTTGAGAATAGCTTGTTTCAACGTACGGAACTTAGTAGACTACTCTGGTTGGGTCACGTGTTGCGTATGACAAACAGTCGTCTACCATACCGTGCCCTATTTTGTGTTCCTCCTAAGGAATGGAAGAAGCCATGTGGAGGCCATCAGATGACGTGGCAACGTGGGATGAGAAAATGTACAGCGAAGTTAGGCAAAGTAGGTGTCCCACTGCTTCGTGGTTGGGGTCCGAAAGACTCGTCGACTTGCTGGCTGGAGACACTGAGGGATATGGCAGTGAACCGTGAACAGTGGCGATCGTGCTGTCATTTTCTATCGAATCAGAATGATTGAAAACACGTGCGTTTGTACAGTTAGACTGTGTTTCGTGTTGACTGCAGCAACATCTTATCTTTTCCCGCCTGTGTAGGTCCACTACCTGTTCCCGTTGGATATTCACTCTTTTTATATAAACGTGTAACTCTGGGGAGTGGCAGCGGTCAGTGAGGCATGCCTTGCTGTTTAACATTGAACGATGATGATGATGGTTTCTTTATGGTGAGTTGAGCGATGATATCACACGGTGAATTATTTTCTGAAAACATTCGATCTCCTACTAATGGCATGTACCACATTATCATTATGCGAATCGTAGCTGTCAATCATACTTCACTTTTCTGTGTACTGCTATAGCCTCCATATTGAAAGTCTATTTCATTATTTCTGAGCTCGTAAGCAATTTTATGGGCGAACGCGCCCAGCTATTTTAACTAAGAAAACGCTGTGTGCGTGCAACAACTGCTTCATTCTCAGAAGCAATTTTCCGTAAGCAACAGACTCATCACGTCTAACATGGGATACTACTAATGGAGGAAAGACAGGCAAAAATCAAACAAGCTCGACTCTAACTGAAATACGATTCTCTAGTTTACCCTACAAGTAGGATCGGTGTGTATTATTTTGAGTTTTTGTTAACAATTCATGTCTATGTATATACGGCATTCAGTGAACTGATGATTGTGTCTAATACTATCAAAAAATCGAGGATTAATTGACTGGTATCAATCTAACTTAGTGTTTGATGAATTAGTTGTTTGGAAATCTTGAATGCTCAGATGACTCTTTGGTGTTCCTCACATTTCATGAGTACATATTGTGCCAGTTTTTAGGTATTCATAAAAGGAATTCAACTGGAATTTACCATCTGGTGAGTGTTCCTGGATCTCTGAGTTTGAGTCATGCATTTCGGTTCGGGAATCGTTTGAAATAAGAGGTAATTGTCCATCGGATTGAACATAAATACTCATGATAGGAACGTGAAAAAATAAAGAATCAATTTTACTAACTTGTTCATTGGTTATCTATGATAATATTTGTTTTTAGCCTCAGCTTATGACAGTTTTTACTGGTGCTCAGGAAGTTTAGCTAACACGTATTCACCACGGATCCATAAAATATCTTCTTACCAAGCGCCGTGTCAAACTAATGCCTTAGCGTATTTAATATATTTCAGAACTTTGACTTTTAAATATATTTTCGCAAATCTGCTTTCACTAGAGCACTTTCTAGAAATTTTGAATTATGACGGTGTTAAGGTACGGTTATAATGAAAACTCACTGGAATGCAACGCGGCAAATTACCTCCGGCTAATAGAAAGCTGTGGATTTTGATAGTAATTCATTCATGCCCACTTCATAAATCCCCTCAACTTGCCGCTGGATGAATTTCGGCGATGACCTGATTTTGCTGAAGGCTTATTTTGGGTTGATTTGGTGATTGATTATTTGTAGGTATTTTTGATTTCCCTTTTGAGGTGGTCGCCACACAGCACTGAAGCACAATACGTCAACGCTAGACGTGGGTCACAATTACACCGACGCGATTGGGTGTCGTGGGGCAGAGACACAAATTGGACTAGACGTCGGTGCATCATACACAGTGACAGGGGATGCGTAGCCATTAGATGCGCGAAAACACGAGGCCTGTGGCCTATGAGAACACTACTCATACAGAGGTTGCAGTCACAATGACAGGCTTGAGTTTTCAAGTCCAACAGTCCAACAACGGAATGGAACTGACCAAATGCACTTTGAATAGAGGGTCACACAGAAACAAAGCGCCAAATTGGAACGGTCAGCCGAACGTGCTAGGGACAGAGAAGAAGAACAGTACACAGTCGCGCTCTTATTGGTGACTCATCGATAATATTCAGAAGGTAATTGAGCTCTGTTGTTCGCACAGTTATGAGGGGTGACCTTGGTCAATCGGAGAACAGTTAATATCAGTGAGATTTTGTGAATCTTTTGTTGCCTTATAAACGTTTTTCAATCGCGCAATATTTGAAATAAAGTCAGTTTCAAAATATGTTGAAATATACAGGTCCTTGTAGAAGATAATAACAAACAAAATCTACGACACCAAAAAGGCTAGATCGGTCACCGTCTATAGTTGGCACTAGATCGTGATTGCTAAATCTGTCCAGGTTGGTAAGTAGCAGCTCACCGGTAAGAGACATGACTCATTTAATCCCTTCTCAGTTCGACCGGGGCGAACTTTATTATAGATTACCTTTACGGTTGGATTTATCTAATTGTTGCTAGGCTCTGAGATAACCAAAAGTCAAAATTTTAGAATATTAAGCATTTCACAATCAAATGCATTTGATTGTAAAACTTGCCTTGAGAAAGACTACCCACGGTAGTCGAAACGTTGGCGCATTACATCTACCAACAACGCTGTGTTATTAATATTATATCATTCACAATTAAGCATTTCACCCTATATTGAACATCCCAATCTAGCAGTTACTGGCCCCGTAAGAGTTAAGCGATTAACTTCCGTGTTTATGCGATTGATAAATCAAACCTCGGTGCGTCAGCTGAGTGATGCTTCCGAATACTTTTATAAATCGTTAGGATAATGTCGGAAGAAGTGTAGTATGGGCGGCTGGTTGCTTAAACAACGTAATGCCTGGATTGCCCCTGGCCATTATCTAGGGGTGTTTTCAAATAAGCGCTGCCCAATTTCAGCATGTCCTTTCGATTGCTCCGATTCTACTGCCTACAATGCGCGCAGTATAAGGAAACTTGTAAAGCAGAGTAAACAAGCTTGTTTCCTGCCGTCAATTACGATGCCTGAACCAGGATTTATCAAAAAACATGATGTTTGGATGTTAGCAATCCATTGGTGTTTTAACAAGGAAAAAGGAGAATCATATAAATAAGATGATCATAGGAGAACAAGGCAACAATGTGTGAAAATATATAGTTACTTAACCAGGCATCACAGCATTCCAGAAAATGAAATACTAACCTTCGGAAATTCCTTCAATCTGCCGGTGAGGATTCTTCGAATGATTATGCCGTAAATGTTGCACAAGATGTTAATTATAAAACGGTCAGCTACATCACAAGAACAGCAAAATTCCTTGGTGCTGTTAGCAAAATCATGGATAAGACATTGAATATGTAGAGAAAATCATCATTTTAAGGGAAATTATCCTCGATAATCAGATTAGAAGAAAACTCTGAGAAGAACTGAAAGGAAACCAATGCATTTACCAATACGTAGTGGCGTGAAAATAACGTGAGTTGCATTGTGTCCTATTTATGCGAAGGCTCACGTCCCGAGAGCCAGCAACCTTAGACTTGGGTATATTGAAACACCAAGAAACTTCTTAGATTAAGGTGGTGATGACAGTTAGATTCATAGTAGCTAATGCTCTCATGCAGGAAAATGCGGTCCAGATGCTTCCTTTTTAATAAATATTGTCCACAGTTTGAGTTGAGTTGATCGGTTAGAAGGATTCATTTAATGAATCTACATGGATGTTTGATTAAGGTCATACAAATAATGTTAAAGGGTTCAGCATATGGAAATCGTGCTGAAAACTACATAGGATCCTAGCTGAACCGAGGTAAGCAGTCTTTATTTTGACAGTGAGACATGCGTCGTTTCCTAACAGCTAAGAGTTAAATGATGGGTGAAGATGAAAAAATGGACATCATTCACATATCGTTTCTCATTTCACCATTTTGTTTAAGTTTCAATGTCTCCAAAAGCTTATAAATGAAACATCAGAAGTGTCAACTTTGCGTAGAACTGTGAGTTTAACATTCCCAACCAGATCGTGTATTCAGATCACAATTAAATTCAGAAATACCATCTTTTGTCCAAGTAACACTCATTAACAGTTAACAAAATTTAGTAACTGCCGAATTCTGAGGTGAACTATTTCGAGTCGAAATTTTGCTGCGCAATCACCGGTGCAATATAAGACTTACTAGCAATGCGTTATTCATCCTACCAGTCCATGGTAATTAGCTCATATCCTTCATTTTGATACGTACAATTTTCGTACAGTATTGTGAAAAATGAGGTTTTAAGGTTGATACGAAAATCAAGAAATGTAAGCAAGGTTTAATACAACTACAATAATACGCACTTGGAAAGTGGAGTAAATGGGACAGAAATGAACAGAATGTACTCATTTTTTCAAACTCAATTACGTAAAGTAAACTGTGAGTTCAAATACCCCAACTGTTTATCTTAGATTTTGTCTTGGATGAATAACGGAGATTCCTTAATCTCGTGGAACCATTTTCTGAAAGTGAGACAAAACGGCGAGCAAACTACGAGTACTTTTTTCCACCGTAACTGGTTCAACTAGGTTTGGAAGCAAAGTGGATTATTGCATTCAATCCATATTGAAAGTCTCAATAAATTTAAAGTGAATTGTCTAGACATGCCAAATATTCTGTGAACAAATTCAAATTGACTTTTCTAGATTAGTAACTGCATAAAGATAATCAATTTGTAGGGGACCGTGAATTAAGGTAAGTGTTTTCAATGTTCCAGGGTAATCTAATGAGAAATAGGGAAATCGGTGATTGGGAATCCATGCCTTCACTGGATCACTGGACGTGTGTTCGAAAAGATAGCGTTTTATTACTATGGTGTCTGCTGAGTACTTGCTCACCTTGACGGATTGTATGATAATGTAAAATGCAACATTTGAATATCGTTGATAGTGGTGCATAGTTGCTTTCGCGGAAATAAGAAAACCTTTTTCTTTCATCTGCGAAGAAAAAAATTCTTCAACCACCATTTGTTAAAAAGCACTCGCGGTACAGACAGAACTTCAAAAACCACTGCAAGCCTCTTCGAACTAAACTTAAAGACTTTATCGACAATGCCTCCGGAATCGATACATACGGGATAAGCGGGAAAGTATGAGAAAAATAGTTGCAGAAGAATACGTTGATGAAGTCCGGATTTTGTGTGACCTTTCGGTGGTGAAAACATACTTTCAGGTGTTCACAAAACAAGTCGTTTACCCGTGAAGCAGTTGTGGATTAATGTGAAGGCGTTCATTGTGATGAGCAGCTTTGACGCGAGTTAATCACAGTCCGGATCGATCATGGCACCCGAAAGAGTTTTTCAAGCTGAGCAAAGCGCACTGGGTTATTGAACGTCTTAACAAAATCTGTGATTATTCAATGGACTGTTTCGACCATTAATGATGAAGAATGACATTCATCACAAATATGTAAGTGTGTTCTATTTAGGATTAAACAAAAGAAGACGTCCACAGTTTTCACGGTTTACATGTAAAAGTCCTGTCTGAGTGGAACGAGAGAAAGCCATTATTTTTGCATCTAGCTTTAAAAGCAAGTGAAGCACAATTTTCGTTTATCGTGATCAGACTACTGACAAGAGCGGTCATGAAAGACAATGATAAGAATGGTAATAACATGGATAACATTTCTGGTTTTCCGTTGGTCATTTCGCAAGGCAACTGCATCCGATACGGAGTGGTGTAGCTGTAATAAATTGAGAAGTTTCCCACTAAGTTTTAAAAAGTCAGGAGTAAGTTATATTTATTGCGAAACGTTTGTGCAACCAATGCAGGCTACCAAAAGGACATAATTTGAACATATTTGGCATTACCATTGGTATTTTGGGTATATCGGGTGACATTCATATAAATTAATTTTTTGTTCCCCTTACCTGAAAGAAGGCCTTAATGGAATATTTGGTCGTGACAAGTAACGTCTTTAGTGGAGAAATAGAAACCGCACATTTATAAAATGTGTTGAAACAGCGAAAAAAAGTTAAAGTAGACCTAGAAGCGCCCTGAAAGTTTTACAAGCGTTGTCTGCTCAGAAAGCATTCAGTTTGATTTAAGCAGCCCGAATATCCGTACAGTTGTTGAAATTCGTCAGAGTACACAACGCACATTGTCTCAGGCATGCAGCTTAAGGAATTATGTCAAACTCAATTTTCGCGCACACTGTAGAAAGTGGTCATTCATTGCAGACCCAATCTACCATCACAGCTATTTGCCGAATTCAACAGTGTGCATAAGGAAACCAGGTTATGAATTTTATCAATTGAGGAAGCATTTGTCCTGCGTCTAAATAATTTGTTTTTGCAGAGGAATTTTTTCAAATCATTATAATTCGCTTGACCAGTAACCGATTACTTCTCGCCGTGTCTGGGAGGGATCCCAGGCTGATTACCATATTGACACAAACAGTTCAACCAGACGATCACTTTCCAATCTTAACTGATCTGTTCACAATCTTTCATTATTTTCTGTTTGTTGTGATCGAATACAACTCTTTGATTTTTAATCCCCAATCTTATTCCAACGGTCTCCCTATTGCTGTGACTTTATTGGATTGACGATGCACATATTGAGGTGCAACTTATGGTCTCTTTGTCATAATTGGGCAAATTCGGGAGAGTTTGACTACTAATGAGTTTAGCAGTATTCCCTCTGTTTACCAACGTGTGTCTATTTTACGTCCGTACGCATTCATTGCTTATCTGATTTATGAAAATCACCGTACAACTTCTCCGCTAATGGCCGCCCTACGAAGAAAGCTGTGTGTAACTGCGACAATAAATTCTGCTCCTTCGGTCGCTTCGATTACCATGCTTTTCTCAATAGATGGCCGGTGAAATAAAATTGCAGATTGACGGCTAAAATATTACTATCAATTTCACTGAATAATTGCGATTACAATCATTTTATTATATGCAGACCGAGAATACTAAAGATATTCAACTGTGAGATGTTGTCGCACATCGTTTTACTGAGTTGCGGGTGGGACGAACCTGGGATTTGATTTGACATCAAATTTCAACAATGAAAATCATTAATCTGGAACGGTAGATAATGATCGGAAAACGTTTTCTCTACTAAATGAACTGGGAAATTATAGGAGAATTAAGCACGAGTGTATCAAACTGAGGTGATTTACAAAAATCGGGTGTTTGTTAAACGGAAGAAAAAAATAGATTGTGATCAGGTTGTGCGGATCGGAGTCACCTCAGTCCACTAAGATTCAGTGCACTGTACGCACGAGATCGAGTGACGATTTACCAAAAGGAAACGATGATCATGTAAGCTATCCAACTTATGTATTTATTTGACTCCACAGATGGATTAGTTAAGTAGCAGTGGAACGAAGGACTTCTGAAAAGTCTCGACTTGCATCTAAGAAAAACTGATCAGACAATTACAGACTTGATTATTCCGTTTAGATTTTTACTTTCACTCATAGACTGTTTCGCTTAGACAATTCGTTTCTTATGCCTTGAAAAATTGTTAGTTAGTACTCACAGCACCGTTGGTTAGTTTGCATTTAATCACATCATTTATTCTCTTCATCACTGGTGAACTTATCTCTGAACTGAACTTCAACCATTCCATTTTCTAAAAACAGTCTTCCCATGGGACCGCAGGTCTGATTTCTCGGCGTCGCTTACAAATGTCTTGCAGACTGTACGCAGTCCTTTGTTTTCCATCTTTTTAATTCTTCCACTGGCGAAATAAGATGTACACCATTTTTCAGGAAGGGCGCCGCAGCTAACAGAGGGCTGTCAAGTGAGGAGGATTCGAACCCAAGACCGTCAAGTCCGGAGAATTACTTTACTCATGCTGTAATCAGTTCACAATCAAAATCATGAAAGCAACATCATTTTTTGTTCTAGGTAATCTATCATCATCCACCAACAGCTTGACATATTAAACCAATGTTTCTACGCTTTGTGGTATGCGATAAACAAGGAATGACATGAACACCCCGGTTGGCTAACTAGGTCAAATTCTGCTTGTAAGCCATTCCAATATCCGATATAATTCCATCTAGAATACGTGTCACTGAAAGTATTGATTACCAAGGGGGTCATTTAACGGACAAATGGTTACTAGCGGTTTCCAAGGGTGACAGTGAAACGACCATACTTATTGGTATGTCAGAACAGCTGGGCTGTATAAACCGTTCGTTGAAGTTTTGCATGCTACAGATAAAAACGTCTCTAAAGAACTAGTAACAAATAAACTTAGTGCCGACCAAAAGTTTTTGCATTACAATAGAAAGGGAAGATATTAATAGCGTGGTCTTTCATCGAATCGATGATTCATTTCAAATTCATGTACGAAGTAATGCTCTGTGTAATGATTCGTAAATATGCTTCTACAGGTTCAGTCAAGCTGGGATAAAACGAAATGCATTTTTATCGGGATTCACAAAGCTGCGGGCATTTGTATTGATGAGAAATTAGAATAAAACCTATAACTATAGCCATTATTTTTTGTGACAAATGGTCAGCAGAAATGTTTTGAATGAAAGACAATGAAATACGTTGACAAATGGACCCAAAATATAGACTTAGATAATGAATAAGTTTAATTGATTGCGGCATTTCAAGGGTACATCTCAACGGTCACTGAACAACACTTACCCGTTGCAGATGATAGCCACGGCTTTACTGTGCACAACCAACCGACCTCCTTCATTACTGCATTAAAAACAGTTCCGTCAACAGGCTCAGGTTTCGACTGGAGTTTGAAGCATTATGTTGAAACGAATTAAAAGCTTGATGAAAATAAGTTACGAAAACTTGCTTGTTCGTTACGTTACCAAATACGGGAAAGGGGATATCTGGAACATTTCCACCTTAGAAGTGCAAAATTAACATTTGTTCATGGAGGTTAACGTTGTAGACGAGTAACAATGGCCTATTGGGAAAAATTGCGGCTGACCTCATTTTAAATACGTCATAATCTAAGAATAGTTCCCGTCAAGAATGCATAGCACACGTCGTCCTGTTGGACTTAAAGTCGACTTTTGCATTCGATCGGACGACGATATAATTTGCTTTGATAAACTGAAGGTCAAGCGTTTAGAATCATTTTGATTGATAACGTGTCGCGTGATATGCGATTCAGATAATTGCGGAAACCAATCAAAAAATCGATTGCTTGTTAGTGAATTCTCCTCATGCCACACATGTTTCAGTCCAGATGTCGTCAAACGCGAATTTCTACTGTCGTCTTCATCGACCAGTGAAGTATCAACAAATGCCTATCTCCTACTTTTAGCGGGAAACGTAATTACTAGTATATTTTGCAAATCACACGGTTCACATCTCCTGGGTAATTGATTCTATCCTAAATGCTCCCGCGTGGACAACACCAGAAGGATTCTGAACCAGCGCACTCATCACCTATTTCTCCTATCCAGCTTTGTGAACAGGTGAGAACCCTGTGGTCAGACCGACTGACCACTAGCGTTTAAGAAATAGACAACGCATTGCACCGCCATTCAGGTTGGGGGAGAAGACGTGATTTTGGGAGTCCGTTTGACCACATTAACGTCAACGTTTGCATCAACAAGACCAAGGCAAAACGGCATTTTCAGTTGGTGTGTGGAAATTATCGTTTATCGTTTTAACTGAACTTCAGAACGATAAATTGGAATTTTATTCCTCGGATCTGCCCTTGACACCGTCTGCCTAGTTGTTCGTGTTACTATTTCCAGATATGGTAATCCTGAATATCGGTTGTTTGCTTCTACGAACTCAAGTGACGAAGTTTGGCCATGAATCACGGGATCACCAAAAACTCAGGTTGAATTTGGGCAAATTGTTGTGAAAATAATTCCGCTTCTACTTCCAGGAGCTTCTGAAAACCATTCCACATCATTCCAGTCACCGGTGTCGATGTTTCCGTACTGCCAGGGAAATCTAGGAAGCCTGGAAATTTCGGATACCAACAGAATTTGGGGGGTGAAATATATATGGGTATTTTAAGATTGCTGAAACTCAGACGTCTATAGTACGGATGGCATATTAACTACTGTTTGTTATTGTGGGTCTATGACCAAACAGTCCCCTCTTCTCTACCATGCATCTTTGACTTATGACACAGCGATTTCAAAATATGTACAGCCTCGTCCCTTACAGCATCCACGTAAGACTTACCGGTGACAGTTACAGACATGACGTACGAAAATGTTCATCTCATTCAAAAAATATTAAGAATATGACAAAATGGAGTATATAAATAAAAACACCAAGGCTAATCCAGGGTAAATCGGCCCTCACATTTACTGAATCTGATAGCAACTGAAAGAAAGTATGGATTACATGCTACCATCTAGTAAGGTAAAGTAGAAAATTCAGGCAAAATATCAGCCAGATGGTAAGGAGAATCCAAAATTCACGAATAATAAATTGACCAATCACCCGACCTGCATATTCAGCTAGTGCTCCAATCATTTTATTCATTCGAGAAGTGGTTTTTGATGACGCAAAAACAATGTATCTAAAGAAATGCATTTGTATTTCCAAACTCAGCAAGTAACGTGCGTGCGAAATTCATAAAATGAACACGACAGAACGAATTTACCAAAGCATTTCAAGTGCATCATTGAACAAATTAATGCAAATAATTTTGAGTGTGCTCATGTCATTCAGTTTGATCAGCCACATTTATATGCATTTCGTACTGCTCAAAACAACCATTCCTTCTTTTCTCACTAAATCGCTGCTATATGTGCAGTGTTGGACGGACGGACTGTATGCGGTCTTGGTGATTGTACAAACAAATACGAAGAATTTCACACCAGCATCAAACACGGTTCCAGTTGATCCAATTCTCTGTTGTATTTTTCAAAGTGGAACTATGAGCATTTTTTTACGTGCGACGTTGGGCAGCAACATTCTGTGTCAGTCAATCGACAGATTTCTCGCACTCGTTTACCCAAATACATATCGAATGCACGCCAAATATTACATCATCTCATACGTGATCATCATTCCTGTATACTCACTGCTCGCGTCAATCCCACGTTTTGTCAAAACATCGCTCGATGACGGGTCCTGTCTTCTAAAGGGAATAACAACCAACCCTTACCTCCTACCTATTATAGAAACTTTACTTTGTTACGGAATACCGACTTCAATTTTTATTCCAATAAGTGCAGTTGTAATTCGAAAAATACGTCAGCTTCACTTATCGACGTTTGGAAGTTCAAATGGTGATCGCTCGTTGCCGGATAATGGTAATTCCGACAAAACCGCGATCAACAATTCGCTGCAAGCTCTAATGTCAATCCAGAAATCTTTGTTCCTCAATAACCTGTTCGTTACGGCGCGACTGACCTTGACTGAATGCACCTATATGATCTTGTCAGTTCTGAACATTCGTGGCATTCTTCGCTATGATGCTGGTGCTCTTGTACGTGTCTATTTCTTGTGCGCAATCGTTTGTTTAGATTCGTTGGACCCCGTATTGAATATGATGACAATAAATGCTCTTCGGAATACGGTGATAATTCACATTAAAATTATTTATGAATTTTATCGAAAAGCACGCCAGCTTTTCGAACTCGTTGTTAGCTGAGTTCTAAGAAATTTCTTTTCTTTCTTATGCATGTCTAATGGGGTTGTGAAAACAATAATGATGTGCTCATGGAACATCGGAATTGGTATTCAAGCAGGGAAGAAAACTGGACAATCTGAAAAGATAATAACGGAATATTTGCCACATACGTGAAACTATTTGTAGACCTGACAAAATTAGCCATTCTGCGACTCTGTAAATTTGGCGCAACGGAAGATATGTTGGTCACGTTATTGGCGATCTGCTAAACCCATGGTTTCGTTCACATGGAGGTCCGCGTCATGTCTATGTTCGGTAGCTGCATGACATAACTGGCTGATTCAGTGGAGGATACGCAAGCTCAGTCGGACATTTAAGGAACAATTTCACTTGTCACCGATCATTTTCCCTCCATTCATATGTTGTGTTGCGCGGGAGGCCGGCCCAGGTTGATCGAAATCACACCATCACTTTGCACTACAAGAAATCAGTTCAGTTCCCATGTCATACCTGTGTTACATTTTACTTCATTTCCATTTGATGTTTTGCTTATCGATACACTTTTATTCACGTGCATGAATTGCCGAGTCTAATCAGTCTCATCCTTGAATAAATTCGCTAAAGTTCCGTGATTTTTCGATTCACCTGCGGGCAATCCAGTTGACGTAACGAGATTCAGCTGAGTACCAACACTCCATTTTAGGGAATGATTCAAATTTACCCATCTGAAATACCACGTGGGAATCAGCCAGCTTTGATTGGATTTAGCCACTTAGTATTTCGCAACCATTACTGTGTCAGTACCAGTTTTTTTTTTCGAATATTTGTCCAAGGTAAGGCCCACAAACAAACTACTAACTGCGGAGCACACAAATGCGATTTGAAATACATTCAAAGTTGAAGAATATACTACGACCGGAAGCCAAGTAAATCCCGAGGTTTTGAAAAATCGATAGGATATAAATTGAATGGTTTTGAAGACAAAGCCTATTGAAATACAAACCGGCCTAGTCCATTCGAGAGCATAACTTTCAGGGCCGGTAGTGTAATCTCATTTGGTGCTAAGCAAATTCTGAAATGATTTAGCCATGCCAGCTAACAGCATACCTGCATTTTGGATATCACCAAACTAGGAAAAATGAATATCCAATCAAGCGTTATGGTTGCACAAATTCTCCCATCGTCAGTGTGGGTTTCAATTAATGGTAATTCGTTAGGGAGTTGCACCACACCATATCGCCTCATTGAAAGGCATTATTTTGCTTCGCCACTGCTCATTCTGGTAACCAGGAATGGGAAGGGATAAGCTAGTGTATCTGGAACTAAAATTAGACACAAAACATTACGGTTGGCGAGGTTGATCTAAAAACATTGTCAAATAAATTTTCGGAGGAAAAATGAGAGATCTGAGGCAAATTATTTCACAAAAGCAAAGCCTGAACCGACATTGGTATATGTGATGAGTGACCGCTGACAATCGGTCTTGCACAAAACGTAAAAAATGCATTTCATAGAGACGAAGACGGTTTCTCTGGCATCTTGTTTAATTTCATGCCAGCAAACTATCTAGTTCAATTTATGTCCATTTCAAGAAAGTTTCGGACACACCGTGAATGCTTGTATTTCCGGGTATTCGAGGTTGCTTACTATGCGTTCTTAAATTTCATATACTAATGTGTAATAAATTACGAGCATTGGTACATTACTCACAAGTTTACAACTCATTATATCCAATTTTTAGGGGCTTATAATCTAACTTAATATCGTCATAGTTTTGCGGATTCCGTTATCAGAAGTTCTCCGGTCTTTTCAGATTGCACCACAGAGACGCAAAATTAATTGGCATACCAGAGAAATTTCAGTTCTGACTTAAATACCCCTGACAATAAAAACGTCATGATTCTTGGATCCACCTCATCCAGTGAAGTACCTTTCTCTTCAGCAAATATTCAACGGTTACTTATTTCACTAGAATCCTGTAACCTCCACATTGCCTCCAACGCTAAAGGAGTAAGAGTACACCATACTATGAACTGAATATATGGTGACTTTTCAAATTCAGTCTTCGTTAAGATCGAGAATCAAAGCACATCACGCCAGCTCGAATTGCAACTACCTCGACTAAATTGTTTTGCAGATTAAAACTGAACCTTGTTCTAGAGTCTAAATCACCAGTCCCGTGGAGTCCCATCTGGATTATCTCAGTGACTGTGTGAACTTCAGACCTCGTTAATCTGTGCAATCCAAACTACATGGGAAATGCCAAAGGCCACTTTCACGAAAGTGGATAAAGAAGCCATTCAGGAGCTATTAGACGAATAAGGTATGTTAATATGAAAGCTTGCCAGTAAAAAATGAATATCCGGGTTGGTTTCGGGTCCGTCGAGAAAGTTTATGAAGAGAAAATATTGTCAAATGGTTTAAATATCACCTACTGAGTTAAGGAATAGGAGAATTCCGTGAAATTTAAAAGACTACGTCTGAAATTTCTGCTTCCAGTTGGCTGCACATACACTGATTCACACAGACCCGGCAACCAAAATAAATGTTCGAGTTGAATAACAGTGGATACGGCTCCTGGATTTTCGCTAGAAAGCGGTATCGCTGGATGCCATTTTGCTATGTACTGAACCGTACAGATTCTTGAAACTTTACATATTGCATTAGCAAACCACCGTTAGACTGAGTAGATTATCGTCAGTGCAGCCAACAAGTTCGGTAAATAATAATATTCAAGATAAAAATACTTTGAATTAGTTATTTGCTTTTGCTGGAATTCGTTGGTTTCTATTAATGGTAGTCTATTGGTTCATCCACTCCTTACTTTTGACGACCTTGAGTAAAAGCATCAAAAATGCCCCTGTTCAGTCTTTTACATTTTCTTTTGACGAATGTTCGCCGAAATCAGGGTGACCTAAGAATCTTGACTATGCTGATGAGTAGGATGTCCGTAGTCAAATAGTCGATCACCATGGCTGGTCCTGTTTGATGAGTATCAACATACGGTATTTAATTAGAGGTAGGAGCGTTTTACTCCATAATGTACAATATCGAATTAACGCTGGTACCTGACTGATAAACACCCAGAAATTGTTGCCTAATGAATGTCATGGACGAAACACCTTTTACTGGAACACCGTCAATTACAGGTAACTGCAAGAAAAATCGCCCGGGTTGTTATACCCTGCTTCTCAACTACGATTCGGCACTTTCCCCTTTAGTGACTTTCGTTGCCTACTGATCGAATATCATAAAGAATTTATGGTGTTCTGTGAGGAGATGACTAGTAACTCATTTTTCACTCAATTTTGTCCTTAATGATTTTAATATGTTCAATGGTTAGCAAATAGGCGCTCTCGTACTATTAGTTTCTAATCAATATTGGCCCTATATGAGGATATCATTGCGTCCCTATTTATTGCTGCTTCGCAACAAGTTTTATCCTGTTCTGTCCTAACCTGTCCCGCGGAAATGCACTTTGGCAGAGTAACAGGACAAATTTTGACTGTTTCAATTGAAAGCGCGCTATCGGACACAAAATCCAATTTCTATGTTGGAAAAGCTTCATATTGCGTTTTTCTCATGACCATACTGCTGCTGTGAGCCTCACTTTCATTCGGCCATCCAAAAACAATGCAACGTATTGTCCTCTGAACGTTAGAGTTATTTGCTTCAGATAAATCATTCTGACACTCGTATAACCAAAGCCTGTCCTTCCTGCTGA
The DNA here is from genome assembly GCA_008360955.1 of Fasciolopsis buskii. Taxonomy (NCBI): domain Eukaryota; kingdom Metazoa; phylum Platyhelminthes; class Trematoda; order Plagiorchiida; family Fasciolidae; genus Fasciolopsis; species Fasciolopsis buskii. The sequence continues at coordinate 23,736 of LUCM01011561.1, forward strand.
TTTCGATGATCAATCGTTCATCGATGAAAACTGAAATCAATATAATTAGCGACAATTTTGACGGTTCGTCAAAGCGAATTACTTCGAATGCAATCCCTATCTCGTGGAAATTTATCAGACCCAATCAAATCAGGAGAACAGTCATAACACATCACAAGTGTGTTCACTCCATTGCCTTCGTATCGATTGTGTTCAGTGTCAGTGAAAAGAATGTTTCATTACTTATAATTTACCTACTTTGTAAAAAGTCACCTCTTCGGGCATGCATAAACAAATCAGCTGTGGCACTCTCAGCATGAACGCACGTCTCCAACAGTTTGATTTATTTATTCTCAAATGTTATAACTTTATCTTCATCCCATCGCTTTCTATTGTCCTATTGCATGAGTCATGGCTGTGCCATCAATCTTCGTGTATTTGAACTACTCAGCCGCCAATCCAAACTAATTTCCATACTCTTCACTTTTTCCAACAATTGCCAGCTTTGATTCAACTCAGGACTTTGTTTAGACTGTTCTCTGCTTTGTGTCCAGCTTCAATCTTTCCCGATTGACCTGACGTCACCTGATGCAAAATTCTGGAATTTTCTTCGCACTTCGATTTCAGTGTGTTTATTTCTCATTTTTGCTTCAAACTTTCTCGCTTTCACTATGGTATTAAACAAACAGTCATGGAGACTAACCTCATTAAAAGAGATACTTCGTGAAACCCACAAATACTGTGGCATAGACTACTCCAATATGACCTTCTGTGATCCTCAGTTACGTTCACAATTCTCACCATCTGAGGATGAGTAAACAGTTTTCGGTGTGAATTCCGTAAGGAAGAGAAAATGTCACCCGTGAGTTAATAACCAGTTACAAAGATGTATCATTTTGCAGTCAGTTTGTCAATCCTTGTGACCTGCAGTTGCTTTCGAATCCCCCAATTCATGCAAAATCGGTAGATGACAAGGTCAGATTTACGTATTCATGAAATGATACAAACAAACACCAAACGATGTAAGGAGCGCATCGAAAAATCGATGCACCATGTATTGGTTTTAAATGTGAATGATATAGTGTTAATAACAGCGTTTTTGGTAGATGTAATGCGCCAACATTTCGACTACTGTGGGTAGTCTTTATCAAGGCAAGTTTTACAATAAAATGACTGTGGGAGCGTTCACATACAAACTGTTGTTAAGTTGTCTGTGCGTGTTTGTGAGTGTGTGTACTTTGAACTGTGGGTCGGGTGAGAGAATAGTTGTCCTTCGTGTCATGCGTCCCAGTGGTGGTGGGGTCAACTAGACGAAGAAAGAAAAGAAAAAGAAAACGGCCTCGATCGGAATTCCGTACGGATCGGATACTTCGGAAGCAATAATAAAGGACCTCAGTGACTTTGATATTCACACTTTCTTCCGGATGGACAACACTTTAAAGCGCCACTTATCAAAGGCTAAAGATCAAGTCGGTGTGCAAGACCAAGAGAGCTGCATCTACAAAAGCATTTGCAAGGAATGCCCACCAGAATACATTGGACAAATCAGCAGACAACTGATGACACGGATAACAGAAGGAAAGAAAAGTGTGGACCTTCGGATAAGGCGACTTTATCTGAATTTGAGCGCGATTTAGCCATCGCCCTGCATGCTATAGCAGGGGGACGCAACATAGATTATGAAAACACAAAAGTACTCCAACGGTGATTCAAAACCTGCACTGAACGTAAATTTGCCGAGGCCCTGCCGATAAGCACCCACCCCATATGCATCAATCGGAAGGATGGAGCAGAGATTTCGGAGAAATGGACAGCCCTAACATCGTTGAGAAACAAACATTCCAAAATGTCACCACGCTAGTTGACCCCATCACCACTGGGACGCATGACACGAAGGACAACTATTCTCTCACCCGACCCACAGTTCAAAGTACACACACTCACAAACACGCACAGACAACTTAACATCAGTTTGTATGTGAACGCTCCCACAGTCATTTTATTGTAAAACTTGCCTTGATAAAGACTACCCACAGTAGTCGAAATGTTGGCACATTACATCTACCAACAACGCCGTGTTATCAACATTATATTCACAATTAAAACAAACACTTCTCAATGCGTAAAATGCTCATGTCACAAAATGTCTTCCAACTGCACTCTTTGATACAAGTCTTGAAAAGGCTTGTTAGTTCAAGCATGTGATCACGTACATTTAGACAAAGAACAAAAACGGATTCGATGGGAATTCCTCCACCCACTTGCAACAACAAGATTTCTCTAGGCAAATACGTCAAACATAAGACAGTACGGATTCTAGCACATGAAATTTTAACCATGTGGTGACAATATCACAATTTCAAAAAATAATACAAGTGAAATGCGTGTTTTTAATTAACCGTTTCATCAGTGACAGAGATTTAAAATTTCGAGGATTAAAATCATAAACCAGTGGATATGTTGTCCAGGGCAACGGAACCTTTAGTTTGTTCAAAGGTTTCCCAAAACACAGCAGTACACTATAGATGGCTTTAGGGGCATCAAGCTTGAATGCTCGTACATTATTGCGGATGGTTGGAGTTTGCATCAAGTTTGCTTTTGTGCTTTGACTGAATGTACGTGATCATATGTTTGAAGCAAAAACTAAAGTTTTACTACTGAGGGCAAAAAACATCGTTTAGTATGAAACGCGTCGAGTGCAATTCACCAGCGACAAATAATACTCGACTGGTAATGATACCAACCCACAAACTATCGAATAACAACTAAAAGGTTAGGAAATAAACGTATCTCAAGTCAGGTAATTTCAGTCTGAAAGGGTGACAGTTGGTTCTAATGGACATTAAACCAGTACAAGAAACATGTCAATTTAAATTTCACAAGTCCCCGAGGTTGGCACAACATTTGCACAACTTATTTAAACTAGTACTTACAGCTGAATAAAATCGGTTTTTCCTGTGTGAGTTGTGATACTGATGATTGACAGAAGAAGGCGGAAATTCAGATGTGCAATTAGTAATCGGGAAGCAATAATGCGTACAGTTGGTCTGAGATAGTTGAAATGTTTCTGGGTAATATAAGGCTTCCTTTTCTCGAGAAGTCCATCGTCAGTATAAAAGCCATTAATCCAACTCCCACATTACCAGACAGTCCGCAGTGGTAGCTTCTCGTTAGCTTTTCTGTACACCTTGCAGTTGAGAACTTTAATTTCAGCTTCTGCTTTATCGTCATTCACAGTAGCACTGAGTGTAGATGTAAATGAGAATGTAATTTCAATGGATTGTGGAATGAAGTCGTAAGAAATCGAACCAATATTTGCTAAAATATGTTACTGTAAAATTGGCCATGCACAAGCATTATCGGTGAAGGACATTCTATCCAATGACCACCGTCTTTTTTATTTTGTAAAATGCTACTCCGACCAGGTTTTTGGTGACAAAATTAGATGAAAGACCGAAACAGATCCTGTCACATCGAAGTGATCGTGTAGAAAAAGTGTTAGATGCAAAAGATGGAAACGATAAATAGTTTTTCTAAACCAGCAGGAAATACAAAATTCCCAATGTTCTGAAATAGGTAACAGAAGCCAGGTTTGTATACAAAAACCATCTTGCCGGCAGAAATGTTGATGGACCGACGTTTCAGCTAACACCGGTTTTACATCTCGAAACAATAACAAAATATATCATCGTTAACTGTCACCGATATATTGAAACGAATAGTTAAATTATTGCTACGCTCGTGAATACAGGATTAACGGATGGAATTATTGAACCCCTCTCCTTTTGCCCAGGCTCCACAAGTGAATATGTTTAACCTATCTTCTGAATGCATAGAAACTTTTCAATAATTGAGAATAATTAATTTCTGTTGAAAACCAGGACTATTTTGCTTTTAATAATATTAGAATGAACAAGCTTGATTAATTAGGATTGCTCGTGACCATACATTTATTTTTTCTTTCCGATGACGGTATGGTAACGTACTACCGTCTTATACCGCATGAATTGCAACATGCTGAAAGAATTCGCAATATTCATATGCACCTAATCATCAAAACTATGTTTAGTACTGCTGAGTTGCTTTGTTCTTATTCTTTAACTTGGATACCAGTCCTCCATAAACCGTTTTGAGTTGGGTATCGAAACGCAAAGGTCTTCCTGCTTATTTGGATTTGAACGATAAAGTAGTTGTCGCATAACCATAACTGATGAAATTTCTAAACAGTGGGGCACCTTCAATGACAATGTTTTTGTGAGGTTTCCTATGGAATAATAATAGAGCGGTTGAGTTATAAAGCCAGTAATTGTGTTGCAGTTGGCAGTCCGCTGAGAGTCTAGCTTCGTTGGTTTTCGCTTGTATTCCCTCCACTATTAGTATCCCAGGTTCGGCGTGATGAGTATGATGCCTGAGAAGAATTTCTTCCGAGAATGACGCAGCTGTTTCAAGCATGTAACGTTTTCTTCGTTAAGATCACGGTGCGATCGAAAATAATGAAATAGGCTTTTACTACTGGAGGCTATAACAGTAGGCAAACAGTAAGATGTGCTTGATGGCACCGTTTGACCAAGTGACAATTGTTCTTAGCAGATTGGAATAATCTAGACATTAATTGACCACAGCAAAAAACTAAGGAAATATTCTAGGACGTAAAGTTTTCTCCAAATAACAATCACCATGGAACGGTGGATGGAAAACGATGGCACAGCAAATATGGGTTTTGCCGAGGCTAGAGTTTTGACTGTGTGCGCTTGCTTGATTCGCTACCAGTAATATCAAACTGCTTGATTTGAAGCACCGTGATTACACATTAAAACTCTAATTAGCCTTGTTATTTAAGGGGGCCTAACATCGTTCATAGTGCAGAATTAAGCGGACCACTTGAAGTGAACATCCACCCAGAAATCATAGCTGATGGCGAAGATGAGAATTTTGTTCATTGCCGGAAGGAACCTTCACACAAATCTTAGGTGGAAACTGTTTCAAGTTACAGCAAAAGGGATAGTTCGCATAAATGTGACACCAACTAGCAAAAGGCAGAATCGCCATAGAATGCTTGTTGACTGAATTGAATACCCAATGCAACCATCACTTAATGTTACTCAGCGCCTATATATGCTGCAACTACCGATGAAACAAGATAAATTTGTGCTTATTAAACTTAGACCCATCGCTTAAATATTATCAGGTTCAGGTGATAGATAGGTGTCTAACGAGAAGAGCTGCTTATGTTCAATTTGTTGTCATCTTCATTTTTTCTCTTCTACATTTAAAGGACTGTTATTTTATGTTGTAATAACTGTTATCCCTATGAAGCTGAGACCAATTACTTTGCAGATTTACCATCAAAGTGCTTAGAAGATGACGTAAAATTAAGCATAAGACGTACTTAATGGTGGTCTGATCTTAACTTATATCTTACAAGGTCAGACCTGAAACAAGATAACTGCTTGGAAAAAAATGAATTCATGCTGGTAACAGAGTTTTTTCGCTTGTCACATACGAGGGGGGAGTTTGTATGTGCACAGGAATATTGTCTGTTCCGCATCAGTATTAGGGATTTGTCGTCCATCTCGCTTTCTGTCAATGTGCGACGTCACTTAGAATTCACTCCATAGAACATGCAGCAGATTAATTAGTTAAGTATATAAGACGCCATGCACCTCATTGCAACGCCCCTGGGAGATTAGTCGAATAGGTCGAGTTGTCGTCGCGTGCTTAAGGTAGTTCATCGTACCCAATCCAATGGATCAACTAAAAGACGTGCTTCTACTCTAGAGACTGCAGATCTCACCTACAGTACCCATCCATCTACTGCTTTTTGTTCCTGCATTGAGGATATCCCGCACAATATCATCATATCAAACAAGAACTTACCTGTGGTATCCCAGCTGTGATTGGCAATCTTCGGAAACATTGAAGGAATCTTGACTGTATATCTAACGGTGTCTGGTACAGTTTAATTTCACCAATTTTGAATATCGCTGTATTAGGTATCGCAGGATGGGAAATTTCACAATTTTGTGAGCGCTGAGAATGGTTTCCAGATCAAAAGCGTTTCATCACCAGCCGAAATGACATAACCAGTGCGTAGTCAATCACCTCTCTGTTCGGTTGTATTTATCGTAACGCCCTCCCATATTTGACCTTCATCCCAAAGTAAGCTCGCCTTGCAGAGTACTCGGGCTTTGCATTTGGACTATCAAGGTTACTAACTTTACGAACGTTACTATTATAAGCAATGTTACTACTTTTGTCAATGCTACCAATTCCAACAATACGTTTGTGAGAAACTCTGCAATTGGAAATGGTAATAAATAATGCGATCTTGAAATGGCTCCGTTTTTTCCGATTCAAAATATGTGATGTTATCCAATTTATTTAAATTATGCGCCTTAGTTAGATATATATATGGCCTAGTTTAATTTATCTTTTGATGGCGTCTGTCCGACAAACGCTTAGCTTCCAGAAACTCTCTGGATTATCTTGTGCTCGCATGGTTCACAACCTAAGCCGTGTGCAGTTTGAACCACTGTCCGTCATGATCCTCATGAATGGATATTAGAGAAAGAGGATCAGGTTTTCTTGTGGCAAATTTATGTTCTTGTATTCGTGTACCAATGTTTCTTCCATTTTCATCGATGTAGCATTTATCGCAGTCGTCATATCTGACCTTGTTGATATCATTTATTTAGCCATTCATTTTGAGTTCTTTTTAAGGATTTAAAATGAGTTCTCCCGTATTTCTGTTATGCCTTGCGATTTGAGCAATCTTGCAGTCTTTTAAGGTGCATAATTGAATTAAGGGGTTTACATTTGTTCGTCCCATTTGCGGTTCTTCTTGTTTAGTTGCTTGGGCACCAATTTCTTTGAAGCAACTTGTAAAATCAGCTTTCTTCCACTTTTCTAATTCCATTGTGTTGCAGCCTAGTTCTGTTCTTTTTAAGTGTTCACTCACAGGATTATTTGTGAATTTTGGGATTGTTTCTGAGGAAGCTTAGCATCTGGTCCGTGTGTATAGGTTTGCGAGGCAGCGACGTCTCCAGACTTCCACTGACCGTTATTCTCACCAGTACAGTAGATTTTTCATCACCAATTAGGGTGGCTAAATGTTTTGACGCATCTGACGCGGATGTGCAAATAACATTTTAATCTTTAAAATTAGGCAGCATGTATTAGCAAACGTTTTTGAAACTTTGCCTCATTATACATGCCGCAAGAATTGCATTTCAGTTTACATCAAACTGTAACACTACTAGGATAGACTGAGGAATATGAGCAAATTACAACCATTCCCGGTGTAAATACAAAGCATATATCATACTCGATGACGTATCGGACCACCCAGTGATCTGGACAACGATACATTGATCTACCCTTTACCAGCAAACTTCTTTGTCCTCTTTTCACTACAGCCACTCTAATCGGTTTAAAAAATTGTTTCGCATTTGAGTAACGGGTAAACGCTAAACATGAGCTGCTAGGAATCATTAAATTAAAAATGCAAGATTATTTCACAATCATCCTGGACACAACTAACCACTTCATGATTTACTCATTTTATCTCTTATTTCTAACCGAAGTTCACAACTTGAATTGTTCCTGCAGGAAATTAAAATTTAAGCAGTGGATAATCAGTTACGATTTCATGAAGCTTTTCACTGAGTGTCATTAACTCAACGCTAAACCCGTCCACCATTATATTCCTCCATTCGTGGGCGAACACCTACTGGGCTTCCAAATCGGCATTGCCTGCAGTAGCAAATTTCATGCACTATTTTCAGGATCCTCGAACTGCCCAATAGCATTATGGTCTTTGCGAAAATAGGCAGTATCTGCACACAGCGTAACAGTCCATGCATTTCGAACTACTATCAAGTCGCTGATGACGTGGTTCACTTTCGGTGCACTGAATTTATCTATTCTTGTTCCCCGTCAATAATAAGCTCATGAAATTATTTCCTGCTTGATTTCAGTTATCTTCATTCACTATTCACTTAGAGTGGTATTTTAGCACTGCGATTCGGCAATTCTGGATAAAACTTTCAGCGTTATTTTCGTGACATCAACTCAAATCTACTTTACTTTTTCGTATTCTTGTGTCTGGAAAGTAGTACACTCGCCATAACTTCATAAACTACGCAATCATATTGGCAAACGCATTGGGAAATCGTAGGTGCCTAACATGATTCATCCATGGTTATTATCAAGCTTGACGCTAGCTCAATTCTGCTTTTCATTATTAGATTGTGTAACTCAAATTGATGCATATCTGTTGAGCATATAGTTAAGTATATTCTGCGTGGCGCACGTTTGATCGGTTGTTCTCATCTAGATGTTTAGTGTCACTCTAACAGTTTTTTTTTGAATATGATATGCTACGCAAGTTTATGCCTTATTTTAACAGCTTCTTCTCAAGTTGAATTTGCTGAAAGTTTTACTTAACCCATCTTGTAATATGATCCATCATAAGCATTATCGAATATAACACCAGCTAAGCATATTTTATTGCAATCAAAAAGATTAGTAATAAACTGTTCTGCTAAGATTACGCAATACAGCCACATTCAGTTTGCCTAATCTAATTTCTTGGTAATTGCTGAAACCATTCTGCGCAGGATTGATTACACGAATTGCCAGCTCTACTCGCAACCTGCAAATACATAAGTCTTGTCTTTGACATTGTAATGACCAAAGAAAATGTCTCCACGGTTAATGGACTGGGAATAAGCTGTTCGAATCACAGTCGAATAAACAACCGTGAAATCAGGCTACCAATCCTGAGCAACTATTTATCGCCTATAATCAGAAATAGTTTTGAAATTAACTTTCTTGGCAAACAAGATCCAATAGGGAGGGGATAGAATGGAACTCCGATAATCAAGATGACTTTCAATATACTGTCTCGGATGCTACCGAGAGGAACGTAAAGTAAACTGTGGAGTACCGAAAATGCCGCCTTCATCTTTGCTGGACGTCTCCCAGTGTAGTGTCATTTTCATAGTTGGTATGCAGCCGGTGCGCTTTAACCAATTTACTTCAGTTATTCACAATATTTTTAATAATGTCAAGGAAAAAGTGGATGGTATCGTGTGCCTCGAAATTGCGCTGTCAGGGCCAACGCAATCACCTGAAATGCTTGCAACTCACGAATATATCACCATCGGAGAGGTACGAAATACACTGGAGAGCGTAAGTAGACAGTTTCGTGAAAGTTCACCAAAAATGTGCAAACACAAGACGTCAGCCTTCTACAAAACCATCCAATTTGGAAGCCGGAATATAGAAAGCATTGGTAGATCTCAGATTGGATGACTGGGATAAGAAAGCGGTAGTTTTATTTGCAAGCCATTCATAGTTAACTCACGGGACTAGGGCAAACAAATTGCTTTGAATGACGAGCATGGACATTGGATCTAATTGTTACGACATCAGAATGATAAGGTGGAACATGCTGAAACTCCCGTGTATTTCCTGTAGGAAGTAGAACTTAAAATACCTCACTTACTAGTCTTGAGAATTTGAGTGAAATTATTACGTTCGTAACACACATCAGCGCAGATGTGAAGAGGTTTAATATATTTAATTGAAGCTTACAATTCTCTCACTTCGGTCTCCAATTTGTTATGGCATGCGCTCTCTCCAAATAACCGCACCGTACATCAGTTTATCCTGGTTATCACTTCATAAATGAATTTAGAATGTAATTTTTCATGACTGGTAGTAGCTCACGGATGCAATTGACAATAAGGGTTTTGTAGATATATACCCCAACGACAGTATTATAATTCGCGATAACCCCGGACAGCATGAAATTTCTGGCAATCTAAATAGTTTCTCCGATATTTTCTCTAAATGCAGAGATTTGAAGGAACTGCGACAAAATTGTTCATTGCTTATCTGGTTTGTTGCACTGCGCTGATTTCAGGTGCGATCAGTTGGATCATTTGCTAGTGTGTATCTTATTGAAATTAGTTCAAAGACAGATAGCAATTAATAAAACCAAGTTTTCACGTATATGCAACGCTTCCAACAAGGAAGTATCATTCAGCTTACGTATGAAGATTGTCACACAGGTTACCTTCAAATTGCTATGTTTAAAAGAAACTCCTGAAATTTTCGTTATTTTAAATAGTGGTCACATTCATTCAGAAAACAGGAGACAGCAAATTAAGTCAGGCAACCAATTTATGATCCCTCGTAACATAAAAGTCAGTGCAACGGATTCATTTGAATAGGGCAGTTTGGAATAGGTGATCTGGATGATGTCGGCTTGCTTCAGTAAATCATTGGACAAGCCAATAATTACGTTACACCGGGGACACGTGTGATTACTGGTTTATAGAAATATGTTAACCTCGGGTACTTAAATGTGACATTATAGGACGCACTTCATTTGGTTATAATAGTACGTTAACATCAAGAGGCTCACCATTCGCTTTCCACAACTGAAAAAAAGTCGTTTGCGCATGTCTAGATGTGCACATATGGGTCTGATGTTAGGAACTGAGTAAAATGTGTGCGCTGAATTTTCGCTCGTTTGTCATGTGAATATACGTGAGGGCGGTGTTGAGATTATGCAAATAATCCAGTCTTTGATTAAATACAGCAATTCGAATTCAATCAACGTAATGATCATCCTATGCAAGGTGAGTGATATTTTTCTGTTAAAATCATTACATGCGAGTGCAAACTTCCTTCTGTCCATTTGTATTTGTTATTAACTGATTGGGCCTACATAAAAACTCTAGATAAAAATGTGCCTGTTTGTCCCTGTCAAACCAATATTAATTTTGAACAAACCTTCGTAATTCATGGTACTCGGCGGTGTTAGACTGGCGAGAAACTGCTGATCACGTTGCCTGGGTTCGTCAAATCACGGCCAATTAGCAACGATGAAGAGTAAATGGAAATTATCTGAATGGCATTTATGTTTGTGCGACGAATTTATTATGACATTGACAGACTGCATCAATAGATACATGTGCCATGGCTGGAAAACCAACGAAAGGGAGTAGAATAACTTACCTTTAGCTAAAATATTTCCATTGTGGCAATCCGTTGATCAGTTTGGTCGTGTTGACGGAAATCTCGATCTTTCACATGATGCACATCCAATGAGCTTACAATTTCAAATATTAGTTATTGTAAATGTCTGACTTTCGTTTTCTGAATCTCTAATCACATAATCGAACCATAAATTATTAATCAGCATAAGCCTAATTTTCTACTCACTTTGATTTTGTCCAAGTCGCACACAAGTGAGCAGTCATAGCTTTCATATTAACAAACTTTGTCCGATCGGTTATGCACATGGGGCTCCTTCTAGCTAGTTGGTCAAGATGACTTGGTTACCTGCACCTTAAAATGAAACTCCTGGTATCCGTTTGGTGATTGATATTCGGATTCCGTAAATTGGTTGCTACAGTGCAAATGTAGATTTCACGAGACTGACTAAGTGGGCTCCCGAAAGGATTTAGATTTCTGTTTGATGACAACTTAGTTGTGTTTGGGTAAACTTTACTTTTGCTGCATCGGATTTAACTGTTTTCTTGGGGACAAACATCTTTTGAATTGCTGAATTAGTGCACTCGTTACGTTGCTTATCAAATGACCACATAACAACGTAACCGCAGAAGTCAAACGTGCGCTGATATTTAGGACTAAATATGGAAATAGTTGATTATGGATACGTAGATAAAGCAACTGTGCTTAAACTTCAATAAAGCCTAAGCCAAACAATTGAGAGCTCATAAATATATAGCATGGGTGCATGCAAAATGATGTAGTTAGTTTCGATCAATCGCAAGCAAATTTGCTTTAAAGCTCATGAAGTGTTCATAATGTCAAATTCATTACAATTCCTTCGGGTTTCGTGAAGCATTTCGTATGACTATGGATGCTTAAACGACTACATATGAAATCATCCATGTGAGTGGGAAAGTCGGTGAGTGAATTTCACTGTTGTATGGAAATGTTATGATCTTTGCATGCTGAACCCGAAAGGTCACGTTGTGTTGCTAACAAGTCGGTATATTCAGTACAGCATTGTTTATTGATTATTCCCTGTCATCCATTGCCTACAAGGTGAAACAATACGTCTCGATTATTCGCAGACATGTTTATAATTTATGTGGATTCTGAAATTCATTTCATAAATAACAGTATTCAAATTTGAAGTCAGTAACAGGCTGCTGGTACCTTCCCATCATATAAAAGTAGAATTAGCTTGAATAGAGTATAAATTAAACCCCGGGCTATCACATGCGTTGATGTTTTCTCCATCATTTACCCAAGCCTGATTTTGTTCCTATGAATCAAAGAGCACCACCAGATGGTCGGGATGTATCTGCGTTTCAAAAATGCAATAAGAAAAGACACAATCACAGCGCGAGCGCCGTATGCTAAATTTCACGTCGATGATGTGACAATTCCGCATGAAAAAATTGGGCTGGATGTTCAGTGGTCTTGGGTTTTCAATATTCAAAATGCTGGTATTCGACTGACCTTTCTTTTGTCGTTGGCAACGTTTATCCAGACGTGTATATCAGCAAATGAAGTTCCAACGTCCGTCTCGCCTGTGTTGGCACTAAATTAGTCTCTGTGACATTGTTAGTTTTGAAAATTGCCTGATTGTTCCTAGTGCGTATCGTCTTCATTCCAAGGCGGTTGATCTGTCTTATTCTTTGGAAACATTAAATATCCCCGGTTTCTAATGATCATTTGTCGGTCACATTTCCATATAATGCCAATCTTATTTTTGTGCCTGACGTAGATTGACCCATTTCCTAGATCTATATGCAAAACCACATGTGTTTGTTGCCAACAAGATACTCAAATAACAATAATTGGAATTATGCAAATGTGATGAAAATGATTGTGAAATATCAAATTCCTAAATCTATCGAAAATCTGCCTGTCTCATAGAGTGTTCTGGTTAAGTTGATGCACATCAATCCATAAAATCCACCGTGTGTTGATGACTAGTTGAAGTTGACCACTGTGAACAGACTGTCCTCATTCGTGTCAATCAAATTCAGAACTTAAAACAAGTCATTGAACGAGCTGATTTATTAGATCGAATAGCATGCAAAAGTGAATACAATTTCCGTATGAATGAGAATATGATACAAGAAAGGAAAAACTACGAGATTGATCTATGTTCATGCAGCCTGCTAGTCGAACTAGTTATTTCCAGTGTAAGGTAATCACGTGACTCACTAATGTCTCAATGAAACCCAGTTCAATTAGGCTGACATATATGCATTCTATTGTACGAATGAGATGCAAATGACTGGCAGAAAATGGATTCAATGTGGTGAAAGCAAGTGTATTCTCGAATTATTGTCCTGCGATTGCGCAATTTTATAGGAATTCTGCGACTATGTTATCCATGCTGAACGCAACTGTAAAGCAGATTGTAATGTGAAGGAAACGAACGCCCAATAACACGTCCAGCTTGTCGTATTTTGCATCAGCTTTTGAATGTAGTGGAATATACTTCATCCCGCACCCTGCCGATGGCTTCGGAATCTTCGCGGATATCTCCGTACCTTCTGATCACAGCCAAGTTTCTAACATCATAATTAACTCTCAGTAATAATAATCAACGCGCAACTCATTGATGCTCCCAAAAATCCATCGCAATGCATCACTGTTTGGTTAGGAAATGGAAATTATTTTTTGATAAAATTTCCAAATAAATCTACAGTCATTTATCACCGTATTTCGCAGAGCGTTTATTGTTATCATGTTCACTACAGGGTTCAACGAGTCTAACAAAACAACGCCACTCATAAAGTAGAGACGAGAAACTGCGCCAGCTTCATAGCGAAGAATGTCACTAAAGTTGAGAACTGTTAGCGTGAAAAAGGCACACTCAATGATGGTTAGCTGTATCGTCACACAGATTGTGTTGACGAACAAAGACTTCTGAAGAGACGTTACGGCATTTGTTGATTTCTTGATCGCCGTTGCGTCAGAATTACCGTTATCCGGCAACGAGTGACCCCCATTTGAACTTCCAAACTTCGGTTGCAGCTGACGTATTTTTCGAATTACAGCCGCATTTATTGGAATCAAAATAGAAGTTGGTATAACATAACGAAATAAAGTTTCTATAATAGGTATGAGGTAAGGGTTGATTGGTATTTCCCTCAGATGACAGGATCCTTCATTGAGTGATGTTTTGACAAAACGTGCGATAGACACAACTAGTGAGTATACAGGAATGACAGCAACATAAAAGGTAACGTAATATTTGGTATACGCCCGGTATGTTTTTGGGTAAACGAGTGCAAGAAATCTGTCGACCGACTGACACAAAATGTTGCCGTACAACGTCACACGCAAACTCACACTTGCGGCTCCACCTTGAAACACATAACAAAGGATTGGATTGACTGGAACTCTGTTCGAAACCGGTGTGAAATTCCTCGTGTTCAGCTGAACAATCACCAGAATAGTATACAAACCTTCACTTGTGGTTTGTACATAGAGGAGCAGTTTTGTAAGTGTGGAAGGGATGGCTGTTTTGAGTAAAACAATAATCATATAGATATGAATAACCAAACCGAGCGGCATGAGGGTATTCAAAGTTATCTGAAATAATCCATTCAGAGGAATACTAGAAATGCTTTGGTAAACTGGTTCTGTTGCATTCATCTTGTAACTTTGCAAGCGAGCCGCTCCTTGCTTAACGAAAACCGAGTAGATTTTGCTATCTATGCTGTTTGTTGACTTATTATGAATCGCAGCTTGCGCGAGAATGTTGATTGGCTCTTCAGCAAAAAATGTTTGCTATGTGATTGGGCACAGTTTATTTTCCATGATTGCTAGTTTCTCCATTCTGCCTGGTTGTTATTTGTCTGGTATGATCATACTCAGGCACAGTTGGACGATAATTCGAAATATTTGCCCCTTTATCAAATTTTCGTTGATTCGATGACTGCAAAAGCGAAAGCGTCTTTGGATTCCGTTCACGATTATTTTGCGGTTGTCGTTGTCATGCACATAAATCTAGCAAAATTTCGTTCATTTTGACCCATTCTTGATGATTCCTAATAAAATGAATGCTAAGTCGCTGCTGATTTCGTTCATTCGTCGTGTGTACCTGTAGCCCGCTGATCTACTTTGTGATATTTTCTGCAATCCTGTAACCGGAACAGTGGATCACAACAGTCTTTCTTACCAGCTATAATTCCTTTTTTGTGGACTGCCGAGCAGGTGCAATGCAACGTTAGTTGAGGATTTCAATTAGAAGCACGCTTTAGTTGCTTCGAAATCGTTAGGCCCTAATTCATGACCGAACATGGAATCGAAAAAAACACGTTTTATTTTTAACTTAAACTGGTAAAGACCACCCGATAAATTGTTGGCGCCAGAGGTTTATGATTTTCGGCCGTTAGCATGGGATTTTAAAATGCACGCACACCTTTCTTCTCCACGTTGACATCGTCAATAATACAAATGTCCAGGCAGGCAGAACAATTGTAACAGGAATTGCATCAGTTTTCTTGATTGTTTCCGTGATACAAATGCACTGGTGTCGGTGACATGAACGACCTGGAAGAGGAAGGTGGGCGCACCACACAGGTATTCGTTCGGTCTCGGTTTGAGCGTATTGTGAGATTAAGGTCCAAGGATGGATGGACAAAATTTAGGGTTAAATATCAAGAATCAAACTACAAATGCCTAAAAATAAAGTGTACGTTTTAAATGCTGCAATTTTCCAGGCAAATTTTTGAAAGCCCACACATAGGTCAAATGATGTCGCTGAATTTCATACATTTCGCTATGGACTTCGACCACGCGCGTAAGCGCCGATAATCGTTAAGCATCAAACTGGCATACCGATTGTTTTGCTGTTTTTTAATTGCGTACAATTAGGGTGACATTGACTAACAAATACTCAGAACCTCACCGTTCCTTCGTATATGAACGGCCTCTTCGTTCAGAATTGGTAGTGGGGTGATCACTTCATATCTAACCTGTAATTGATAGCTGAACGCTGCTCTGTTATCCTTAAATCTAGATAGAAGAGCGGATGTTAAATGGGTAGGATTAATATCTCCAGTCAGGAAGTAAACAATATTTTCACAGAATGAAGTATATCTAACGGGCATTTCTGCTTACTTGTTCGGCCGAAAACAAGATCTGGAATTTGTCGTTGTTTGATTACGGTGACGACGGTGCTGATAGATTTTTTCAGTCGGGCATCCGAACTGCAATATGTAAGGGCATATGCATAAATCACATAGATATATCGCTTCTCACTTCGTTTTCCAAATGAATTCTGCCATCTTCTTAATTGTGAGTCACTGGTTAGATTA
>LUCM01011562.1:0-190764 GCA_008360955.1 Fasciolopsis buskii
GTTTGCAATTCATCGATTTCTACTTCATGCATGTTGGTACCCTTGATCTCAAGGTTTTAGGTGACTTACAAACAAAATTCATGAACACATAACACCTTATGTTGATTTGTAGTTGTTTCTGTCATTTCGGGTTATTCGCTGAGTAGCTGGTCCACCCGTCATTCGACTGGAACGTTGGAATCGCGTTTTGAACTAGCCTGGGAATGCATAATCCTATTCTTGATCATATGAATATCAGTTCTGCCTGCCGATAAATTAAGAATTTTAGTACACAGTGCATCACCAACGAAGATGCTCTAGGGACTGAAACAGACGTCATTTCTTCCTGTCAGTTGTGAGAAAGGAAGCTTGTTAAATCATCAAAAATCTTGCTTTCTCGGAAACTTCAGTGTATTTGAATTGTGCCGAAATTAAGTTACTTTTGTTAGACCATGTTTATCTAATCAACTTCAAAGCCGCCGAACAAACCCACTTGACGAGAAAACCGGACTAAGATGTTCTCTGATCTCCACTTCAACTGCACACTCCGCGGATAAAACAGAATTTCGGGCATCAACTACGAATCCATTTAGAAGACCGACTCATTCCCGGTATTAATCATCGGGAATTACATCAAAATGTTTGCGGCTTCCATAGCCCAACTTCTATTCCGTTCGACTAGGTTGTAAAAAGTTTCGAAATATGTAGGCTATCGCCAACGGAAGTCGTGGTATTCTGTGCAGTAAAATCACCGAATTTTGCGAAAAGTCGAGAGCTTATTCCTGGTATTTCATGATGAATAACAATAATCATAAATGTACAGACCGAAGTCCGGCAGTCACCGGCTTTCTAACCTGAAGTAAAAATTAACTCGGTTAATGTGCTTATTATAGGTGGGCTACACTCTCGATACATTTATCCTTATCGGAAATCTCATTGATTGATTCTGTTTTGATTGCCGAATGATCTAATTCCCGCCACGTGTATGAAACACAGATGTTACCGGCACTACACACGATTTTATCGTTGATACTGGTAGTACGAATTCCTTTATTCGAAACACCAACCGGCCAGTTCTTATCCTTACTATTCTATCCACTCTCGTCCCCTCACTATACGTGGTATAACGGCACTTTATATCAGTTCCAGGCACAGACAACATTCTTATTTGTGACTCGTGTAACAAGAAATTTCAATGTGATTTCGTGGCAGATTCAGGCCTAACTAACAGCTGTGAAGTCACTTCACATTCGGTTATCATTATTGGATAATTCTAACTGTTTTTACTTCGAAAGAGTTATTTTTTGAATGTTCTAAAGCCACCAGCGGTATAAAGGCATCCCTGGCGCTGTTCAAGTAACTCAATCCCAGTTATCACGCGCCGCATCATTTCCTTCAATTTTCGTTAGTCAGTGTGGAACATACGTTATCTGGGAGAAAAAATATTGTAGGAGCGATAACTTCATTGTTTGCCACCGGTTCTAACGCCGCTGAAGTTCGATGAAAAAACCCTCGAACCCTTCGTCTTTTAAAATTAAAGCTGGAGAAGATTTCACCGTTATCCTGGGAAAGCTTTAATTTCCTGTGACAGATTTTGAATGTCTTGGCTATTTGGTTTATGGGGACGGCATCAAAACGGATCCTAAACGGTTGACTCATTTGTTGGGTTCAAGAGCTATGCGGTACTACGGTTCTTGTTAGGTTCTCCTCGGTTTCATTCTAAGTTTCTCCCAATGAGCTTCTTGCTGATTTCTCAGGCCTCTTTGAGTGGTCAGCTTCTCATGAACGGTGTGTTGGTTGCATGATCCACTTTATGCCAGGTATTATTATTGTTCGCTTATTCTCCCATAAGCTCAACCCTACCCTGATTAGGGATGCGCCACCTGCTGGAATAAGTGCATTTATAAGGCGGGATGGTAAGCCGAACGTATGTGCCTCACCGTCTAAGTGGTGCTCTGATATTCACAAATGCATCGCGAAGCTTTGGACAGTCACGTACCTACTGAAGTATTTGGTTGGTATACAGTTCTAGGTTGTTTCTGATTGAGGTTTTGAAGTTCATTTTCAACCGAACGAAGTCTCGGGCTTCTGCCGTAGTGGTTCCGAGATAGAGCGTCGCTGTCAGTGTATGCAAATATATAGTTGTACACGCTTCTGCAAAGCAATTCAGGTGGTGATTATTTACCTTGAACTCCTTATTCATGGACACCAATTGATTCTCATGAACATCTGTTAATTGAGGCTTTACCGGTCGACCGGTGGAATTTTACGTTGCACACTTGCAACTACCTTTCGTTTATCCTGTTTGCCTTAAATCTTGTTCGGGTCTCATATGTTAAACACAAGTTTTCTGAATTTCGTACTAGTGGGGGTGAACTTTTCTTGCCTTCATGCGTTGTTTTGGCCCTAATAGACCGTATTGCCATACCGGCGCCCGGTCGCAAAGCTGTACTAGGCGGTTTATCTCAGACCATTTGGGCATTACGACTCATCCGTTTGTGGCCTAACATAGACACAGACTGGAAGGATTGCCGAGGTTGTCTACAGAAATCCCACCCTATGCCATCAAAGTAAACGCTCGGTCGGTGTCTGACCAGGCTTGGCGGCAAGTTCACGCAGGTTTTCACTCCCCACTCTTAAACATACTATGCTTTGAGTGTCGTCTATTCCTATTTATAGAAGTTAGATATGTTCTTCACTACGTCCACAGCAGCAGAGCTCACTACGCACACAGTGAGAAACCTACTCAGCAGGAAGAGTGTTTCCGATTTTAGTCAGTGACGATGGAATTTTCTTATTAACCTGGCCAATAAATATTCAGTCACTCTTCCTAGACGGCTGTGTTCCAACAGGAAAGAGGAATATTTCGTGAAAACATTTAGAAGAGGTATCATTTCCTCGTAGTGTTCAACATTCCGTGGGCCTGACAGTTGTGTTCATCATTCGTACTTTTTTTCTTGTGGAATTGACTTGCGTTCATCCTCAGATCTAATACTTGAGAACACGTGTATCGTATTTCTGACACTGATTATTTATGTGGTCATCTGTTCATATTGACCAAGTTCAGATGAGAGAATCAGGTCAGTCCGTATATTCCGTAACTAACGATGTTCTTTCAAATACCGCCATTTTCTCAAAGAATTTCACTGAAGTTCGAAGGTTCATAAAACTGCAGCAAAAACCGGTGACAGACTTTAAAAGAATCCTGACTTCCGCGTAACCTGTGGTGAACATGGTGAGTAAAATTGAACGTATTTGTGGTTCACTGGATTCCACTTTGTTCGCTTTAGTAACATTGAGTTCAAGCTTTTGCTTGACTTTCGAATGCAGTTTATCCTCAAATAGAGCATGGTGTTGATTCGGGATTATATCCATTAATTCAAGACTATTCAGTCATCCGTTTAAAGAGATTAGGAATTGGGGTTACCTTTCTAGCCCGGTATGCTGGTAAAATGATCTGAAACAAATCTGATCATAGATGGGGTTAGTAAATGAAATTACTAATAAATCATTACATGTAAACGTCCAAAGCCAGTCCTAAATACGGTGCCTGTAACAATCAACTTGGAAAGCCTGATGGTTGTAGTTTTCATTTGATCGTCGTTTCTGCGGGCTCCTTGTACTTTTTAAGCGTGGTATGAGGTGGTAATTACATTCGTCATCATCATCGTTCAGTATTAAACAGCAAGGCAAGCCTCACTGTCCGCTGCCTTTTCTCCAAGATTACATGTTTCCACAGAAAGAGTGAATATCCAAGGGGAACGGAATGCACATACACAGGTGCGAAACCACAAGACGTTGCTGTAGCCAACACACGGAACACAGTCTAACTGTACAAATGCACCCTTTCAATCATTCTGATTCGACAGAAATTGACAACACGACCGCCACTGCTCGCGGTTCATTGCCATATCCTTCAGTGTCTCCAGCCAGCTAATTGACGCGACTTTCGGACCCAAACCACGAAGAAGTCAGACACCCAATTTGTCTAATTTCGCTGCACATTTCCTCATCCCACGTTGCCACGTCATCTATTGACCTCCAGATGACTTCTTCCATTTCTTGGAAGGAACCCAAAATAGGGTACAATATGGTAGACGACTGTTTGCCATACGCAACACGTGACCCAAAAAGCGCAGTCTACTAAGCTTCATACGCTGAAACAAGCTATTTTCAGAAGTGGCACCCAATACCAGATTCCTAGCTTCAATTTTACTCACCCGGACACTCCATCCAATCCTAGCCATACTACGTAAACATCGGTTGTCGAAAACCTCTGACCGACAAACATCTTCCATACGCATACTCCATGTCTCGCAACCGCACAACAGAACTGAGCGCAATGCGGCACAGCAAACACGATCTTCCAATTTCAATGAAATATCAGTGCTTCAGTTCAGTGAAAGCTGCCCGAGAGAGTAAGCTGCCTGACATTATTGACAATTGATAACAGACCAGGTGAAGCAGCTGTTTGTAATTTCCATTGTTTCAGTAATGTGTTAACTGCATGTGCTGTTAATCTGATCTTGCAATGTTCTTATTCATTAACTACCTAGACACTGGGAGGGTCTCCGCTATGCGCTTTATTCTTTTATGTTGCTAATAAAAACAGGTCAGTATGGGATTCCGAGAGCTGTTGCCGTCGAAGGTCAATAACGCAAGGGTGCTAGGTTTTCAGTTATTACTGGGTTCAGCTACACCTTATGACAGTCGGTCCAGAATGCGTGCCTTGTTACAGTGTACCGTGACTTTATTTGCTTTCGAAATTTAGTGTATAGGAACTATTGAGTACACTTGACAACCTGTGCAAAACATTTCCGTATTTTGTACTGACAAGTTGGCGTTGTCACTGTGTGAATGATTAAAAAAATCCAGCCTGTTAATTGTGTGATGATAAGAAGAAGCAACTCGGGTTTGTAATAAACCCAATTTCTAGCGTTTAAAGTGCTGTAGTGGCTCAGGTGCTTAATTGGATTGCTTTAAACCGATTGCTTTGTGACTTATCGTCGTTTTCAAATGCAAGTTGAGCCACAGCTATTATGGTTATCGTTTCTCATCATGTGTCCGCGGGATTGCATATATCGAAATGCATATGAATCTACCAAGGGCTCGCTAAGAGACTATCGCCCTAAACTGCTCCTGGGGCACACTAAACAATGTTTCATGCGGTTTCAAAGACCAATTTTGAAACAAGTTGATCAGGGATACCACTTAGCCCAGTACCTATCGCATTTTTCTTGGATTACTTCTTAGAAATCTTGTAAACTAGTTGTGTCAGCATAAGTCTCCGACTTTTTACTAATGATCGATGGGATTAGTGGTTTGTCCCATTATCTTCTAGTACATCTTCCCTCAAATTATTGTGAAAGGGTGTTATTTTCTACGGATGTCACACTGATTTACCAGTGTTTTGGGCCCGGCGCTTAATTTCAGAGGCTGGATTTAATGTTATTATAATGTTCCGGAACGAAAAGAAGGACGCCTATCATTTTCACCTCAGACCAATATGTGAATGACTGAGGTGGATGGAGC
Source organism: Fasciolopsis buskii (assembly GCA_008360955.1). Classification (NCBI taxonomy): domain Eukaryota; kingdom Metazoa; phylum Platyhelminthes; class Trematoda; order Plagiorchiida; family Fasciolidae; genus Fasciolopsis; species Fasciolopsis buskii. Next base: position 5,512 of record LUCM01011562.1, read on the forward strand.
ATGCGATGAACTACAGGATGTTAAATTGCAATAAATTTTAAGAGGTTTGATTCTGTAACGTTCACACATGGCATATCTTAGCCACTATTAATTGCCTTCTTCGTCCGGCTTGTAACGTTACGTATGTCCTGATGAAGTGCATAGAAAGCGAACCGATCTCGAAGTGTTTATATTAGTTGATGCAGCATGTATCAAAGTCCAGATCGATTTTTATACTTGTTTTTGAACTTTTACGCCTTCTTCAAGAAATGTGACTCGTATGCGCTGGCGTCAAAACAATCGCCGACCTCCATCGATTACATATTTTTGTTCGTTCCTACTCACAAATATTTCAGTAGCGCAACCAGTTGAGGAAACATTATCAGCTAGCGCGAAAGTTCTCAAAAATGCGGACTTGTCGAGGGAATGCTTCAATAACAGATTCAGGTTTCCAGGGTTTTTGAAATAGTACGGACTGATTTTTAAGTGAGTCTGCAGTTGTGACATTCGATTTTCTGGCTTTCTAAATTATGATGAATAGTCCGATCCACCAAAAAAACAACACAGCTTTGCGAACTAACAACTCAATATTGTCGAACAGTAGATGGTATTGCAGTCAAAAGAGACTAGGTGCGCAGTGCTGACTTAACGAGCCTGTTTCCAATTTGTCACTGAAGTGGTCTGTGGCCTCAGAAATGTTTATCGAAAATAACCATAAGGATAGAAGGTGTATTCCTTCGCTAATCGCCGCCTCTTACTGGAAATTTTAGTTTGACTGGTGACTGACTTTTAGTTGTCCCTCGGAAATAGAGAAGTGCGTATGATTAGCTCGTAGATAAACAGCAAATGACCTACTAATCGACAGAATCAGGCAGTGTTGGACTTGACTAAATCGATAAACCTACTGGTAGTTACTGCTTCGCTTTGTCTCGAAACACTGGGAATTGGATGAATGACACCCCACATGTCTCTATATTCCAAGACTGTTCTCCGACGGGCTGTTCGCTATCAGCACTTCTAGAGTATCACATAACTTATAGTGCTTATGTATATTATTTTCTGTAGGCATTTCACATCTGTAAAGCCTTGCGACTACAAGGATAAGATGTCGCGGGATATGACTATTGCCCTAGGAAACCAGTGACCAAATGGATCGATAAAAAAGCAACATTAATAAAAAAGGCCCACTAAATAAAGCACAGCCGAAATAGCGATAGCAGCAGTGGCATTTACGATCACCTCTATCACCACAACAAACAAGAACATCATTAACGACGAAAAACATAAGAGTCGCACTAAAAACCGTGGAATCAGTTGCAAATATTGTCACTGCTATTAAAATATTGAAACTAATATTTTTTATTGGTGCCATTAATGCCAGTTTGGTTGAAAACAAGTCATGGTGCTGTGGAAACCGTTATATTAGTGACTTTTAGAGTTTGTGGCCGATAGAAATTGACATACACTAAGTTAGGGGACGAGGGAAGATTTCCCACCGAGATGTTGCGGAACAGAATTTTGTATTTTGATTTATTGATAGTTGGAACGCCTTTATGATCAAAAAATTGTTTCATTTTCACCAGCGTTCTGATCAACACTGATCACCAAAGTGGTAATAATGGCGCCGGTATTGCCACAGTAAAAAATATTTAAGAAAATAAAGTATCAGCGACGGGAGAATTAGCATCTGGAGTGCGATAACCAATTGAATACCCACAGATGTTTCGGAGTTTTATGCGAACATGTAAAATTCATAACAGAATTAGCGCTTGCATTAATAGCCTTAAGTAAACTACATCTTATTTCGTTCGTTGTTGCCTATTAATTACTGTGTTCCGTAAATATTTGTCTATCAGAGAGCAAGCGAAGTTCTGACGGCCAGCATAGGTTGTTCCAGACATCGCTTAATCACTTCGGTGAAAACATTCCGTTCTGTTTGCAATGAGAACCGAAAACGAAATGGTTTCTTGGCAGGGAAATGTTTTTACATTAATTAAGGTTAGGATACCCAGCTTCCTCTGACGGCGAATTCCATTATACATACACAGGTTTCTAATTTACTTTTGGACCGTTCTACGTTAACCCCCACCAGGTCGCGAGATGAACTTCAGTGCGGTATCATCAGTGAGAACCAGGTCCTGTTTCACATTCGTTAACTTATTACCGTTGTGGGCGCGTATGTACTCTATGGGATACTTGTCCGACAGTACCAAGATTTGTTAATTGATGTGACTGCGAACCGATAATTTCCCTTAATTCATCTCCAACCATATCTAATGTTATGTATTGGCATGAGCACGAATAACTGGGAACGAGCTTGTTCGTCATGTGTTGTTCTCAATGTGTGGGATTTCTCACACGATTGAAGTACCAAGAACGTCAAAATTTTTTATGAATCATTCACAAAATCACACGAACTTCTATACATCTCAAAATTTCCCCGTCAAAGATGAGCATAACTCCGTTTACACAAGAATACAAGGACAGTCATGAATATGACATGAAAGTTACACGGATCGAAATTAAACCAAATTGTTGCACAAAATCTTCCTTCCCGTCGAAGTAAAGCAAAGACAGTCTAGTTTCCATGAAATAATTCACCATGTGATATCATCACTCTGCTAACCGTCAAAAAACCATGGAAACACTGTACAGCTGTTTCATCCTTGTTAGGAATCATGAGCAGTGCATATGGACCGCGGCCGAGTTGGGACGCGAACCCGAACCCGAACAAGGACGAACGATTTGGAGTCGAACGCCTTAGCCATTGCGCTACCGGGCATGCTCTGAACGGTTTGTTCAATTTCACCCCATTATGTTGCACCTATCCGTCACTGATTTGCACGGTTGCTGTCCGCTAGCTCAGAGCGATCGACCCCTACTGATAGATGACTTCTCTGCAGGTAGCCTAATTACGACGAAGACTTTGGATATGACCTACAGAGCTTCGCTACTTGGTGTGTGCACTACTGATGATTCCTAACAAGGGTGAAACATCCGTACGTCGATTGCTCCCGTGATTTCTTGATGGTCAGTTGAGCAATGATATCATATAGTAAACTATTTCATGAAAACTCAATCTTCTACTACTTACGCATATCAATGTGGTTTGTCGCATAATGCAGCCAAGCCACGGTGTATCATAATTCAAACTAAGCAGTACATATAGGAGACCAGTAACATTAAGAATATGGGCAGTTCAAGTGGTCGTATCGCTTTGGTTTGACCCGCTCAAGAACAAGACTTACTTAAGGTTAGCCGTAAGCATGAATCATTTTTGTTTTTTGGGGAGCGAGGACGAGTAAACTTTACAGTGTATGAACCAAGTAGTAAACTAAACAGGAGGAAGTAGGATAGAAAATTTAGAATGGACACTTGCAGTTCCCGTTCCAATCGACTTGACGATTACGTTGATTGTACTCATTGATTCTAACTGTTATGAAAGGATAAATAGGCGCTTTCCGAGATTGGTGCTAGCAATAAACGGGGTTGTTTACGATGTGGATTGCTACGATTTCCGGTGGATGTTTGTCTTCTCATCACCGCTTTCTGACGTGAGAACATAGTCCGGATACAATATACAGGGGGTTGCCTACAAAGATGATTTTGACTCCAGGTGTTGATATCTTTGCCTGAAGGGATCAAAGTCAGATTCCTTTTTTCTCCTAAAGAGCAGAAAGGTAAGTCATTTTTGATCCGATTGAAGTAATGATTAACTTGGGACGGTTTAAAAGACGCAAAAACGAAGATTTCCATATTTTCCATACATTTGTCGATGGTTGGGAGAAAACCTTTGGGTTTTTCGCCTGTGGATGATGAGTTCTATTTTTCGATGGAATAGCAAAGTTGCCTGAATTCAATTCATTTTTGCTTGTTTGTTAAAGTACTGCTCATCCGATCGCCAGCACACCCTCCGGACTTGCGTGAATCAAATAAGCACTGCAACTGACTATTTGTTTGGCTTATTTTCTGTCATTCGGAGTGCAATACTTCAAGGCTAACTTAATCTAGACACGAGCAATAAGGTTCTCTTGTGACTTAGTTAGTTATGTAATGGTAAATGGAATTAGCTGTTGTGAATTGCCTGGTAAATTACGCGGTGAAATAACCCACTGTTTAATATAAAATTTTGATTGTGTTTCAAGTTGATCATGAAAATGCCAAAGTCGATTATTGCACAGTGAACGTGTGACTGATAGAGAATTCGTTACACTGTTCAAAATCCGTTGAAATATCCAAGATCACATCAACAAAGTTTACAACAAATGGGGAAAGTAACCACCCATTAGATTATATAATATTATAGCTCCATTGACATTGGATATGTCAAACAAACTCAGATTGATTGAGTGCGTGGGATTCACTGCTTCTTCCAGAATCGTTGCGGGAGACACGTTGCAAACCGAATTGAAAAGGGTGAAATAAATGCATGAATGCAGTCGCCATCCCACCCCCAATGTGATCACTGTTAGCCCTTAGAGTTTCGCATTCTTGCTGAAGCTTCATTTTTACGGGTACGATTAGATTGAATCAAAAATAACTCCTGGCGTGCTATCTTATCCGGTTAACCTGAGAAATGTTCAGAAATAGACCGATTTTTTTTATCGTTTTCGCAAACAACACCATGAATCTGAAAAATTAAATTTCCCACCGCTATGAGTGGATTAGAACTGCTGAATTGAGCAAACTTAGATACAGACAGAATGAATGCGAAACTCGACGGTGTTAGACCACCCAAGATCAAGTAATGGAAGCGAGGTCAATCACGAAGACATTTCCATTTTTCAGAGGACCAAGGGTGTCTCCCGGAGATTTCAGCTAATCTAGGGCATTGATAAAATGGGTTCAAGTATGCAGCAGGTACAGTAAGTGATAGCGGCTGAAACTTACCAAAGATAGTCATGCATCGTTGTTTTGATTCCTTCAAATTATCCAGCAAGAAGGTCTGCTTTCCGAATTCTGGTTTTTCACCATGCCTTTTAGGTCAGACAGAAAGTCAGAAACAGCCTGTTTAATGTTGGTAGGTAGATGAATTTCAAGTTTTCATCCCTATAGTGCATTAGTTCAATGTTTAGTAGACGATTTAGGGCAGGTTCAAAGATGTATCCTTCCTGGGGCGTCCTCAGGTTGCGAATATGGGGACGGCCACCGTTTTGGCTATAAGCAACGAGCGAAACGGTCGCCGATTGGGTTTGCATTAACGGGGGCGTGGTGGATTTTTGTCTGGCGACCGTTTTTGGTAGGAAATGCCACCAGTACGTTTATAGCACTGAAATATGGCGATTATGCTCGCCATTCAATAGGATCATTGCTCCTGGTCCGCTTTCGAGACACGTTAACGGAGAAATGTAAACCGAATGTTTCAGTCGCGGGCTCTGCTAAAACTTTCCAGGAAGTGTTAAGCCCCTGGTGCTATAGCTGGACTACCTCTCAAAGACTCGTAGTTTCACGAATAGCTTGTTTCACTCCGCTGTCCTGATGACCGATTTCCCATAATTGCGCTGATGGGTGTAAGAACGCTTTAAACCTCAGGGTTCGGTGCAGTGGACAACTACGGACAAACGTGCAGAACGACTATGCACACAGGCATTCTTGGGTTTCCCGCCTACCTATACCTTGAATCTGATTGTCTCAGTATGTGCCAGACCGGTTGCATGCGTGCGTGTGATGTTTACTGGAAGTCACCGAGACTGTTTGTCTTTATGCTTGAAAGTTGACTAAATGCACAAATGTGGGATGTTACTAATTCCTGCCTCATGTACAATTAAATTACTGCATACATTCCATGTGCATATGTCCTGCAGGCAGTAAAGTCTTCTGGCCAAAAGCTGGGCCACCAAAGCAAGCCTAATTTTGGCAAGGTAGTAGAGTCCTACAGGGTTCACAGAAGAACTATGGGTTCGATCAACAATCTATGGCTTGGAACAGAGATCTGGAATGGTTGACTTTTGTAGCAAACCCTTTCAAAAAGTTTCTCCCGCTTTTTCTTCGGTTTTGTTATGGATCCGCACGCGGACTTTTGAATATATATATATGTATATATATCATTTAGAAAATATATTGAAAATGACATTTCATGCTTTACAAATTGATCGAATTATTGGAACGATGATAAATGAAAACCGAACAATATTGTGAATGTAATTTTTATTTCCAACTGCTTTTTGTTGGGAATCAAATTGGTCGATTGACAGCATCGTTGGCTTCGCAGGATTAGTGGTTAAAAATGCAGAAATTTTGAAGAGGCAGTCTGAATTCTTAAGGTGTAGCTAGTAGGAATTCAGTAGCTTACTAATAGAGAAAGGCCGTCGGTTTATATGTACCCCAAATTAACTTTAAATTCGTGAAGTTCAGAAATGGGCATTCTCCTTTCAGCGAACTTAAATGTTTGGTATGCGTGAAGGTGGAATCCATTCCGGTGTTATGCTCATGGCTACATCTACCACAAATGGGCATTCTCCTTTCAGTGAACTTAAACGTTTGACATGCGTGAAGGTGGAATCCATTCCGGCGTTATGTTCATGGCTACACCTACCACAAAACTAAAGCCAAAGACAATTTCAAAGTCCGCCTGTTGCAGGGAAGTCAGTTTTTTGCACTTACCTTCTACTTCCTTTAGTTAATGGAATAAGAGTTTACATCATTTTTCAGGAAGGGGGCCGCAGCCAGCAGAGGCCTGCCAAGCGGGGGAGTTCACTAACGGTGGGAGGATTCGTACTCGCGAACTTCACTTCCAAACGCCGCGACCTTATCCGTTTGGCCACCGCCGGCAAGCTTTTACGCATCAAACAGTCCAGAAAGTCTTGACTACAAAATATGGCCTACCAACAAAATTTCACGATGAAATTAAAAAAACAAGGTCATTATCTTAATTTTGAGCTCACTAATATGAGAACTATCAAGTACAGTTGCCATTTCATACAACCTTTCATAAATAGAGACATTTATTCGCCAAATTATTGATAAAACACGTCAGATGGTCTGCACTTGCAACTGATGTAAAATCTCTTCAGAAAATACCAGTATATTCGAACAGTGAAATGATCGTCTTGCGTCACCTGTGCAGGCGGTTAGCCTAACCCCGCTCATCAACCCTGTCAAAAAAACCCATCTTAAAAGGATCGACAAAATAAGATTGGAATAGCTCATTCGAGTACAGCTGGTGACATCTGGCCAGTTTACCACTACTAGATTTGTTTATCATTATTGAAATACAGAATTGCAGCTATGATGATAATTGTGGAAAATCTGTTCCAAACTGGTTTGTTGTCCGCGAGTGGCGTCAAATATAATGCACTCAGAAGCACATTGGTTTTAAACTATCGAATATTGCTCAGCGTTTTTTCAAGTGTTAAGTATGTCTTGTGCTCAACGAAACAGTTATTTGATAGTATTACGGTAGAGACAGCATCTAATTGCCGCTTCTGATTGAGTCATCCCTTCACTTTCTAGACCAATGATATTTCGATGGTAAAATGAATTGAATCTGGTATTTTCAAACTAATCTACATTTACTTCTAGACTGCTTAACAGTTCCCAATTTTTTTATCAACTTCTCTTTTATGGTGCTGGTTTCGTCGAATAATGTGTACGTCTATTTATGCGCTAAGAGTTTGGATATTTGACTGCAAAAATGGGCAACTCGTAAGAGTCTTCTCCATTTAAGTTCACTTATTTCCAACCTGGAAACATCTTACACAAGGCACCTAGTTGTATGTTCACACGGCGATTGAACGACTCTAAATATAGGTGAAGGAATATCTAGATCTATTTGGTCGGTGACAGTCAGGTCTTTCTGAAAGTAGCTGGAAATTAAAGACTGCGAATGGAAACTGTGTATCAGAAAATATAGAAAAATTATCTCCACTCTTGAGCGCTGCTGAACTTCGGAGATATTGGCCGATGCGACTTTTCAGGAAGTCGCCTTAACGCTCAGATAATAATTCTGGGATCTGACCTAAATTATGCAAAAGTGAACTCTAATGATTAATGGGCCTTTGTCTCTGTGCCAGAACCCAATGAATTAAAAGGCAGCTGAAGAATATTTAGATTGAGCTATGGATTATATGAAGTCAAAAAGCATTAAGAAACTGCCGGGCTGTTTGAAAGTGCTGTCCACATTCAAGCCTGTTCTGATGGAGGGCATTCACTGTTATGTAAATGGACTAACAGGCAGCAAACTGAAAATTACGGTGTATTTAACTGCATAACCTACTGGTCGACTAGACATGACTATTTTCCAGGTGGAATCATGGCAATTTAGTCATTTTTCTGTTTTTTTGTTTTAATGAAGTAGCATTCGTGTTGTCATGTCTGAGTAATGATAACAAAATGGTTTGTATGCACCGACACTTTGGGTTTTTTGTTTCTGGCGACGCTACTCGGTTTGATTTTGCAACTTAACTGGCATTAGCAATAGTGATTATTTTAGCCTGAACAGTTTAATTTTTGATGGTAGATTGTAAGGGATTTAGTGCTCCTTATCTGATTGGGCGGCAAGATTTCATTGCCTCGTGTTGTAGCTGTTAGTGGGATGTGTTAACAACTACAGCTTGTGTAAATTACTGAGCGGTTTTGTACGATCAGCAATAAAGAATAGTGCCACGGTCAACACAGTTTGTATTGCCAGTTGAATGTCATGCAGATCTGAGAACTCGAAAGGAAAATGTGGAATAAAGATTTGATACGATGGCGCAGTCTAGTGACTGTTTCATTTTTAAAGTTATCTCAGGAAGTAAATTTTCGAATTGAATTGTTTTGCCTGAGCGGTCAAAATAGTAAATGAACTGTTTTATTTTGATGAGATCGATTGAGTACTCCATGCTATAATTAAAAAAACTAATTCGTTAACCCCGATTTTTTGTTACTGGCTAAGAACTTCTCAGAGGAAAGTATAGACTGTAATCCAGTTTTTTAAAACAATTTCTCAATCTTCAATCGGATGGATGTGAGTCGGCAAGTGGAAACCAACTTTCGTTCTTGATTGGTGTTTTGAAAATCGGTGAATTACTATGGCACACCAGTCACTTGTTTTACAAGGCTACTGTTTCCATCCAGTTTTTGTTAAATGCTAGTGGACATGGAAAAACGAGTATCGTCATTTCTGGATTAACAACACAAAAGTTTGTTGTTGTTCGATCGAAGCCGTAAGGAGATCAGCAGTCAGTCTTGCTTCCGCAAAGGAAACAGTTAAGTTTGACCAACACAACAGACTTTTCACTTTCTCTTCTTACTCGTCTTCCCAAATGTTGTAAATACTCAAAAATGTCTGCACCAAAAAAAACAAAGCAAGTGGAAGATGCATCGCACAGGCGAAAAAATACGATTTCGGGCAAAACATCACGCGGAGAACACTAGGTATCTAGAATGAATTGTCGGTAGCGAATTCGGGATGGGATTAGCCAAAACAAACAGCCCAAACACAAAACCCCGTTCGGAAATTAAAAAAAAACGATTCTTTTGCGAAGCAGGGCAGTTACTCTTACCCCTCATATTAAACTCTGCTTACTGACATCGCGATTTTATTCGTCGATCTGACTGGTCGATATATTTGTTATCTGCATTTTATTTTATGGTTGAATTTATTCAACTGGACTAATCACAACCGCATTGGAAAGCTTCCTGTTCTCACAAAGACATTTATTAGTGTATCTGCTTAGATCCAGACGTGAGAATGGTCCACATCAGATTCGTGATCCCAAATATGCCAGGCAAATATTTGATATAGACTCTGAATGGAGGCTCTGTGAATTGAATTCCCTGACTGTCTTATTCGTGTATCCTTTCGCACCCCCAAATCGCCCTCATTCTGTGATCAACTGGTCAATTATTTAGATTCACTCCGATATATCCTTCACTTGATTGACTTTTCCTAACAAATGGGTCAGATTATCCGTTCAGCTACTGGAGCCTCTTTGTCGCGAGGCAATTAATTGCGAGCTATCATATGCTTTTTTACGAATAACCTCTCTAAAGCACATGGATTATATCTAGAAAGATCCAGCATTGCTTCAGCCCAATAATTTGTTGGGTCACTACTTTCGCACGAAATTATTTCTCAATATAGGATAAATTGTGCTCATCTAACAATGTTCAAAACTCAGCAGTTAGTTGCTACTTTTCGTATTAAACGGATCGAATACTTGGAATAACACCCCTTTCACTTCACTAAGCTAGTGCGTCAACCTTCAGCATTATTTCATCTGAATTACTTATCAAGCATCTACAGTAGGTGATTACTCTAGATCGGTCAATGGTGGCTTTTACGAAGCGAATTCAAAACAAGCACTGCAAACTTTTGACGATTACGACTCTCAACAGAGGCAACTTGAACTTTACCAATGCATCGATTCATCATTAGACGAATAGATAAAATGAAAAACTTGTCAAATTTCATCGATCTCATTGTTATCATTTTTACTACTACTGGATTGCTGGTTGAGGCACTCTTTAGCCTTCCAGTTTTGTTTTTTCAGCTGATCTCTTTTTAGCCTCCAGTTATTTCGGGGCATTTTCATAGTGAGGCTTTTTCAGTGTCGCATTTCATCTCAGGTGTTCTTCAGTGTGTTCTCCAGTTACAGCCAGTCGCATCAATTTTGACCGTCTGTAGGTTTGTCAACCATGTAGACATTGAGCTTTACCATGTGCTATTATAAAATATTATGCGCTAGTCCTTTTGTAACGGCTTGTTTGGGTTTGTATCGAAATAAAAACCTGAATTTTATCCTTTATAAATGTTCGAATCCTTGTGTCGTTTCCAGCGGCATAAACAGAACAGCAGACACAGAGTCACTTCTTGCAGAATGGAAAAACGACTAAAGCACTATGCATCCAAAATTTGACAGCACAATGCGGAATCAAATCGGGGACCTCCCGCTATCCGTGCAGATTCTCTGACTTTCAAGTGCCAAGGTTACGACTCTAGTACAGTGTTGCGCAAAATACTGTTCAGTTAACAGACAGAAACTTTGTTGGTTTCAGGGACTGAATTCCGGTGGAAGCAACAGCACAAGTGAATAGGACCCAGGTTTGATGCTCTATATCACTAGACTAGCGATGCGTGTAATGTCAGCTTTTCACCTAAACAATTCGCATCCAAAACCCATGTCTGTGATCGCTTATGAGCACAGCATCTGATTGGTGAGCGACAGGTTGTCAGTTTAATTCCGGCACGGGGCTTCGACCTTTAGGTGGAGATTGCGCCAGTGGAATTTCCGTTCAACATAACGTCATCGTTAGAGCACACCTCGATTAGATTTATTTGCATCTCGCGATTGAAAGTCCTAATGTAAGTTTAAACTAAAATTGTGTGCTCATATCAAAAGGTTTGTAGAGAGAAAACAAGCTGGCGAACAAGCTCGTTTTCAGTGGTTCGTACTCATGCCATTACATCATTATATATATTTTTTTAAATGTAGGAGATTGAATGCTTTCATGAAATAATTCACCATGTGATATCATCGCTCAACTCACCATAAAGAAACCATGGAAGCACTGTACAGCTGTTTCATCCTTGTTAGGAATCAGCAGCAGTGCATATCCACCGCGGCCGAACTGGGACGCGAACCCGAACAAGGACGAACGATTTGGAGTCGAACGCCTTAGCCATTACGCTACCGGGCATGCTCTGAACGGTTTGTTCAATTTCACCCCATTATGTTGCACCTATCCGTCACTGATTTGCACGGTTGCTGTCCGCTAGCTCAGAGCGATCGACCCCTACTGATAGATGACTTCTCTGCAGGTAGCCTAATTACGACGAAGACTTTGGATATGACCTATATATATATATGTCTTGACACAATATTTTCATTATAGGAAGGATTGGATTAGTCATATACAAATATGGGTGGGGAAGGGATTTGTGGTGTTAATTGTTTTGTTGTCTAGGGTTTGTATTTGGACGGGGTGTGGGCCAAGGGAGTTGAAGCGCAACCACAAATTGTTTTTGAGAACAAAGTGGAAGATTGTGAAGACGGATTGCGACAGCTTCCGCAGTGCTCAAGAGGCGACACTTTGCCAACCTGAATTGTTGACCTCTGACCTTATACAGGGTCCGGAAAGCCTGCGTCACAATCACGATATGGTTAGTCTGTGCTAGATGTGAAACAACTGCGCTATTAAGTGACTTAGAGACACGCATTCTGAGACGATGGTTATCCTGTCATTTTCCCCAAGTTGCAGCACCTGTCTTTGGACTGATAGACAAATCTGTCAACCACTTTTTTCACATTCAACAGTTTAACTCAGAGCTGTCACGACCAGTGCTTTTTACCCTAACGGTTTGAGATCTGCCAGAGACGATTTTGCAGTGTGTTCTGGGAGCCTTAGTTCACTTTCAGCTTTACCTTGCCGAATGACTCGAAACATTTTGCACGCATTCATACCGTCTGCAGTAAATCCGCTTTAAGGACAACGTCAAAGTAATCTCTGCGGTACTACTCTTCTAGGACTTTGCAACCCAGGCAGTGTGGATGTTCTTAAGCTGAAAGCTGCTACTTGTCAGTTGTTTTTGTTGGTCTGATTTTGTAACTGCAGCCGATTTGTCGCTCACGATGTCTGAAATGCCTTAGCTTGATTTCAGTGATAGCCTCAGATAGATCAAACCCAGGGAAATTAGCTGAAATCCTTCAAACGCAAACGAAGAATCAAGCAAATCAGTTAGAATATTCGTTTCTGCAGTTGATTAACCCTACTTTGATATACCTAGCAAAATATTGTTTACTTTAGACGCTGGAGGAATCATGAGTAGCACATAGCATTTGAGTTAGGTCATTGTTTTTTGAACGGGTTTAGACGCAGTTCAGCCGAATAGTCCAAACAGTATACACGGTTAGGAAAATTCTAAAGCAGGTTTTATTTAATCGCAATAACTACCTGTCGTATTAAACAAACTCTTAAAAGGAAAGCAACACAAATACGAAAAAAAGAGTGAGTCCGTTGTGCACCCTCAAAAATGAACTATTATGAATCCTGAAGCCTTGCCATTTTTTCACGATCCAACTTAAATTTGGTAAAATGAAGCGAATGCAGAAACTTCAAGGTGGTATTAATTTCAAGATACATTGAGAATGAAATGCATTTGCTTGCATCCTGGAGGAAAAGCATCGATAGACTGGCCTGTAAGAGCAACTTGCTTTGGAAAATATTCTATCCTTCGCTCGCTTAAACCAAATAGATAATTTCTGAAGGGATCGTAATGCTCCAACACCAAATGAAGCCATCCAAATCTATTGGGAATGTGGTACTTTCAGGCTCAGCTTATCCTCTTTACTCACCTGGCATTTGGACGTGATTAAGTCAGTTGCATAAAGTTATAATTTTATCACTTCTATCATTGTTTCTGAAATGTACGCTGAGTTGTTCTAAGTGTTTGCACGTAGAACCGAGAACTTAAGTTTATGTTTCAAATAAATGGAGCAACATCATTCCCTACAAACCGTTGATTTATGAGTTTGTTGCACATGTTGCAGTCATTCGATCATTTCAATAAGTGATAAAACTTAAGCGTAGCCATCAATCTCTGCGACTGATTTCATTAGTGAACAGTCGATAAAACATAACTAAAATAAAAACGGTTTCTAGAGACGATTTTTTTTACATCTAGCGAAAAGTGCATTTAATTTCGGTGGTGAATTAGTTGTGAAACAATACGATAGATAATTCAATAGTAGTCGATTCGATACTTTGGATCACCATTTCGTGCTGCTTAGCAGGAAATTATGTCCAGACCGTTATTGTGGAATAAGCTAAGACACACGTATTACACCGAACTCAACTCCCATCAATTCGACTGAGATCCGGGTATTGTGTTGACTAGATCCACAAGACAGCCAGTTCGTCCACCCACTATTATATGGTGAAATCGATTGCCTAGGTTGAAACTTCATGGATACCTTCATTGATACCATCGGATATTAGTGACCCTGAAAATTGGCCTTTGTCGTAGCCAAGGTTGGTGGCTTTCAGAGGGTCCAGTAACCTGGATTTTGATCTGCGTAATTCGATCTCTAAATCCTGATACTGTTGCGAACGTTTCCAATAGGTGGGTCTTTGCTGATTTGATGTTGCGGTTATCTCCGCAAGTAAGCACGGTCCATAACTATCGGGATTATTATTAGGGTTCTGGCTTGTAACTATTAAACAAGGGTCGTTTAGTTCTAAATCTGCCTGGTGTAGTCGAGATATGAGCTAAGCGCACCCTCTGTGAACAAAAAATTCATTTAGTTTAAAATTTTAGGTTTTCTTCCATTACATAAAATTGCACACTGACTCGACTTGACGTCTTGGGCGCCTCCACGATCAAACGAGCTGTGTAAGATGGCTTATCTGAGGACAAAGATAACGTCATGCTTAAAAGGCTAATAGGCAGGAGACTGGCGAAGTAGTCTCCTGGTTCTCCGTGTTGCGTATGAATTGGACTGGCAGCCCGGTCATAAGAACCAACGGAAAAGTATTTGATCAAGACGGATGAGTTTCCACCCAGTCACTTCCCGCTGCCTTACAGACCGGTTCTTATTTTAGCTAAAGATTTGAGCACTTCTGTTAAGCTTGCTTAGTGGCTAGAACCCATAACAGTATCTGTCCGCCATTTCCAGCTAATTAAGTGAATGATAGCGTCCTACGGTGAAGTCGGTCCCCTCTTAGAGATCGGTCATCTGGTCTGTGGCTTACAAAAACCCGGGACAGAATAAGGGTACCACATCACGTGATGTTGACGTTCGATAGCCCTATCGGACAGGCCGAATGGTTAAGATGTTGGACACAAAACCGTTCACCCTGGGTTCGCGTTCCGGTTCGGGCGCGGTTACTTTACCCTACTGATGTTCCTAACAAATATGAAACAGCTGTACATTACTTGTGTGGTAGTTTAACAGTGAGCTGGGCGTTGCTGCTGCATGATGAAAGCCTGGAAACTTACACAGATATTTTGAATCCCATACTGGGTCTGTCGTCGCGCAGGATACTCCTGGCGGTTGTGTCCGTTGCTTCGGGTAGAGTGTACAGCAATAGGTGGGCTACCGCTCAGAGTCTCTGTGCCGAGTAAACACCCATTGCCCTGAAGACCATACTTTTAAATCAAAGGCTTCTATTAGGGTTCTGTGCGATTTGGGAAGCCGCGATGCACCACTTACCCATGCAAATCGAGCACCTTTCATTCAAGAAATCTTACTAACTTCGAATCTCCAGACATGGGATCCCTAGAAGGTACATTGAAATATTGCTGTTCTGTAAATATATGTGACGGTTGCATTAGTGAAAGATCAGAAAACAAGTCCAGTGCACTGCTTACATTTTTTGTTTTCCTTCAATGTTCGCGCACTAAACCAGCTAGGGGCACGAGCTACCCTAACTAGAACTCTTGAATATGTTAAAATAGCTCTATATTACATCTAAACATGCTTATGGGGCCCAGCTTACATCAATCTTTCTAGCACTTTGCGTGAGTCAGGAGCCCAAAAGATGTGTGTGAACTGTTAGACTGAATTCTAACCAACAGTCGTTTGTTCCTTAGGCTGTTATGTACTTGTGAACAACAATCGACTGAGAAACCGATATTTGTTTGTAATGCCTTTTATGTTCCCCTCAACTGTAGCTTTCCTGAAGTTAATACCAGTCCTACCGCGACTTCCCGGATTATTTTGAAGCATATGTTCAACGGACGTCTTAATGATTTCTGGTTATTTTCACGATCATTTTCACTGGTTTGAAGGAACTGAAAGAGGCATCGGAAATCCATTTGTTAACCCGAAATGAAAAAGGGTATCGTTTAACTCAGGTTTGTTCCGATGACAGACTGTCTGCGGCGAAAAAAGTTTGCAATAATTCTACATGGACTCACTTGGTCTCTTCCATTGAATTCATACTTTTAATCTCAGATCTTACGAAGATTGTACACCTGAGCATTAGGCTGATATCTGATACGACCTGGGTTGTCTTTTACGCTGTATTTATACAACAGATATCTGGGCTAGAAAACTCCTTCGGTTGGTGAAAGACCTCTATCTTAATACATCTGAAAGAGGGATCCGACTTCATCGACCCTGCATTGCTCTGACACTGCCTCGTAAAGAGGACCGTTTAAGAGTCACATAATTTCCCAATTTCTTTGTTCGAACAACCGAGGGTGAGTCGCTGTTTAATACCGTCTTTCATCCGAGTTTGCCACGAAAAGTAGCGTTTGTCAGAGTTGCCGTCTTTGATTTTTTCTTAACTTCGTAAGTGCGGTAAAACTAAAACAGCTTTTTCCTTATGCGAGAAGAGTACTGTTGATATAATCTCAAGAAGTTTAATTACCTGACTTAGGATAAATGGACTACCCTGTGCCTAAGTGAAGATCCAAGTGAGTTACAGTTTTTTTCGACCATCTGAACGACAATGTGGATACGTGTGGAATGCTTTTAGAATGCTCAAATTGTAAAACACTGCTTCAGGCCTGTACTTATTCAGAGCTGAACACTGTCCTAGCAGCGAGGAGGTTGGCCAAAGTAGGTAATTTTATTTTTATTGTTACTTGCCACCCGGTTGTCGTATATCGGCATACTGAAAGTTCGATTTACTCTCAGCTCTGGTTACCGACCACAGGTCAAGATTCCACAGCAACATTGAGGTTGGTCTAACTAAATGGCTGAGAAACCCGACCGTTATAGACGGAAGATGTGCGAAGACTGTCGGTGCTTGAATACCGTTGTCATTTAGGTATTATTAGGATTTTTTTGAAAAAACTGTTTTGGGCATGATAATATTAGATACAGGGTGTTGGATGGTAGAATTCGTTTTATCGAAGGCATAGATTAACGTGTGACGCGCATGCCCTCCTCCATATGCACGCTTTTCCTTGACCAGCAGTGGTTGGAGGTTTGGCCAGGTTGATTTCGATGACCCTGATTAGACCCAGTCAGATAACCGCTTTGGAGTCTGCGGACGATATATTTGGTGATCTTTTGGTCTTTTTTGTTATACAATACTATGAGGTGGCAGCCGAAACCAGACACGGTTAATGGTTGTAAACCCGAAGATGAATATGAGTTAGGCTTTCTGGAAGTTTGACTCAAATTACTGATTAATTTGTAAAAATCCTCTGTTTCAGTAGCCAAAATTAGTTTATTTAACAAACTCTGCGTCGTATCAGTAATTATGCGTTACTACCTAAGTCACCCTGTATATTTTAACCATTGCCTTTTTTGTTCGTTTTGGGTAAAATTTTCCGAAGAATCGATATTAGGATCAGAGAAGAGAATATGTCATAAAGCTGGAATCAAGTAGATGGGAATTCTGAGTTTGATTTAGACAACTGCTACGGACAAGCGAGATCTGCTTACGAATTTATCAATACGCTAAGATAACGACGCATTAAAGTGACAGCCTACGCAGTTTATAATTGTAAACTAGTATCTTTATTCTTCCGTGAAGGTTTTTGGTCACTGTTTACCCAATTGCATACCGAAAACTGAGCTTAGGCATAACAGGCGACACATCAAACTTGTGTTAATCCAATGCTGAAGCCAAAATTATGAAGCAAGTTTCATCCAAATGCTCACTGAATTATTCTCCGTAGTTGATGGTTGTAACATCTACAGACGCAAGGGTTACATAATAGGAAGGAAATCAAGGACACTGTCGGTACCTGCAGTGTGGGTACAAGATTTTGTTATCAATCTGAGGTGCCCATATGGAAAGATACAAGGTAGCCTGATAGTCTCACTTCTTTTCATACAAGGAGCTCTGTCGGTTCATAAAAGTGTTTTCCTGTTTTCTTTCCTTCCCTCCAGCATGTTCGCAACCAAACCGGTATTTCTTTCTGATCAAAAACTAATTAATTCCGTAGCCTTTATTTTGCCTACTGGTGTTTTACTGCTGGAAATGTGGTAGCATATAATAGTATTAGTACCTGTGCATACTTGTGGAAAGGTGAAAATGCACGGAAAAGCTAACGCGATCGGTGTAATACGAACAATGAGCGTAATTAAATATACTGTCCCACTATTGACCAATAAAAATAAGGGGTTGACGTAAGAATTTGGAGGTCGCATGTAAACAGATAATTAGATTGAAAAAAATGTTCGTTTTTTATTGTGCTCTCATTATTCTCCGATAAATGTTCGCCAGGAAATCTTTTTTAAGTCTCAGGCCTGATATACACCGATTTTAATATCCCAATCACCTGTGGCTATTTCACCTCCAGCAGCATTGCATTTCAATGCGACAAGCACAACCCGGACTAGAATAACCACGGGGTATTTGCGGGAATTTTTCTGTCAAAGCAGAAAGAAGACATGTTGTGAGATGCAAGCCCTGCTGATTGTGAACGTAAAACATTAGAATTTGTGCACGGTAAATTGTGAAGAACAATGGATTCAAGCAGACAAGAAGTCCCACATGTACAGTTACCGATAAAGGGGAACAACAGACGGCTGAATGTCTTGGGGGTTAATTCTAAGATATCCTGATACTTAGAGTCAACTGTGTACGCAAAACGCTGGCTGATGCATGCTGATAAGCACAGCCAGTAGTTTGGGTTTTTATTGCTCATCAGTACTTTGGAAAATTGGGTTGTGCCAACTTCGTTGTCCAGTGTGACTAGATGCTTCGCGATTAAAAAATCAGAGATTCTACATCAGTATACGAGGTCACAGTGGATTGAGTAGTCGATTTGGCAACCATTTTGGTGTGTTCTGACGCCCCTTTGAGTTAAGCAGCGATCCGTTTCGCCTATGGATGTGTTACCGTAAATGTGAGTGAACTGGTGGATAACATGAGACATTCGGATCAGCAAGACAGCTTGAGTGATTTTGGAAGCTTAATCTTTTGGTTTCTTTGTAATGGAAGCAAATGTACCGACCGATTTAAGATTTATATTATTTTGATTAAACAAATGGCCGCCCTTAAACGGTACGGTGACCGGTTTTTCATATAGCCTTCTCTGCCTCCGATGCTGGTCGATGAAATTTTCTGAATACTCTTCGGCTAACAATGTCCGTTTTATGAACTCTTCTTCTTGTACCTGATTCTTGGTAGTTTCCTGAACTCTGTAGAAATGAGTTCGAACTGATGCCCTCTCGTATGCCACTGGTGTGAAACTGGAAAATTGTAAGTAACTTCCATCCCAAGTTGCTTTGTGGTAGATGTCGCGCTGCAGCGCCTTATCGGGGGGTCGAGTTAGTCAAATAGCTAAAAATAAGTAAACGGTTGTCTTTTTCCTCCTCCTGAGAAACAGAAAGATTAAGATGCATAGAATTCAGAGTGTTGATAATAGGAGTACAATGTTCGTCATTGGAGAAACTTAAGATGTTGTTAACTTAAGGTCTGTAAAGTGAAATTTCCAAAATGTTGTCAAGGATTTTTGGTACGATAATACATAGGAACACATCTGACAAGCTTTGATCCGAAGAACTTTTCATGATCACGCCATCATTGTGTTTAAATGCTTCCCCCCTCAAAACTGAAACGAAACGTTCTCTGTACATAAAATGATAAGGTCCTTAGAATGCTCAACGGGAATAAAAATCGAAATTTGCGTGAAGGAATAACATAACGTAAAAAAGCAACTTTTTTACAATCTTCAGTTTGGATCGGTGATTCCAAAACAGAGTTTTGTTTGTCAGAATCATGTTATCGGAAGAAATTTCGGCCTCAACGAAATGCTTTTTTGAGATAGACTAATAAACATAATGAAACTCTCTATTCGAATGAACCTAGTCCCAAAATCTTTTTCACGCACTATCGTGTAATGCAGAATATTCGGTGGTTTCCAATCATCGTTTGGGAAATTAAAGAAGAAGGAACCAGAGATCAGATACCTTGGAGAAACTTTAATAATCGCGTTAGTTAATTTGCTTTGCTGTCGTCTCCTAATTCATATGGCTGAATAGAATCAGCTCCCGGATCAGCCGCACTTTGCCGATAGGAAGTGAAACGTGGCCAGAAGAAATACCGGTTTGTTAATTTTTTTTGGATAGTCAGTGTATCCATGGCGGTCGGCTTCCTTAAAATGAAAGAAAACAATTATTTCTTCCGAAACCCCTAACCCCAAAACATTAATAATGCATCTTATAACGTACGTGTTCTAGGCTACGAGACACCGTTTTATCATTTTTAAAGGTAGTGTAATTTTCATTTAGATATGTATACTCAGTTTTTCTCAAAACCTCTATCGCTGATTGTACTGCAACGGCCATTCTTGTGTAACAATGCAGTATTTGCGTATAACTCATGTCTGAAGTTGGTTCAGGCATCAGTAGAACGAAATTATGGTGAAAAAGGGAAGCAATTTATTCTAATGGGACAATGTGCCAATCAGTGGATGTGCTCTCTTGCTTCCTAACCTAAACCAACCCTTCACGTATGAGCAGTACAGAACGTTCAAAAAGTAATACCAAATGTGATACCCTTACCCTCTCGGTTGCGTACCTTTAGGGACACTTGTGTATCTGTGAAGCGCACTCGAGTGGGACTCATCGATTGGACACAGTCTATGATCGTGATGTATAGGCGGGGCAGCTGCTGGTTCTTTGTGAACACGGAAACCGTCCGATGCCTTTGACTGTGACCCTAAGTGTCCATGCTCTTCAGGAGTGGACAGACACCAAGCCAAGCACTCAGGTGCGCAGGACTGTTTTATTTTGTCACCCAGTGCCCACCAGAGTAGTTTTGATTATCAACATACTATTAGTATGTCAACCCCTCAGGGGACGTAGGAACCGTTTCTCGGAGCAAATGATAACGACTTGTCTCGAGAAAGATGACCTAGGGAACCTGGA
The DNA here is from genome assembly GCA_008360955.1 of Fasciolopsis buskii. Classification (NCBI taxonomy): domain Eukaryota; kingdom Metazoa; phylum Platyhelminthes; class Trematoda; order Plagiorchiida; family Fasciolidae; genus Fasciolopsis; species Fasciolopsis buskii. Next base: position 26,250 of record LUCM01011562.1, read on the forward strand.
AAGCTGCTATATTGTAGGATCAACCAACGACTCTGAATTGTTTGCATTACAAAGGTTGCAGTATCGGAGTTTCTACTCTCTGGAAAAACGCTTATTATATATAAAAGCCACATAAGGCAAGTTAGGGAGTGGGAAATATATGGGTAATCCTACGTAAACAGGGAACATAATTCATATATGATGGGAAGCAAGTTTCAAAGTGAGCTCTGCAACTAAATCTAGATAATACGTTTAAAACAGATTGCACATTTGCGTCCGATTTTGATTTACGGGCGAACATGTTTGTCTCGTAATCCAGAGTGGACAAACAATATTGTATGTACATTGAATCAGATTTGATTTTCATGTTGGAGTAATACCTACTCTCACCATTCGATTATCTTATGCTGAACGGGATGGCTTCCAGTGTAATGCAGGTCTGTGATGGTACTATGCCAAACGATGAGTACAACCTGGCTGGGGTGAATTTCCTGATCCTGTGTTCAGAATCGGCCACTCAATGAAATCAACTGCATCTTCTTGTTTATCTGACTGCGTTCAGTCAACGTAATGGCTTTTTTGTTTATTCCTGTAACGATTGCTGGCTCAAATAAAGCTTGAATCGATCACGGGTCCGAACCCAACTCTGTATTACTTACCGAGAACACTCATGTCTCGCTCAGAGCAACGTTCAATCCATAAATCAAAACTTTAAGCCTGTGAGAAGGAATCCCACACCGGTAGTCAGCTTCTGACTCTTACGGTCAACCCCGTCATTGATTGCTGACCGTTCATATTTGTCTGGTTCAGAATGCATCTTTTCAGTGTTTAAGCTCAGTGAACCTCACAACTAAACATGAGCTCTTTCTGCATCATTCACTGTTCTTTGCGGTAGACTAGCGCAGTTCCTCCCTCCCCCAAAATGGTGCTCCTTTTGTTTGGATTATATTTATAAGGTCAGTAAAATTTCGACTATTAACACTTGCGACGCTGGTGAGATGGGCTGTATTTAGTTAATTTGACAGGAGGCTAAAAACGTCTGCTTTAGAGATAAGAGTGTTGTTCTGATTTTACTTTTTATAGAATGCCGCGCAAAAGGTCTTTCCAGCGTGCCTTAGTGATTATTATGATGCAGTGAGAAATAAGAGGAATTTTAGCTGCATTGCCTCGAAACGCACAGATACTACTTTTATTGCAGTTACGGCAGAATTATTCGTAATGAAACCAGGTGTAATAAAAAATGCACTAGTAAAATAAAAATGTACGAAAGACCTATGAAGTATAAAAGACAAGCTTTGGTGAAATATAACTTTGAGAAAACACAAGTTGGCGAACAAGCTCGTTTTCAGTGATTCGTACTCATGCCATTACATCACTATATATCTTGGCGAAAAATTTTCACTATAGGAAGAATTGGATTAGTCAGGTACAAATATGGGTGGGGAAGGGATTTGTGGTGTTACATGCATAGCCTGAATACACAAGAATGTGTTGTGTTAATTGTTTTGTTGTCTAGGGTTTGTTTTGGGAATAGTGATGTAATGGCATGGGAACGAATCACTAAAAACGAGCTTGTTCGCCAACTTGTGTTTTCTCAATGCGCGTAGTGGTAATTTTCAAAGAAATATAACTTCATTTAGTTAACAACTGTAAGAATAAACTGGCCGGTTTCATTGAAAAAATTTGAATACAGGTTGCAATCTTTTGTTTCAATATGGGAACTGTTTCTTTGATAAGCCTTTAAATACCCAACGAAAGTAGCATACAAAAAGCCCTTGCGTCACAAATGTTGCGATGTCAATTAGGTATGGTTCTCATATGATAAAGTGCATCCAAAGGTGACGAATACAATAGTTCTCATTCGGTTGTATTCGAAAAGACAGAATATAACTTTTAACACATGAGGATTACTGATTTAACATGTTTATTATTTGGTTCGTCATACGACATCTAAACAGAGCTTGGTATTCGAAACCGTGGAAAAATTGTACTGTTGCTTCATCTGGTTTATCGAGAATCGTCAACAATGCATATCCATCGTGTCCGAACTCAGATGTGAATCAAGGACGAACGATTGCCGATAAAACCTTTGCTTGATGTCACCCTTTTGCACCACTCTATTCAACTGCTTATGTACAACAATCTAAGAAGTAGGCAATATTCATTTACGAGCTACAGTGAGCGGGCTTAAAACCCAAACTAGTTACACCCAACGATTGATGTCACCTCCATGGTAAACGGAAAATCATTGTTAATGACTTTTGCACGCTAAATCGGATTGGCATTGCTTCCCTGAAAGATTAAATCAGGTCAGCTGTTTGTTTGGCTGTCACCAAATGTTTCACAGTTGTTGCACTCAGGTTACGATCAAGATAACGGTCCGTTGTGTTTTGACCAACCACTGACATGCATTATGAAAGTATTTTTCTGTTCTTCGTATGCAGATGCGGCCATAACTACAGATGAACTGATGCACGGGAAGTGAAATAGAAAGCGACATCCGACTCAATGCACGTTGGTGCACCATAATCCTCTAAATAGTTGGCAGTATTTGAACGTCTGCGGCTGAAAATTTGGGATTTATGGCCTAACTGAGTTTGTAACATCATCCTAATGCGACTACATGACACGTTCTTTTGTACACAATAGCTATTAACAAAGATTCTCCATTTACTATGGAGGTAACATCAACTGTTTGGTGTAAAGATTAACCCTTAAGCTTGTTCACTGCAGTTGGGAAATGAATATCACATAGTCTTCATATTGTCTCATAGAAGTGATTGGAAAGAGTTATGCATAATGTTGACATTCTGTGGTGTTTGTCTTCTTTCTCGACTGTTCTATTTGATGAAGGGTACTTAGTGTTTCAGATTCTCGATAGGTCAACGGGGCAGGCTCTCGAAGGCTTCTTATAGTTTACCGCTAAATAAAATAACGTACCTAACCATTAAAAAACCAGAGACTGCCTCTTTTTAAGTAGCTAGCCAAAAATTAAGGACATTTTTTGATCCACTCTAGTAGCGACCACGTTGAAACCCTGAACCGTGAAAACAATATGCAAATCTGTTTTATTTCTAATCCGTCGCATGTTCCGGAATTCTTTTTTGCGGAATCAGACGTCCTACTTTTCTTAAAAATGAAAGATAAAACGCATTTTTTTCTGTAGGTTGTTGTGGTCGGTCGTTAAAGCTAATCGGGCTTAGGAAGATCCGAAAGGCAAACTTCATCATAATGTTACAAAGTGAATCGCCTGATTTTGAATCAATTATGCAATTGCCTCCCCTTTGTGACGGGGTATTTCTCTCATTTTTATGTGGATAAGTAACCGATCTTCAGAAAATTTACTCCAAGGGAAACAACCCCTTATCCAGATCAGACCCACTACTTACATTATTGCCACTAAAGAGATTCAGTACCTCAAAATCTATTAGAGATACTCTCAGTAAGCCCGGAAATTACATACTTGGTTTTGAGTTCCGGGATAACATTTCTTTGTTTTTGTTTATTTTCATTGTTGCTCCTGTCTGTCTATTTCTCATTAAATCACGTTGAGATCGTTCATTGTTTTGATCGTACCAATCAAACTTGTGAACCGCATCATCTACAGTAAATCACCGGGGTGACAATTGTGCAAGCACTTTCTTGATTGACATAATCGTTGCTATTCCAAATTTTGCCCGTATGACCAAATTCATTGTACGTGTTCTGCCGTCAACTCAGCAACTTTTCCACAATGACCATTAAACTGAGAGAGAAAAAGCACTTTCAACAAGATTCTTTTTACTATCAAACTGTTTTTAACTTAGTCCCAACCACGACAATTATTTATCAACGTTTGCTGTTACCAACATCCGGCTGCAATGTTCTCTGGCTCTCTAAAACAGGTTTGCAAAGCACTTTATTCTGGCTCGGTAACAATAATCCGCCAATTAACAAGATGAGTCTTACATAGCCCCCAAATCGTACTATATGCCAAAATAATGAATGCTGTATCTTATGCTACTCACGAGCCCAAACTGAATTTTGACATATTTCTTCTAGAACCAACCTAGTAAAAACCTTTGCGTGCCCTATTAACTTTGGATACTTATCGTCCGGGGCGGCATAAAATAGAATTCATTATTCTCTTCAAACCATGGTTCAGCTTCTTTTTTTCTCACAAACACTTACCACCGGTTAGCAACTATTTGTCCATCGAACCCTACTTGGTTTAGTGCATCTGGTTGAGTATATGGCTGGTAAGAACCTGTCATACAAATGTCATGATATCAGGGATCATTGTATTCATCCATGAAACCAGGTATCTCAACCACTGGAAGAATAATCCCATTCGGCACTGTAGGTGATTCTACAAAAAAGTTGTCAGAAATGAACCCTAAATGTTAAACGCTCACTCAAGTCTGCAGTACCACAAAATTTGACTCCATCGGAAGTGGGATGCGTCTTGTGTTTTAGTTTTTTCTGCTTTTATTAATGCAACGAGAATGTGCATCCTTCTCTTGAAGCAAGGCACAACCAGCAGGCTGGTGTCATGTGGGTGGGCAGATCCGCGGACGGAGAAACGAAACTATCGATCTTCAGTTTGAAACTTCACCATATTGATCGCTCGACCACCACCGGTTGCCAACACCCAATTCGTAAATCCTAGCCAATTAGGGACTTCTAGAATCGGTGTGTCTAAGAGGATTACGTGCAGACAAATCATTCCTGTTTTAAATGTGAAAATAGCCACTACCATGGTATTTGGTTCATTAACATCAAAATCATCAATCCCATGAGTGGCACCAAGACTTTCATAAAAAGTATTTCTTATCACCGATGTCATAACCGATTTTATTACGGTTAATAACTTTATTATGAATTCCGCACAACGTAGGCAGCAATACCTACATAAACTACTGCAAATTTCTTAAGCTAGGATACAAATGCACACCAGCCAAAGGTTTGCTCAACATAGAATTCCACTTTTTTAATGTTTTTTTATTTGTATTTCTATCCCTCTTGTTTTACTTTATTCAAATGATGACAAAAAACGAAAGGAATTCAGCTCCCAATATGTTTCTTTTCGTTTGCTTAGTTTACCGTGGGATTGAAACCGTTTCATTTGTCATCGTGGTCAGGTTTGTTTCATCCTCAGGGTTTGAGCTTATCCCAAAAGCCTTCACAATGTGACTATGTAATGAGGACAACAGCCGGTTTGTTTGTCTGTCTGGTGCGTCTCATACAAATCCTCGCAGATGTACAGACACAAAACACGGTTCATGCACGAACTGGACAAATAGTTTTGTTTTGGGACAGGGTTTCATACTATGTGATAACAAGATGGATCATTTATGATAGGTCAAACCGTGTGAAAGGCCGGAATCTTCATGCAGCTTTTTCGTGAACCGGCTCCGTTATTCACATTTCGTAATCATCGACCATCAATCATTATACCTGCGTAAACGGTAATTCCCAGCAACTGCAAGCCTACTCATTACCCATGGTAAAGACTAAGACAATTTTACACAAATTATGGTCTGATTCATTCCTGGTTTATGATTAAATGCTAACTTTTAATTTCGGAAATTTTGTGGCCTCACGTAAGTTGGTAATTAACTGGCTAACGTCGGGGGAAAAGTCTGCAAAGATTCACACAAGATCTTTTCGACAGCCAGCTGGAATTAGAACACTTCATCGGTTCGGTTTGCAGTATGTTGCCGTTGTGCAGAAGCAGAGACTTTTATCTAGTCATCTCATGACAACGCTGTGGCAAACCTATTTTGGTCGTCTATGTTTTGTCGCTCTCATTTGTTGTTTTTCGCCACAAGCACAAAAAAGACATTTTATTGCGCAATTTTCACACCCGTGTTAACGTACACTGGATAATCCGGATAGCCGTGTCTTCCGTGTGCATCTGTATAAACCATCGAGTTGATTATTGACATCGAGTAAACACCAAATGGGAAATACTGTGAAAGAAACAGGTTTTGCAGACTAGCCATCAATTTGTCCTAATCTACGGATCCAACGACGCCAAAATCATGCCGGATAATGTGATGAGTACTTGCAGATCCCAGAGAAATTAACTGTTTGTCCAGAATGCTTATTAATCACACTCAAACATTTTTGCAACATTGAAGAAATGAATCACTGGTTCTACCACTGTTAGTTAAGGCCAGTGGCTCTGTCGTGGTCATTAGTGTGATACCATTTACAAATCCATAATCAGATACGGTACAATGTCTGGCCTGAAATGGTTATGATGTGCATACTTGGCCAACTTTCAGCAGAATGTTCCAGCAGTCCACAAGAAAACGGGCATTGTCAAAATAATGACTCAAAGAAAAGCGTAGTTAACTGGAAGGAAAAGAAGACTGAAGGATTGTATCAACTTTTCACGTAATCCTGCGTTACATTCATTTCTGATTATCAGACGGGAGATTAGTACGAACATAATACTAACAATACTGAAACCAGCCAAGAAATCCAGTCCGCTGTTCACTGAACAGTATTTTGTATATATGACAGTGAACGCCCCATGGGAATTTAGATAAAATCAGAGGACGAATATAGTCAACAGAGTAAACTGAAATTCACAAATTCTGAACAGCAGTTACAAACCGGTGTACCCGAGAGTTGACTACTGTTTATGCGCCTTCGTATACTTCCCATTCAGTGTTCTGATAAGTATGCAAACTACTCACGACAAAGATCATTGATGACTGCCGGACTGCTTACTGATTAATTGCATGTTCATTGCACCTTACTTGGCCTAAACAGCTTGACGGATGCCTGAGCGGCTGTTTTTTGTCTTCCTTTTCGTCATCGCTCAGCGTTACACAGCAAGGCAAGCCTCACTGTCCGCTGCCTTTTCTCCAAGGTTACATGTTTCCACAGAAAGAGGGAATATCCAAGGGGAACGGAATGCACATACACAGGTGCGAAACCACAAGACGTTGCTGTAGCCAACACACGGAACACAGTCTAACTGTACAAATGCACCCTTTCAATCATTCTGATTCGACAGAAATTGACAACGCGACCGCCACTGCTCGCGGTTCATTGCCATATCCTTCAGTGTCTCCAGCCAGTTAATTGACGCGACTTTCGGACCCAAACCACGAAGAAGTCAGACACCCAATTTGTCTAATTTCGCTGCACATTTCCTCATCCCACGTTGCCACGTCATCTACTGACCTCCAGATGACTTCTTCCATTTCTTGGAAGGAACCCAAAATAGGGCACAATATGGTAGACGACTGTTTGCCATACGCAACACGTGACCCAAAAAGCGCAGTCTACTAAGCTTCATACGCTGAAATAAGGCATTCTGAGAGCCTCCACCTAGTATTCGATTCCTAAACTCCACATTACTCACCCGGTCACTACATCCAATCCTAGCAATACCGCGTAGACATCGGTGGTCAAAAACTTCTAACCGACGAACATTTCCCACACGCATACTCCATGTCTCGCAACCGCACAACAAAACTGAGCGCAATGCGGCACAGCAAACACGACCTTTCAACTTCAATAAAGTTTCAGTGCTTCAGTCCAGTGAAAGCTGCCCTTGCCTTTGATATACGCGTGTTTACCTCCACTGCCGAGCTACCGTCACTTGGGACGCAGCTACCAGGGTAAGTGAAACGGTCCACAATTGTTAGTTCAGTATCGAGTTAGGCTTCTCGAGCACAGCAAGGCGGAAATATCTTCATTCAAGACGATTAGCATATCCTGAGCATGAACTGTGACAGCTTTCAAAGTAATAAGATATTTTCGTCTTAAAAATTTTCGACTGACTGCCTTTCGGACTGCAAACTTTGCGCACAAAAGGTAGGTCATCATATCATTCTTACACTCAAGAAATGCCAAATTTGAGTTCCGCTATCATTAGATATTGGTGACGTTTTACATCTCTCATCGCATTCAGGTCTTGGATCTGGAAGACGCGTTAGTTGCCACCGCGCTACCAGATGGAAACAAGTGTGAAATGCACATGGAAAGTATTTGATGCATTTGATTTGACTGATTTTATTAGGGAAAAGAAAGTGGTTGCTTGAATGAATTTTCTTCTGTCGCCGAACAGTAACGCGTGCGGCGCGTGCTGGGAGACATGGGATTTCGAGAAAATTCTGACCACAATGACAGGATCAGAGTACCTATAAAAATGAGTGAAATAGCACTAATTTGGACAAGGTCGGCACTAAATTCCATAATCGGAAGTGTAAGTTTAACATAGGGGTCGCACAAGATTGCAAACAAATGTCAGTATCGTAATAATTTATCTGTTCGAGTAAGGTCAAATTTACCTCGGTGTATTTAGAAAGATGAGATTTATGCAAATGAAAGTAAATACGCCATGGCAGGACACTTTCGGTAAAACAGATTAAACGTAGCATTACACAACTTATTCTCAAGTATGATCTACGCCATTCACCAAGATAGACAGCTTACAAGTCCATAGGCAGATCATGTACGCCAGCTACATGTTATACTCACACAAATTCGTAGAGTTGTCTTAGCGTCATTCTCTCACTTCCTCCTCGACGAAACAGCAATGCGTCAGATCTCAGGGAAGTCAGGTACTGCTCTTGTAAGGCTGCTGAGACGACAAAGTGACCGGTTATAAGAAGACCGGAACCCACTACGTTTGAAGGTCAATACCCCCAAGAAAAACTTTGCAAGACATGAATTCTTGATTGGTTCTTTATGATCTTTGTGACCTAATGCCCGTGCGTTTGTAAAGTTATCTTGTGACACCAGATGGCCCTTGAACGAATTTACGTTTAATACGAATTTGGATTTGAAGTTGGACTACATCATGGGAGAGTGGATAAACAAAATCTCTGTGGATTCGCTGTTTAAAGAAATGGACAACTTAATACAGAATCGAGGAGATCAAGCGTACTGCTGATCCTCGTTTGGTTCTTTCTATGGTGATAGAATAATATATTAAGTTACTACCTAAACCCCTCATTCAGAACTCAGTGGATTATATCTCACCATTATCAAATTATTGATCTTTCGAAACAAAGGCTTGCTGTTGCAATGCAAATCCCAATTTCCAATTCATTGATATCTCACAGACACAGCCGTAACAACCACCACTGAGGAAGCAACGCACAATGCTTCAGTGACTATCAAGATTCAGTAAATTGTCCCTACAAATCTAGTTAGATGAACACTGTGTTTTACTGTTTCTCCTCTGGATAAATATATTCCCGTTTGGTTAGAAAAAGTTGTTCGGAACGTCGCATTAGAAAATAGTATTTAGTTTATCCGACTCCTTCCATGTTTGGGTGTGATAAAATAATGGTCGTTCTTTTTCTTTTGTATCACAGAAAAAGCAAGACGACGTCTACTCTACTTCACTCCAGAACTCTTCAATCGATCTGACTCTCGATTGTTATCGCTCCGTCTCACTAACTCTCTTGAGAAAGCTCAAACCGAGCCGAAAGAATGTTCATCATTCAAAGTCAAATTGCTTAAATTGGTCCTTCATGATCACCACTCACTCATCGATTCTTTTGCCGGATAATTTGGTCCCTCCGCATTCATCTACTTTCGCATGCGCTATTTCCGCTTAGGCTATCGATTGGTGCAGTCAGTGCGATTTACTGTAGCTGTGTTGATCTCTGACCCGGATGATGGCCACGACGAGTTCATACCAACTGTCCTTACACTTTCGACGCCTGAAGGCGCAGCCAAAGAACACGGGAAGTGAAGATCCGTGAAATTTTGCCGGATGCGAAGCAGTTATGGGATTGTTCATCACACCGCATTTTTAGTACAAATCGGTGACAACCATCTATTCAACATTATGCCCTTTTTAATCTGAATGCCGAGAGTTCCAATCTCCGCAATGCAGGGCCATTTTCCCCTGACTCAACATACCACAGTTGGGAAAAATTACCCGTATTGCCTTTGTTATAAAAAATGGGTTAAAAAGGATTTAATGTTAAAAACGAACAAAGGATCAAGTAAGGGGACAACAAAGTGCTAAGGCCGCTTGAGTATTTGGAGCACTTTCACATGCGTAAGCATTGTGATTGTTTCCACACATCATTGCTAAGTTAGCTGCATCGTTGTTTAAGGCAGTTCTAGAGAAAAGTGGGGGTTTGTGGATTGACAAGGCAGGTCCAGGACTGTTGATAGTGAGTTCTGCCTTCCTCGTTTTGTCCTTTCTATGCAGTGAATATTTTCATGCGAAACTTAGCAATCTCAGCAGCACAGCGTTATTACAACTGAACGACAACGCCATGCAAAATTGTACACGATTGATTACTGTACAACTCCAATTCAGAACTTATTTACTGGAAGTTGGTTTATTCGGGGTTATCCTAACACAATATACGTTTTTCGTAGCGGTTTCAAGAAACTTCCAGTAAGTATGTATTTCGGATAGCAAGATTTGATTTATAGTTATTCCCAGAAAGCCACTAAATGGATGTCATGACGTAGTTCCTGAAAATATATCATTAACAAATCTCATGATGAATCAAATGAGAAAATATCTTACTTAGGGTTTCTTTTAAACAATTCTTGGTTTACTTCCAGTTTAACATCCCGCGAGTACATTTATTATCATCTGCCATTTCTCGTGGTGCACAATTCGAAATAAGCCAAATACACTGGGAAGCGGCATCAATCCCGCGATTTGATAGCACCTAAGTAACCCCTGCCGATGAAAAGCATCCTTGCTGTCTTCAACTGTGACAGTTCACACAAACCGGTTCGAATTCGCTGATGATTAACATGCCTGTGCTGGCTCGATGAACGCAGCGTTCATGTTACATCGTTGAACTGGGACAAAAATGCAAGTATAACAAGCGACAGTATTGAACGTGATGCCTATAGGAGGGTAAATACAATATAATAGAGGGGTGGGAAGACCAGACTGTTGGAAAAGAAGTGACCAACACGGTTTTGATGAGCCACGGATGTGTAGGTGCCTGTGTATCCAGTCTAATTTCTTCTGTCGGATTAGTTGTTTCTGAGTCACGGGATCACCATCTCAATTACGGATTGAAATGATAAGAATTAAAAACTCATTTTGAGCATATCACACTTCACTCAGGTTGTCTCGGACATGTTTTATCATTTTAGAGTGATTCAAATCAACTCTGAAGATTTCTGGTGATTAAATTTGATGAGCTACCCGATCATCGCAATGAGAAATGATCACAAACATAAGGCTTTTCAAGATACAGTATGAATGTGAATGCTAGAATATCAAGACCAAATGACGTAAGGAGTGTATCGAAAAATCGATGCGCCATGTATTGGTTTTGATTGTGAATGATATGTTACTAACACAGCGTTGTTGGTAGATGTGATATTCCAACGTTTCGACTACCGTGGGTAGTCTTTCTCAAGGCAAGTCTTACAATCAAATGAACTTTTGAAATTAAAAAACCAAGCCCAAGTTGAGGCTCTTTCCAGTTTTCTGTTTATTTCTGTCGGTATTGTAAAACTATCAACAAGAGCATGGAGAATTAGTTTTCGTTTCTCGTCGGAATCACTTTATTCTATTGATGGCTTGAAAAGAGAGAACTTTAAATGGCTAGTTATGCGTAGACCAAAATCACATCCATAATTCAGGAGCAACAAATAATCGTTCTAAATCACCTGGAAGTATATATCCTTTAGAAGGGGAGTGCCAAAGCTACACTCTTTATGAAACGTTTCTTTGAATGAACAAAATGAAGATAAACACTGGACGGCAATTTCTGTATGTACACTTATAAGCTGCATGTTAATATGCATCGTTGTTTCTTAAGGGTTGGGTGAATAAGTTAACGGCTGAATTTCGATCGGGCATCCATACCATTAAATGGTTTTTTCACGAGATAGAACACACCCGCTAAGGTCATCACTTGAAGGCATATCTTCTTTAATCTCACCGCAGAAAAAGATTACAGATCACAGTTATCGCGTTAGAATAGAATGATTTTACCGTCTTCTGCCTACACTTATCCGCACTGCTTGACATTTCCAGAATCATTGTGGGATTTCTTTTCCAAGGTCCACAGATTTTCACTATCCGACTGCCTACAAGCTCTAGTGAAAAAGTCCCCTTATGCACCACTGCTTGCAGGTGCTTAAGTCAAACATCAGGACCGAACGACGTAAGGAGTGCATCGAAAAGTCGATGCGCCATTTATTGTTTTTTTATTGTGAATGATGTAATGTTAATAACAGCGCATTGTTGGTAGATATAATTTGTCAACGTTTCGATTACCATGAGTATCTTGTATCTTTTGCTTCCTTTAATAATGAACTAACAGTGTTAATCATTTTTCAGGAAGGGGGACGCCGCCAACAGAGGGCTGCTAGGTAGGGAAGTTGACCGGCTTTGGGACGATTCGACCCCACGATTTTCACGTCCAAACACTACGACCTTATCAGCGTGGCCATGCTAACGGACGTTAAGTTGCCTGTGTGAATTTGTGTATCTTTGCATGTGTGCTTTGAACTTCGTGACGGGTGAGAAATTAGTTGTCCGTCACGTCATGAACGGCCATGGTGATGAGGCGATAATTGGAATGTTCTTTCGTCAGTGATGTTAGGGCTATGGGCAGCCCGAAATCTTTGCCCCCGCCGTTCCGATCGATGCATATCGATTTGATACTTGTCACCCTCTGCAAAACTTGCGTTCAGCGCAGGTTTTGAATCCATCTGGAAGTACTTTAGTATTTCATAATCTATGTTGTGTCCCATTGCCATGGTATGCAGGGCGATGGCTGAATCGCGCTCAGGTCTTGATAAGGCTGACTTGTTCGAAGGTCTGCAATTTTCTTTCCTTCTGTTTTCTGTTATACGTGTCCTCCGTTACCTGCTAGTTTGTCTGGTGCATTCTGCTAGGCGTTCTTTGCAACTGAATTTGTAGGTGCAGTTGCTTTGGTCTTGCACACTAACTTGATCTTTGGCCTTTCATGAATGTTTTAACGTATTATCCATCCGGAAGAAAGTGCAAATGTCAAAGTCACTGAGAACCTTTCTTATTGCTTCCGAAGTGCCTGATCATATGGACTTCCAACTGAGGCCGTTTTCTTCTTTTCTGTCTTCGTCTTGGTTGCTGATTTGCAAGTTTCCAATTGTTTTCTGATGAGGCGTCGTGAATGGTTATTGTCTTGCAGGATGTCGTCATCAGTATCCTGTTCCCAGCTTTTTCCCGAATAACTCCACAAGAGAAGAGCGGTAAGTCAAAAATACCGCTACCCTTCTTCTCATTTAAGTCATGGTGCCCTCAGAGGAATAGGGTACACGTCGTATACATAATGCTCATCATGTATTCACACGGTCTTAAATCACTGCATATATTATCTGATGATTCGGGTAGCCGTTTTATTTGAGGATACCTTTACACACTTTCTGTGATTTGATAAACGTTGCTAAATGATAAAGTCGAGGATGCATCTTCGCCCAATAACGAGACGTTTGCAATGTAAACACCAAGCTCAGAGAGTTGAACGTCATATAAACCGGCAACTTGTGTTCTGAACAAGGTCAAGTTGCCTAAGTGAAACCAGCTTACTGAATATCGCTCAGTAAATATCCAGCGCAACCTGGGCTTCAGAAAACGTACTGTGCCTGTAAATAACTTGATGCTTCAGACTTGATGAAACATAAAATCATGTGGTGAAGTTCAGCAAACCGCCCAGAGCCTGCCCGGTAGCATAATGGCTAAGGCGTTCGACTCAGAATTGTTCCTCCCGGGTTCGCGTCCCAGGATGAAACAGATGTACACTGCTTCAGTGGTTTCTTTATGGTGAGTTGAGCGATGATGTCACATGGTGAATTATTTCATGTAAACATTCAATCTCCTACTACTAGAATGTATGAAGTGATCAAGCTGTGTAGGTGATATGCAAAGCCTTCGTCGTACTTAGGCTACCTGCGGAGAAGTCATCTATCAGTAGGGGTCGATCGCTGTGAGCTGACGGACAGCAACCGTGCAAATCAGTGACGGATAGGTGGAACATGATGTGGTGAATTTCAACAAACCGTTCAGAGCCTGCCCGGTAGCGTAATGGCTAAGGCGTTCGACTCAGAATCGTTCGTCCTTGTTCGGGTTCGCGTGTCCCAGTTCGGGCGCGGTCCATATGCACTGCTCATGATTCCTAACAAGGATGAAACAGCTGTACAGTGTTTCCATGGTTTTTTGACGGTTAGCAGAGTGATGATATCACATGGTGAATTATTCCATGGAAACGTAAAAAGCAGAGACGTTGATTCTTTGAATTCTTGCAATTAATTATCGTTAAGGCAACCATTGTCAGGTATTGTGTTAACATTAAACGAAGTTAAGTCGTCAAAAATGTTCACTTGTATGGAAATTACTAGGTTACTTGTATTTACACGTTGCAAACGTCATGATTTTCTTCAACACTGTTATCAGTGGACGCGAACTTATTAGCTTTTGTGATTCCATGACAAAATAAAATCTATTTTATTAATGTAGATGTCACAAGTGACAGACCGTCTAATCTGTATAAAGATTGGCCAGTTATAATGGTTGAGTGTTACTGACATGGCTAAGGTAATAAAGAAGGACCATCATCACGCTAGAGTTTTGACATGTTTCTGGTCATAATGAATTTTAAATGTTTTACCATTTTCTCTCTTTTCATCCGCCTCAGCTTTGGTTTGTTTATTATACTGTCCAATGCTGCTAGTGCGTGTGTGCATATGGATTTGAAAGTTCCGAATAGATTTTCTTCTATTGTAATTACATCCATTTTTGAATGGAGCGTGGAAAATTTGAGTCACTGTCTGAATCAGCCAGTAATTTTTACCCGTACACGCATGTGCCTCTGTGTTATTGTCGGTATGGATTTCTTGGCTTGAACATCTGAATTATTGTGAATGATATAATGTTAATAACACAGTGTTGTTGGCAGATGTAATTCGTCAACGTTTAGAATATCGTGGGTATTCTTTCTCAAGGCAAGAATTACAATCAAATTTTAGATTTGATTGTTCATGTGTGAATATTTATAATGGTTCCAGGGAAATATACAGAGAAAATGTTACTGAGCCGTGTTGAATCGCTTTTCTCAATACAGTGTTCGGGGCAGTAATCTAGAAATCACGTTCATCTTAACTGTTAAGTGAACTCAGAAATATTGTACGTGCAAAATTTCATACACCTCAAAACAACGGTGGTTTTGACGTTAAAACAAAGGGAGAAACGGCATGTGCAAACTCAGAAAATCGGCCTGGGAGACTTTAACACTTACAGACGAATGTATTTGAAAGCGCTAAAGTATCTCTAGATGAGAAAGAAACGAATGAGAAAAATGAAAGAGTTGATGTTAGGTTTTGCTGGGTTTACACGTGCACTTAGTCAGCCAATCCGAAGATCGTGCGCTCCGTGTACTATTGCTTTCTCACATGAATGAGTTGCAACCTTGGACTTGGTGCAGTACATGACTGCTAGTTAGTTGTGAATAATTGGGAAAAGGTCTAATAATGGTGGAACCACAAAGACGCTGAGGACTTGGAAGAAATGACCATGTCTGAACTAGGTTGGCTCTGGCTTTATTAAAGAAAATACTTTTGGTCTGTCGCATGATGTCCAGCGAGCACCGGTCACAGTAAGGATGCCCAAAGTTCAAGATCGCTTTGTTTCGGTACAGTGAGTCATGCAACGTTTGAACCGCATTATGTCCGAAAACAGGACTGCCTGACAAAAGTCGTTGGAATCAGGTGAAAGACGCACGGACCGCAAATCTGATCGACTGCCAACCAGAAGGCGCCGTGGGAAATCGATCATTCGCTCTAGTTCTGGGACAGACTGAAAGTTATTCCCGTGATTTCGTCAAAGACGGACAAAAGCGTTGCTCGAAATAAAGAAATTGAACTAGGGAGCCTGGAGACAACCGGCCAATAGGCTTCGATTAGGATGGAAGCATATAAATAGTTTGCTCACGACCAGTGAAAGACAGTCGTGCGACCGGCCAGAGGGCATTTGGCCACTTTTGCTCGTTTAAGCAAAGTGCGATTGAACTATAGAATAGAGACAGCTGGCTGAGGTTACTACCGTCGGCGACTCTGACAACATAGTGATAAAACACTGCGTTCAGCCTAATTTCATTACACTTAGATACAGTAGTGACCAAAATATGAGGTGACTGGCTGGCAGAACTGGGCATGATTGCGAATAGATAAAGCGAATGTAACAATTGTTGTCATCCTCACCACTGTCAGTTTCAGCAGCCGAAGCAATAGGTTTGTCATTTCCATGAAGTTCATCCTCGGTTTTCTTGCATCATGTTTTAAAGACAGGTCAAATGAATGCAAATTCAAAGTGGGTTTCAGATAAACTAAACCTCATGTGATAACTGCGTTTGTTTGCTCGAAAACATCGCAACCAAGTTATGTTGATTAGAATCTGGAGGCTCCTACATATAAGCACCTTTTTAGCGATAATCTTCCTTTTTTATTACCTTTTGGTTAGCAGATCCTGGCGCTTGCTTCATTATTGATTATAACGTTTTTAGGTGCCTGTATTGACAATAGAATGGAACGAAATTATAAATTTCTAGGTAAGTCTGCCAGTAAGCATCTTATTATACTGCTTGCTGTTTTATGACTCCAGTCAGTGAGGAGGTACAGACGGTCTGAAAGAAATTTACCTTAGAAGACTCAGAAAAATGTGCCTCCCTGCTCCACAAGGTTTGTCAACCAGATTTAGTCACTCATCTAATTGAACAGAACGCGCTAAACGCAACTAAAAATCTAATGGTGTTTTGTTTGACGTTCGACGTTAATGCCACTGCAGTCTCAAAATACATGCCCAAATGATACTCCAACAAGTTCGTATTGCGAAGATCACGCGTGTTCTTGGGCCAAAGCAACAGACATCTTTTGACCTCTCTACATTCTCCTTACTTCAGAATTCGAATTAATGCTTCTCTCTAAAAGAATTCCAGAAAACTGTTCGAAAATAACATTAACTACTGTTTCTTATATTCTCGCTCATTGGACTGAGAACAACGACTTTTATCGTCGTTTGTATTCGCAAAGTAAAACTAATTATTATCATTATGGACAAGTGATATTTAAAAAAAACGACCAATAATAATCAGTAAGAATGGATGGATAAAATTCTTTTCTTTTGTTCGGTCATGTGCCTGCGTGACGAAGAATGTGCAAGCAAGTGAAGGACAGATGTATTGAAAAACTGAGCAAGTTTAAATATTCCATTTTGATCATCTCTCTCCAATCTGATGTCTTGGTAACTTTAATTTTTCCAGGCACTAGGATTACTGTGACAAAACAGGCTATTTATGAGGCGTGGCATACACCTGGATAGCGGTCTTCGAAGGGGTTGCAGGACCAACCTGGAAATGACAGAAAAGGAAAATCCAACGTGATATGCGGCCCAGTAGGCGTACCAACCATCAATAATGCTTATACAACCAAATCCAATATGGCAGCTCACAGCTTGCTCGTTACCTGGGTTTTCCCCAAGTAACCTTCATATTAAGGTTTATCCCAATACAAATTTGAAAGCCCCTAAAAATGACCACAAAATCATCTCCCCATTAGCGGGAGCATCCGTTAACCTTTTCGTAACGAAAAATTTGTGTCCCATGCATTAAATAAAAGGGAGAAATCTATAAAACAAGAGAGATGGTTGTTAATTTTGCAGAAGGTAATGATTAAATCGTCGTTCTATATGTGTACACACTATCAAACCAGGTGATTTAGTTCTAACAGCCAAGATCACCCAATTTCAATCAACCTTTCAGTAGTTTAACTGTATTCTAAATACGAAGAAATCGAACAATTTCGACATTTGCTGCCACTAACCTCTGTTCTGCTTATGAACGTTGAAACCGTTGCTCTCTGAATGCATTACGACTGCGACAAGTTCTATCTATGCGACTGACTTCGGTTCAGCAGTTATTCTTTAGTATAAAATGAAACGTTTCATTAACAAAGCTAGCTGAGGTATAACAGTTTTCCAGCCACTACGCCGATTAATAAATCCATCAGGAAATAATATGTTTCGAGGTATGCGCCGGCTTTCTGAATCGATTTGGTCATCTTTCAACTAAAGAGAAGAGGCTCAACCACTGAGGTATCGTAAACGTGGGTCTCGAGAGTGAATTTGGCAAGTGAGCATCAATTGATACAGCTACTATTTAGGGAACATCGAGTAACCAACGCGGTTTTACTCAGTGGATCAGCCTTGGTTGCGTTTCATTCGAAGTCAAAGCCAAAGCTGACCAAAATCCATGATGCATATGGAGTTGTTAGATCAGCATCAGGGACCGAAATTTATACCTCATATAAAATGCACTTAGATAGCACGAAACCAAAAAATCAGCTTCTGACTGCATGGCACACAAGTGAATTTTTCAATCCAAATTCACAAGCTTATAGCAGGCTTAGTAGAACATTTCTTCCCGCGTGTTTATCCTCAATGATAAAAATTTGCAGCTCCTATCAACCTTAAATTTAGCCACTGTTGTAGGACTGCTTACTATTTCCATTAAATACTTATTTACGCTCAGGTTGCAGGTATGTGATTTTTAAATACTAAGTTTATTTGCTGTTTCCATTAGCCTGAACTACGTTTATTTGCTTTCCTTTACGTGGAAGCTTTTCGCTTGGTTCACAGGACATAAAAATGAAAACAAAAGTCTAATACTTTGTGATGCATAATCAAGGTTGCGTTACAAAAAACTGTCAGATCAAAGTACACAGCACGTGCGCAAGAGAGGGCCAGAGCAAAGGCGAAGGAATCAAATGTTGCACTTTTGCTTTATTAACTCCTGCCAGGGAAAAAGGACCCGGTAGGCTGACAAGAACTTTTCTTCTAGCAGAGGCCATCCACACAGGCTGTACAAAGAAAAATTTTGATTTTTTTAAAATGATAAACTGGGGTTAATATGTTTTGGTGAATAATCCCTTGTAATATTTAATCTTCTCTCACTCACGCTAAACAACTAAATAAATAGACTGGTGAAAAGAAAAAGAATATTTTGGCACAAATTTCGTGTCATTGCGTTTCTTGATCTCAATTCCCCCACACCATTTGTTATTACCAGTCGTATAGAGTTCGGTATGCAGCCTTTGTCTTCCTGTAATTCGGAAAAGATGACAACAAATAACAAATGCTTATGATTTTGAATTAAATGTTGCATTTATTCTGCTATCTGAAATAGACTTCTCAAATTCGCACCAGAAATTGACTGCAAACAAAACAGTTTTAGAACAAAACCGTTTTCGAAATACTCATTTTTGATGAGGTCTGCTGAAAATTAGAAAATTGACCCAGAAGCACACTTACTGCACTTGTTAAACTCATTTGGAAACAATATTTCATAAAAATACATGTAACCTAAGAAGCTATTAGCAGTAATATTTCCTCGAACTAGACGGAATTCCGATGTAGAAGTTGTTGATAGAATGTTATCGGTACCACTTCTGATAATTGAATTATCTGTACTATGCCATGTAGCCGACATTTTGCAGAGCCGTAAATTGCAGTGATGCTCTATCCGTGGTTGTCTCACCGATACTGGTTTGTATCGTGTACGCATTATCGTGGCGATGCTCAGCTGACTGACTGTACACCATTTTCAGTGGTGATCCGCCGATTATTTTTACCTGCAAATAATTTAATATTTTTTCGCCTGTTTTAATGCTGCTCAGTTGCTCACCCATTTGTGCCGAATTATTTGGTTGCGTATCATCTTTTGCAAATTCACAGTCTCATGTTTTAAGTAAGCACCCATTTAGCGCAAATTAAATTCTTTTATGAGAGCGCAACACTTCTGGCAGAAAACTGTTGAGCGTATTATGAATAGACTATCTTATGTTGCCAGTAAAGTGTTTTATGTCATTAAGCTTATATTCCTGTTTACATCTCATTCAGTGGTGTCAGTTAAGTAACTTCATTTTCTACGCCATCACTGATGGGTTCCTATAAGTCAGCGTATGTTAGGCGAACGACGAGGGTCCTTGAGCATCATTCTTAGTGGTTGAACAGTGGGATACGTAAATCATTCAAACAGCACAACGGTTTCATATCTAGCGCGAAATATTCATGCTGCAAGTGTGACGTTGGATTTCCGTACCAGTATAATGTCTGGCATCAGGAGTTGAGATTGAATGAGGTACATCTTGGGCACAGTAGAAACTGTTGCAGTTTGCCCTCACACCCCTTATTTATGCCTAAAGGAAACTCATTTATGCTCTACACTTTTCCTGGACCACTGTCCATGCTAAAGGAGACCTTAGAGCTTAGAAGATGTATGATATAAAGCACAGTCATCTGTGCTTTATATCCGTAAATCCTAATTGCCTTAGCCTTATGTTGTCTAACTGGCCATATTGCCTATGATACATAATTAAACCCCTGGTTTGATTTTAAACCGGCAGAATTTTCAAACCCGGGGAAAAACGGTCAGTGGGCGAGAAATCTAAGGTACGAATTGTTATTTATGAAGTAAACAGGCTCCCCATAGTTGGTAGGAGAAAGCCTGAAGAAAGCAAAGGTCAGACAAAAAGCGAGCACTATAACAAAAAAAAATATGGGTTAGTTTCTATCAGCACGCGATACTGGTAAGATATCAAGAGTTATAAAGTAAATTCTCCATGATTGTAGCATTCTTTCGTTGCTACTTCGACACACCAGAACAAGGGATTGCGCAAACGCATCGGAATGGAGCAACTCTTTTTTAATTTTAGTTGAACATGGTGTGCAAACCCGTATTCAGCTACTGGTGGGGATCGAGTTGCAAAAGCGAAAATATACGCAGGTGTGATCTGGCCCTGTGAAAATAGTTCATTAGTGCGGCAGTGCTCACGGACTGCTTGATTAGAGAATTATTCCTTATCTAAACATGTTCAAGTTCTGTTTCGGCTGCAGAAAGTCTTCCGGAGAGCAGTTTAAATTGATGCACTGTTATCGAGAGTATCCGTTAGTGACATTGTGGTGCTGAATGTCTTGTAATGTTGTAGATGAAGATGTCCATGGTAAAATTAATTTAGGGAATTCTTCCAAAATGGAGGAAGACGATGATTAAAATGCGGTTACACTTGTTTTCAGAGGAGGTATGCAAGTATAAATGCCATGTGTTTGTGCAGACCTATTGCTATCTAGAAACACAATAGATCATCCGCGCTAGGAGGGTAAACATTTCAGCAATGTACATAAGACTGCCGTCGACGATGGGCAAGCGCGACGACAAAACCAAAAGACTTGATCCGAGTTGATGCTGACAGTGGGGACAATAACGTACTTGCGTATGTTTCTAGGTCAAAGCTCCATCCCTCCCAAGGAAACATGCTCAGAAACAAATCCATGCATTTATATTACCGTATATATGACAACCCAGAACTATCTGATTAAGATCTACTTTTAAAAAGCATCCAACTCACCCGGAAATTCGGCCAAATGTGTCCAGTACCCACATCATGCTTTAACTGACTTCACTAATAACAATGGAAGCCAATGATCATTTCTTTCTACGTATCCTTCCCGACTGACAGTTCATTTCATAGCCTTTGGCCTTTAATTGTGTTTTGCGCTTCCTGTGTAGAACAAAAAAAACCGAAGACTTGCTTTACTTTTGCCCTGGATCTAAGAAAGATTAAATTGCTCACATAAACATTAAAAAGATTCAGAGACGATTATGCCTAACGGCGGATGAACACTCGGAGCTTTTACATGGATATTTGTCAAAATTTACGAGAATACCATAACCTCACAGAGTACCGTGTTTCTAGCTTTGCGCTCATGCAGACACGGACGACTTCGCGGTCGTTCTTCCAGTGAACGATGTGCGACGGTAGAATGGGGTACATTGAACCTTGGTGCATCACTCAGAAGACTGGTAGAGCGGTCACGAGAAGGTACCTGGGAAAAAATTATTTATTAGATAAAAAGTTACAGAGCTTCGTTTTGCTGGTCCATGAAACAACGAGGACGGTAATTTATGGCTGCTATAGCTGATACGGTAAAAGAACGCTAGTCAAGCAAGGATTTAAAAAACGTTTGAGTTTTCATATAGTGACTAGTTGCGCTGCATTATCCACAGCAAACACTCATTTCGCATGCTATCTGAAACACCATAATTCATTGAGTCAATGTAACTACAAATCTGATGACCATTCAATAATCTGTGAGGCAATTTCTAGACACATTGGTGTTTTTGTTAATCGAAGGAACGGAAAGTAGGTTTGACTGTTATGAAGACAAATAATAAATAAGTTTTGGATAAAATGTCACTCAATTGGTATCCCTCAAAGAAAAAATCTGTGTATGTTTTGCAATAACTAACCAGACTGAATTCGCGAAATTGTCACCAATATATTTCCGGTAGGTTATGAAAATGTTGAAACGCGATCCGGGATCAGGAACCTAATTCCGTTTGCCGGAACATATTCTGTTTCCGGGATTCTCCGGCCGAAAATTTCTATTATTTAACAAGGAATTTTTCGTAAACCCTTTCAAAACGGTTTACAAAGTTGTTGTTCTATTTTCTATTCTCACGGAAACAAGAACATTACCAAAAATTCTAAACAAATTTTTGCATATCTAGTATCATTTTCAATGCATAACTTTCGCTGCGGTTGCAATGCGACAAAAGGTATCACATACGCATGTGCCATGCAGAAGCGAAGCCAAAAATCATTAGAAAGGCCGGACCGTTATGCTGTAACAAGTAGACTGGTAATGACCATTTTGAGATCTATTTCAATGACGACGAAAGTTGATCGATAGTTTCTCGTTACGAGTCGTGCGCCCATTGCCGTTTTTAAGCAGAATGACTCCAGTCAACTGAAACCTGCAAAAAAATATTGTGCAAAGTCCGTAAATGCAATAATAAATTCAACAAAAGAATAAATATGAGAATATTGTGTCGACGCGATACACTCATTTATGACAAAGGAATGTTTATTTATCGAGAGCTAGTTTTCACTTCATATTGCAAATGAAATTGTTACCTCTACCAGCTTCTGATTGATAAGCTGGATGTTTATGCCGCGAAATTCCTAAATTCTACCCCACCCCGCAAAGCTTAGATAAAATATTTACAATGCGAGCTCAGTTGATGCTTATCTTCTGTGGATGTGGCGCCGTCCTCAGATGATGTTACCTAGACAGGCGGTGAGATGTTCACTGCTTAAAAAGTAAATTTAATTATCAGGATCTCGTGGTAACCAATATCCTGAGTTAAAACAATACACCACGAAATAAATACCTTTCTATAAAAATGAAGCTTCTCGGGAATGGTAGAACGAACCCACTCGGGGTGGCTCACCTCTCCACTAAGATAAATTTGCTACTTCGGTGAAAGCGCTAAAGATGAGACATGCACAAGAACTGTATTCTACTAGAATTCTTCTTGAACACTCAAACCATGTAGAGTTGCGGCATGTTTTCAGCCAATAAAAACATAAGCGAGTCCACTTGTTCCTAATGAGATTCGTGCGAAAGTGGTGCATTATAAGTGCACGCGGGAAAATCTCATTACCAAATTGATTTACAACTGCTTAACTATTGCTAAACCGTACGTTTCGGTTAAAGCAGCTAGTTGGAACATATTAAACAACCAACCAAACATAGTGCACCCAATCGTCCAAGCGGGCACTGGCGGACAGTCCAACCACAACCGATGGTTACGTTACAGTTAGTTGTCTGTAAGGAAAATCGAAGTCGCATTTGAAATGCGAGACAAATCAGATGGTATGTCATGAACTTCATTAAAAAATACTCCAGAAAATACCCTGATCTGAATAATTACATTGAGCTTTCTCAGATACTAAATTACTTCGGACATTTTGTTCATTCTCGGCGGGAATCTGCAATATTTATCCTTGAAGATTCCGCACACTATTGAGCAAAACATTCACTACAATAATAATTCTGATAAATCATTCATTCTTAACTACTTGGTTGACCACTGCTCGGCAGTTGAATACTCAAGTCGTAGTAAATTTGAGGAAAGCGGCCAAGAGTATTCCGATCCTAATTTCTTGCCGAGCTGTAGATGGGCAATAAAAGAACAATACAGTGTTCTCTATGACTAGCCTAAAACTGAAGCGATACTCAGAGCATCGTAGACTTGGGTAGCTTTTACTAGTGCTCCGTCAGTCATAAAAATGAACAGAGCAATTGATCTCATTTTGATCATCCACCTCGCCCAAGTAAATAACAGTCAAATAAACTTAGATAGCATCTTGGAACTAACAGAATGATGCGTTTCTGATTGCCTAGATTCGGAGGAACAATACGCATTCGCTTTCCGGGCGCTGGACTCTGAAATCACAAAATATCCAAATAGAATGACCAGCCAGAATCAACAGACGAACTATTGGACGAGACACTTTTCAGGGGACTTAGGAAAAGCATCGCTACTTCCAAACTAATTAGATAGCTTTAACAGCTGTTTCTTCTCAGGGGAGAAAATGACGGCTAATAGAGTACAGGACTCTCTTCAACCAAATTTTGCCTTGAGAAAGACTACCCACGGTAGTCGAAACGTTGGCTTATTACATCTACGGACAACGCTGTTATTACCATATCATTTACTACGGGAGTCTCTCATTCAAGATTCCAAACATGTCTACCTCTTTTGGTTTTATAGTGGGCTCCTATCGTAATTTCGTGACTGGTGACTACTGAAATATTCGCAGGAATTTTTGTGGGAAAAACTAACAACCTTTTATCTGGTTTAACGAGTGCTTTGTTTTAATCAATCAAATCTGCGCATGTCTAGTAGAAGTGAAGAATTAGGAATCTGGAAGAAGAAACTCAGTATTTCGTTGTTGTTAATTTATACAAGTAGACACTAAAAACGAAGGAACGTATCCAGAGAGGATGTTATAAATAATACTCTTAAAGTAAATTAAACTTTCGTTATAGGCTATGACCAATTTTCGAAAGGATCAACGAAAACTTAGATCTTTAACACATTTCAGGTGCCATGGATAGGAACTGCTGAATGCGTCCAACAATGATGAAAAAAGTGTTTGGTACTTCCGTGTTTAACTTTAGTTTGGGCGTTGATATCGCATTATAAATAAATTCATAGTATCCCACCACTAATGCTGATCAGATTAGGATTTCTTACCACGTTCTAGTAAACTGAGTTTTCTGGGTTGGAAGCGAGAAATAATACAATATGGAATGCCATTGGGCAGCTAATTTACTTAAGTTAAAGGAACAAACTGATCACAATTTTTTACCAAAACCTAAAAGCTTTACTCGTTCAATATAATTATTCATACTGCCCAGAAGCATATCATATCACTTGTAGTGTTTACACAACTAACTGCAAACATTCAGCCTCACCTGACACTTGGAAGTAAGGATATGAAAACAGTAAGAAGCTTTCCGTCTGCCTTATTGAAGCTTGATTCAGCTGAAAATTTTGAAACCGATGATTTCATTGGATTTTTCTGGCCAAAGTTCTCCGAGCTATGGAAATTTAACATGTGACTGCTCTTCTTTGTAATACTTGTCTTGTTCGATTCGGTTCATTTTGTGATTTTGAAGAAACTCCTCCTAAGCGAGGCAGAACTAAGTACATATTAACGAAGCTTACTGAGCGGCCATTTCCTTTTGTCCGGCACGCTTACTGGGATTCTCTTCACGTTGTTTCGCTATGGTTTTTCCTATTTCAATTCAGGATGCGCGTTAACCGTATCTAAAATGCACCAAGTTTTCATATTCAATAATAAACATTTACTCAAAGGTATTAGCTAAGCTGCCTGAAAAAAAAACAGTTCTACTGGCACCATTTTCGTCCTCATATCTTTGCGCACGTACGTTTGTAACAGTGGCTATTTGAGAAACGGCCAACTGACATTTTTGACTGTGAATATGTCATATTTCTATATATTAGCCCTTCACTAATTTGGGAAATACGGAAGATTCTTTCGTCGAAACAACTTAAGAGTCGTAGTCTAGATGCTGCGGTTGTAAACGCTGTCTAAATGTTTTTTGTCTAATCATTTGCCCGAACAAGCAAACCAGAAATAAAATCCAGAATGCCTTTGTAAACATTAACACATTCAAGAAGGAATGGTTTTGAATATATTGCTTATCGGTGCTATTTGTTAGCGCTTCTTAATTGCGCACAGGTAATAAGACTATCGTTGCAAAAACACAAGACCAAAAGTAGGAACCACGGTCGCATGGATAAATCATTGGTTCGGATTATTCAAAAATCTGCTACAAAGTGGCCAGCAATAATACCCCATGAAAAATAGCCAGTGACAGAGGTGATACTAGGTCAATTGTTAGAATTTTTTTGTCGTGAGAACAATAATCAGAAACAAGTTTAAGTTTTTTTCGTAAAGTATGACTACTGCTTTTTCCCCTTGATTGAAGTTTCTTCAGGATCACAAAACAAACTGTTGATTACATTGCCCTTGTCTTGCTCGGCACCATTCGCGTAATTCACATACGTTTATCACTCAGTGTAAGGGTTATCTTATCCACTCAAGATTGTCTTCGAAAGCAAAACAGCTTTTAATTACATCAGCAACAATTGTGAAGATGGATTGAGGAGATGAAATATCCCACAAGTTTCAATAGTTCTGATACCGTCCAATGATTCTGTTCCGGTTCTAATTAATGGTTGTCCACTGCAAGTAATAGTAATCAATAACACCGATCATTTTAGTGCCACGGTGACGGTGAGCATACTAATGCAGAGTAATCTCACGCGCTCGAATATAGAAGGCAAATTTGACCATAGCAAGAAACATATATCTATATATGCTGGTTTTATTGTAAGAAAACAATGGGTTAATAGAGTTGACGACAAAAATAATAGGTATTATCATTATTAGTAATTCTTTAGTATGTTATCAACCTTACCGGAAGGCTACCTGAAACAGACGATGTCAGTATTAATTCCGAGTTGTTTTGTCCGTAAACTACCCAGCTTAGTTCCTTTTTGAAATGCTATGTCCGGAATAACCTTTCCGAAACCGAGTTCTTCTTGCAGCGTGTAACGATCGATGGTCTATATGGAAATTCAAGCGTTGTATTTTATCGCTTAGTAACACACCGTATTAAAAATGGTTGGTATATGGTCAACATTTCGGCCACCACGAGCAATCACTCTCAAGACTACTACTGGCTGGCAAAATAAGAAAGGTTTACGCAGGAAAACTCACCGACTAGAGGACCGCTAAGTGAATCACCACAGTCCATAATGAAGAGCACCTGACCAACAGTGGACAAGATTTTACCTGGTGGAAGATTCATTGGAAGAACTTGAACGTTAATCGACCAAACTCTCAATATTGAAAAATAACTAGAAAACTGACGATGGCATCTTTCTTTTCTCGAGGATTTCTCCTACGGAAAATCGAATCACGAAAGCACTTCCAGGTAGATGCCGTGCGGTCACCTATTCAGGAGATCGACCAATACAAATCCCGTGTTAATGTTCGAATTTTTTTGTTACTTTTCCCTGGATAAATATAGCAGTCGGGTTCATGTCCCTTGCCAATTTTATTTTGGAAAAGCAAATCCAACAAAGTCACCTCTGCAATTGACGTTCCTAAGAATCTATGCAACCTCGCGAAAGCCAACAGGCGAACAAAGCGAGGATGGCATGCTGAAAGGTGCACGTGTGAACTTAAGCGGTTACGGTGTGTCCTTGAAATTTCGACGACTGCATTAAATCTAGTTTAACTAGCAATATCAGAACCAATTTCGGTCAGCAAATAGAAGAAATAACGATGCGTCATGTGAATTACTTTTAGGTAAGCGTGGTCGAAATAGTTGTTGACTTGTCCTCCTTTCGGTTATCGCGATAACGTTCCTCAAGACTGGTTCACAAACGAATGAAACTGGAATGATAGCCTACAATAATTGGGTGTTACATTTTAGTAGTAGGAGATTGAATGCTTTCATGAAATAATTCACCATGTGATATCATCGCTCAACTCAGCATAAAGAAACCATGGAAGCAGTGTACAGCTGTTTCATCCTCTAGTTAGCAATGATCAGCAGTGCATATCCACCGCGCCCGAATTGGCACGCGAACCCGGGACGAACGATTGTGAGTCGAACGCCTTAGCCATTACGCTACCGGGCAGGCTCTGAACAGTTTGTTGAACCTCACCACATGATGATGTTGCACCTATCCGTCACTGATTTTGGGTGTTAAACAAGGTGTTTGCATGTCTGTGTGCATTTACATATCTTTATGCGGTATTGTAAAGCTTAGGGGTGGGTGTTAGATTTCTTTTCTCTTATCCGCGTTGGTGATCTTGGGATTATCTGTGGTCAAGCAGATTTTGTGACCCTTTGAATGTTTATCCATGGAAATTTCCAGTGTTGCCCATGTATCTGAAATCTCTGCAGCCTCTTTCTGTTTGAGTCACCTAGGGGGCTGGTAACTGTCGCGACCCCGGCGTAGAAGCGTTTTGTTCGTTGGTGCGTTTGTGTGTATGTATGAGAAATCCATACTGGAAGACTCTGGTGTTATTGTATTCAATGCTATTTCCTTCGGACATGAGATCGCATGATCCTGTATTTATCATTCCTTCTGTTCCAAGATTCTGATTTTTAACCGCCTGCATGTTTGCTCCACCAGTATTTGTAACAGTTATTCAGGGGGTTATAACAGTCATTAACTGGTAATGAACTCGACAAATTGTTGGTTTTGAGATTCTTCTACAAATTCAAATGTATTTAAGTTTGTCCTGCAATCTTAACCACATCGATGATTTTTCTGGACAACGATGCTTCCGAATATGTGTACATGTACCATAAACGATGTGCTATGGAAATTCAGAAAAAATCGCCAGACAGCAAGTCGTTTTTTGTCGAAGCGTGGCGGAATATCAGAAGCACAAACGTGCATTGATAAATTGGAGGCTAACAACATAGCTGTGAGATGGATAAGTATACGAACCGCAAAAGCTGGAACTTTTTAACACGACAATGCAACCTAGCCAAAAACAGTCGATCAGAAGGTTTTAGAAGACTTTGCGATGTTAATTGTATATCGGAGAAAATATCAAAACAAGATTGGATTATACACCTATCAGAAGTTTTCGGGTAAAATATGCATTTGTCATAAAAGAACATTGATTAGCTTTTGTTTTATGTTTATTTTATTTCATTTATAGAGCAAAGCTTTACTTAGGATGCCTTTTGCAAGTGAAAGATTCAAGTGCCTCGTTCTTGGTTTATTCTTTTTAAAGCAGATGTAATACAAACTCCATTTGAGTTATTTCACAAGAACAGAGAGGAAGTAGGATCAGTCCGAATAAATATATTTGGTAACAAAATGTTTTACGACCAATTTTCTAGTGGCTGCCCGGAGAAGCGTGAGACTGATGTTTTCAGTTTGGATCGTGGCTCCGAATAGTGAGACGTTTTACTAAACTGTGCAAACAAGAATACCTAACTGAGAACTGCGATAAAATTAAGACCTATTTATCACAGGATAATAATAAACTGAAGCTTTTCATGACGTGTTACTTGCTTGAGTATAGTGGAAAAGGTTTGCATCATAGCCTCTGGGGTTGATTACCCAAGGTTAGGAGGGGAGGCCGACATCCAGCACCCGAAAATTTGGAGTAAGATAGAACCACATGAAGTGTGGCAATGAGTCGACCGACAAGTGGTTGCGTCTCCCACCTAAGTAACCGACCGATCTGGGATTCGAAACTCTGATCTTTCTGATGACTGGCATTTAACGCACTTAATTGCCGGTTGACGAGAAAAAAAATTGGGTTGCTTTCATAACAGGAGTTTTTCGAACCCAGCGTGGATTATTCACGTCTTGATTAACCAAGCACGGCCTTGCAAGAATTGTGCGCAGCTGTTTAATTCCTTTCACAACTATCAGCAAAAATACGTCCATCAGTGCGCCTGTTTCGTTGCCTCCTACCTGTCAATACCACCTCTTATTTTGATCGGGCGCAGCTTGTTTCGACAGTTCCACTAGTTTCACCGTTCATCCACCTAGCCCGTAGACATGGATTCGGTCATCCTTTTCCATGGTGCGCTTTGCTTTTCTCCTTCCTGTATTTGCTTTGCCGCTCAATTTATACAATTAGTTCTATAAAATTACGAATAAAAATTTACTCTTGCACGACTATTCTCCTACAATCCCTCGTAGTGTGTCGACTGACTTATTATACCGCGAATCACTTAACGTGCAAAAATTTCGTTGAGCTGCAAACGGTAACTGAACCGAAAGTGCACGCTCCTGGTCCTATTAGCCTCATCTACCAGGATTTCCGGGAGGGATCGTGACGGCCTATTGAGTGTCAGTACTGTGTGATCTGACTACTGGATGCACGGACACATGCAAACACATAATGGGAGATTATTGTAGCGCCCAGGAAGGCGATTTAGCTGGCAGCTTCTTTGTTCGAAGTTTCAGTCGTGTGAACGACCTATGTTACACAAAGATGGGAACTATTCCGCTGAACGTTGAGATCTGTCGGGGCTATCATGGCAAATAAGACATTCGACTTCTATTCACCTCGGGTTCTGATCGGAATCCGGACTCAGTCCAAATAAAGAGGTTGGTAAAGTTTAATAAAGTAAGCCCTAATAAAGGAGTGCGCAACTAAATGCAAGGTTAGACAAGACGGTAATGGGAAGGTATATCTGAAAAGCTACATTAATTATAAAGCCGGTCGTATGCTTACAGGTAAATTTTTTTTCAGCCATCCTGATGAGGAACACGACAGCTAAGACCAATAATTTCGAATTTTGTGTCCTTTATCTGAAAGTTAACTATGGCTTACAGATGATAAGTTTCCGGCTGATCACCGTGCAATTCGCAAGTAGACTCAACATCCTACGAAGCGCCATGCGTTTAAAAGGATTTAATTAAGTAACCAGTAGAAGCCCCTATATAAGGTGTTATCAATATTTGCATAATTGGAAAATATGTAATGATCCAGTTTATAAGCTATAATTTAAAACTGAATTTTCCCCGCTTCATGAAAATGCGTGACAGTCTTGCCCGACTGGCTAGCAGTATTTACAAACGGTTTCACATCCAAAATTCAATATCAATATTAACTTGTGCAGGGAAGCGAAATGGTATGATTAATCAGGGACACGTTTGTATCAAATGCATCATTTTGCGACCACTTTTCCACTTCATGCATGTCAGCGTTGAAAAAATGCCAATAAAAGTGGTACATGTTAACAACACCTTTATCAACTACCATTGATGAAGTTTAGCATGTCGGAGATGTCCTGCTACTGTTAAAGGGCCAGTTTTATCCATAACTTCCTTCTCCTTCGTTTCCCTTTTACGCGTGTTTTCAAACAGAGACCCAGAAGGCTGATATCTTTTGCATTAACTCAGGGTGTCAAATTCTGATGATCTTTCCTCAGTCAGGCCTTAAGAGAATCCAGGTTGTTATCAGCCTTCACGTTATGATGATCCACAAGTACAGACCACGAGTTTCCCGTTTCGTGTTCACTTCAGCCTTCAAAGAGCGTAATGGCACACAGGTTCCAGTAAATGCAAAAAATTATGTTTCGCTTTCTCAAGAAAAAGCTAAGTGAGAATATGTGCTCACTGCGTTGGTAGAAACCACGTCAGAATACAAACCTTGTTCGCAGTGATTCGTTCACTTTTGTAAATTCTATAAGGATGAGTAGGTCACAGTGCATTTAATTTCGGTTGTACATAAGAAGATAAAGTGGCCCGCCACCCCGAACACAGACGAATCACACGAGCTCAGCGACATAGTCGTATGAGTTGCTTGCGCGTGAATGCATGTATGCGCGCATGTTCTTTCTGGCATGTGCTTTTCCAATACAGCATCGAATGACTTTTGAAGAACGTTCCTCTTGGTGATATGTGCAGGCCAGATAGTAAACCAGATGCCGAAAGCCTGGAAATAAGTTCCACGTTATTTCAATGGTTGACTGAAAGCTGCTGAATAGGAACAAAGGAAGTGTGAGCGAACAGCAACAGTCACGATAACGGAAGTTGACAGAAGAGCAGAAGGTCAGATAAGTTAACCAAATGAGAACTATAACCTAGCAAAATTTCGAAGATCCAAATTACCTTGCTGATACTATAGAGTATTCACTTTGTGAGTTTATTAGCGCGTGATTTCAACTATCAGCTCACTATCAAGAAACTATGGAAGCAGTATACAGCTGCTTCATTCTTGACAGGAATAGTCTGCAGCGCATGGTCACCGCGCCAGAACCGCGACGTAAACAAATGAGTCGAACGCCCTAATCCTTACGCTGACAGACAAGCTCTCAACGGCTTTGTTGAACTTCGCCATATCAGAATATCGCACCTATCCGCTACCGATTTGCACATCCACAAGCAGCTGCCGTGTAATATTCAAAAGCTACTGATAGACGAGTTTTTAAAGGTAAACTTAGCACGACAAAGGCCTTGAATATGGTGTACGAACCTTGGCTCCTTGGTGGGCGTTGTTAATAGGAGACTCCCTGATTTATCAAAGTCATTTTATTTATTTTATCGAGGAATTGGTGATGACACCCAACTAACTATCAGAATCCTTAGGAAGATGCCTCATTTATCTAGGGCAGAAAGTCAGGAATGGATGTACAAGTTGTTTTGACAGAGGTGCAAATCTTGGGTAAACGAATCGCCTTTCAGTATCCTAGTTGTCATGTTTTATGAACTGCCCGTCGGCTCCCTAGTCAGTATAAACGACACATGATATAGCACTCAAGAGTCCCATACGTCATGTACCCAGGAGTACAAAACGATTTCGCACACCGGATTTTGTTCTGCAGTGAACGTAAGAGTGTTGCTCAAGGTAAACCTTCATGCAGTCTAACAAAACCTGCCAACTCAATCGAAGATCTGCACAAAGCACACAGGGACTTCATTCATCGCTGTGAATGGGAAATTTTCTGTTATGTTTATTCTACCAATGGGAAAAATCGAACCCACAACTAACCAAGAAATCTGCCACCAGTAATACATACCTGTTGTTTAACGCCGCAAAAGGGAAGCTGTCTGCCCAGCCATCAATTAGTCAGTTTACTTCCATTCGTCATTCCTAAGTCTCAATAGCTTCAGTGAGAAATGCCGACTCCAGCAAATGGAAAATCCGTTTTTTATTCAAAAACTAATCGCTTATGTTAGGTTTCTACGGTCACTACTCTCTGGTCGATTAGTCCGGCGACTAGTTTGGCCTATCGTTACTAACCTTCTTATGTGACGTTTTCCCTTGGCTTAACGCCTGACCTTTTCAGTGTGATATCGCCGCAATTGGTTTGAGTTTGGATCAGGGTAATGAAAAAGACTCAACATCCACTACTCCTAAAATGTCGAAAATGAACTTTAGTGAATTCTAAAGAAACCAGATCGATAACATTTTATATGGAAAATGATTTATGGAAGGGCCAAAAATGCTTTTGGGTTGTTTGAAACTTGTTTCCTTTCAGTATAGTTTCTGTTTCTCACTTACTACAAAACTATGTAGGCCACTAGAGAGGAGGACGGTCGGTGGCGAGAGGATTGGAACACCCAACCAGGCCGTTTGATTTCCGCCGGTCAGACCCATGCACGAACAACACACTACAGGGTAATATAGTCATTCATTTTCGTCGGGAATGATGACGAATTCCTCTGGAACCAGACTGATGACGCAGTCCGGACCACTTGTCAGCGCGCCATAATCAACGTTTAAATGGTGGGGCATTGCAAAGGGTACGGGTAATCAGCTGGAAACGTAAGAGTTGCGCGATCCAAAAGTCATTATTTTACGATAGCAACTTGGATGAAATACCCACCATCTGCCGTGACTATGCTCAGTTATTTCGCACATGGAAATACGGAAACAGAGCACAAGAAAGAGCTCCCATTTCTCTGTAGAGATCAAAGAATGCTGGCATTTTCCGTTCCTGGTTGTCGGTCTGGGAAAGCGTTCGGGTTATTTGCTGACTAGCAATATCCACAACAGATAAAATTGGTGGAGTCACTGTCCTCGTGCTGCGAGATTCACTCCTATTTTTTCTATAAGGATATTAGTAACGCTTTGGTTTTTCGTGGAATAATTTACCCTGTTATATCATCGCTCAGCTCACAATTAAGAAACAATGGAAGCACTGTACAGCTATTTTTGTTTTTATGTAGGGTTACAATTCGACGACCCCTGACTCGAGGAACTTAAGCCTAACCTCTTGGTCAGAAATACTGGAGAGATAATATCAAAATCTGCAGGGTTTTTGAAATGATGGTGACGCAAAAATTGTTTCCACTTCTCCATCATTATAGGGTGATTTTGTTTGATATCATTACAGCTTTCTTGTTATGTACGATACAGTCGCTACTATTTTGGTCCTGTTTTAACTTCCACGTTCCAGAAAAACTATTCACTAATTCATTTGTCCTTGCTGCAGAAACAAGGGGGACCCGGAGGGGCTTGTCGCTAGGCCCAGTTCAAAACTTCGGAAAAAATACTTCAGATGATAACTGAACTTCTGATGGGAAAGGTCGTAAGGTTAACTTCTGGGATCCATGGTCACAAAGTGCATTCTCCTTTTTAGCATTAGGAAACGCCTCCGTTACATATACGCCACTTCTAGTCTGAGACAAGAACCTCGGAAGCTCCACTGAGAGTCGTACATCACAATAAAATTTTCAGCTTTGTTTTGTTCGCCTTGTACGAAGAAGTCCCGATCAACTGGGGCTCAAACACACTGTTGGTAATCATTTATTCAAGTAAAGCCATTGATGGATAAGAGCAATATATATGCAGATTTTAATTTTCAATCAATTTCTGAAATTGCTTGAAAATGACTTATATTGATGTTTTATTAATGGAAGTAAGGATTAGATGAGAGATCAGTTGACCTTTATGGCGTTCTAATCACGCTTACTCATCCATTGTTTGTCTATAGCATTTTTGCGAGCCGAATTTACCTTACAACAATGTGTCCGACCACATTTCTTAGCAAAAATCTGGCGCAATGAAATATCCTAATCCATTCCACCACGTAGATTGACCCAGGCATTGTCACGTATACTTGCCCGAAACTGTCACAGGGTAGGCCTGGATAACACGCTTTCTACTAGGTTGATCAAAGTGAAATAGATCGAACCACATGAGTAATAGGTATAAAAATAATGGAAGTAAAAAATGATGAATGTACAAAAACACATTCCAGGGTCATCACAAGTGCGCTAGCTCTTCGAGACTCTTTCGCGCCATCAGCCTTCTTCGGTGACCCACCGAAAATGTTGCCGAAGATAATATTCGCCACTAAGATCGTACACTCGTTGAGTCCGAAAGCTTATAGTGGCATCCGGTTCACCGTATTATTTCCTCACTTGTTGTTATATTCCCGCAATGTTCTTCCTTGAAAGCTATTAGATTCTAGCTTATTTATGTAAAACAACGTCTCTGGGTCCATTGTTCAAAGCTTAGAATTGCCAAACGTGATCTATATCGGCTTTACCCACATATAGGCACGCTAAAATGTGGCTGCACAGTGCCACGTTTCCTAAAGTAAGTCCATTGAGGTATTCGGAACATTGGTTATCGACGAAAATTGTATCGTTTGAATTCGTTCTCAAACCAAATTGCCACATCTAATTATAGTCGAAATTGATCCGCTCATCATATTTCATTAGAAGATAAGTGGATTGGCTCTAAGTAAATTAATCAATGTGTTTTATACGCAGTCAGTAAGCTAACCGTCAAGAAATTTTAAAAAAATGAATAGAATGATAGTGATTTTGGACTGGAATTGGTAGGACCAAGTGAAAGACTTATCCCGCCGTTCACCAAGATGTTTATAGCGCGAAATGGATAGATTAATGTTCGTGCAGCTGCAATTGGCCCTAAATCAGTTTTCGGGACCGACGTTCTTCTTACTCACTCGACTGTCGTCTAATTTCATTGATTCGGATTAACGAAATAATGTCACCTAGTCTTTAAACTGAAGTTAACGACTGAAAACCTTCGTTGGGTCCTCATACAGAATTTGGTGTGGACGACCATTCATCAGCTTCACTAGTATTCTTTTGATGGCGAACTCAACGATCGAGTGGCTCACATAATGGGTGCACTTGGTAACCAAATCGATTTGGAACTATAGCTTTCTTTGGAATATTATTAATATTCACTCACTTTGCAGTTTTTTCCTCAGAATGCTTGGAATTGAGCCATTAGACTTAAATGTCGGGATAACTGCACATTACTGATTTAATATCATCTCACTGAAAATATCACCCTGGCCTGTGGAACTAAGTATCTGCATTTTACGCATTTCTCAGCCGACAGTTAGATGAATTCATCAAAACAGGAGCTTAATTAAGGAAAGGCTTCTTGATATTCGTTGGGGCGATTACCTATTCGCAGTTACTGCTAGTAAACATCACAACACTATAAATATTTTGCTTCGGGGCACGAAATAGCAGTGTGGATGAACGGGTACCACTCGCATGTTGCAATTTATGTAAGGCACCCCAGATATGTTCCTCAATGGAGGAACTGACGGCTGGGAGGAGACGATCTTTTAAAGAATGAGTCATGCTGTTTTCAGAATCTAATCTTTATTACTCAATCAGCCATTCATCAGTCGACTAACTGACGGTAGTACGGAGACTTATTGCATTACCAAGCTCTATTAAGATTTCTCTGACATTGAAAAGATTATGAAACTTCTGTCAAGAAGTAGTATCTACGACGTCATTTTCGTCATAAAATGAGTAACAGTGGATGTCGCACATTACCAGCCAATCTTCAAACTGTCTGGTTTCTCTGTCATGTGTACTGTTTGTGAAAGTGTTGGATGTAAACCAGGCTGTATTCGGATTGGTCATGGTCTATTCTACCGTTCTTCCCTGCTTTACAAAACAAATATGTGCTCAGTCCAGCTGGTCACTAGCATCGGGATGGTTCTTACAGATGCCGATGGGCGTAGATTCGTTCCCGAATAAAAAATGAAGCAGATCTGATGGACATCTCTAAAGCTCTTGATTGTTTCTACCCTATTTCGCTGGGTATAGTTCCGAGTTCTGCTCCTATACATTCCATATGGAAACGCACGTGTGCACTTGCGTACGGACCCTTTTAACATCTGTATATGTATGCATATGTTCGTTCATGGGAACAGAACCTACCAATTTTAGAAAACAAACAGTATTCCAACAGTTGAATGGGGTTTACCTATCTCTGCGTACCTGTTGCATAAACATCCAGAAACTCGTTTCGAAGTGGACGTTACCAAGTTTTCTCTTTCTCCGCACAACTTTTTGCTATTCTGTGATTCCTGATTTGGAACAACATGAAGAATATGCAAGTGATTATATGCGACAGACTGTTGTGCCCCAATAGAAATTCACTGCTCAGCTGCACTCTTGCGATAATTGCAGTGGACCAGACATGTCGTCGAGATTGTTGTTGTATAAGTCGCCAAGCGATTTACTAAGTGATTGAGGCGTAGTGCAGATAAAGCCTGGTTATTAGAAAGACGTGTTTCTAAATTCTCCTGCTTTTCAGTAATTCGTAAAAGCCAACTGGAAGTAGAACACTTCATTCTTGGTCCACATACTGAGATTTGATGCAGACTGGAGCTCGAAAATGATTGTTTCGTTTGCATTTATAGGGGATTCCGGCAGAGCTAGTAGATCTTTATAATTATCCTGATAAAGGGTTCTTACCATGTGGACACCCGTTTAGGGGACCGCGCAAAATCTCTGGTATAGGGAACGCGTTCTCATCATAATGGGCGCCTAGGATCATTTAGTATTTCTGTAGACCGACATTTTATCGGATTATTGTCGATGGTAAGTTCTGGGTAAAACCCAGAGATATTCGCTAAATAAAACGATGGCTCTTAATCCATTAACAAATAATGGTTTGCAAATTGTTCTGAACACAACACTACTATTTTAGCCGATTCAGTAAGCCAACAGTTCATAAAATAGTCACCTTGACTGAGAAACTTTCCGTTGCTTTTTTGATCATTAGATGTATTTTTTGCAAGGAGACCGCTGAAAAAAGATGATGCGGTAATCACCGCCAATAGCCAGGGCAAAAACCGATGTAGTACAATTTATTCTGAGAAAACGCAAGTTGGCGAACATGGTCGTTTTTAGTAACTCGTACCCATGCCATTACATCACTATATATTTGGAAAAATTTCTTTAGGAAGGGTTGCACTAGTCAAATAAAAATATGGGTGGGGAAGGGATCTGTGGTTCTATGTGCATAATCTGAATACACAATAACGTGTTGTGTTAATTGTTTTGTTGTCTAGGGACGGAGGGTGGGCCAGGGGAGTTGAAGCGCAACCACAAATTGTTTTTGAGAGCACAGTGGCGGATTGTGAAGACAGCTTCCGCAGTGCTCAAGAGGCGACACTTTGCCGCCCTAGATTGTCGAACTTTGACCTTATACAGGGTCCGGAAAGCTTGCGTCACATTCACGGTGTGGTTAGTCTGTGCTAGATGTGAAACAACTGCGCTATTAAGTGACTTAATTGTTCCAGTGCCCAACCGTGCAGGGTGGTGCTCACGGATGCGTTCAGACAAGCGCCTGGTGGTGCAGTTGATGTACATTGTCCCACAGGAACGTGTGAATGAATAGATACAAAACGAGGCTGCAGAATCAGGGACTTTGTCTTTCAACCATAATGACACTACGGGACGGGATTTGAACAAGATTCGAAGCTTGGCTGCGTAAAATGTCTTGTCGATAGTGCTAGTCAGTCTTCGTCGTGCTATCTTTGATAACGTGTCACCTTTGAATGGCTGAGATATGTATACTGGCTTTCTCTCCACCGTCGCCCTCCTAGGAGTTTCCTTTTCTGTCTCTAATATCTTATCGCTTAGTCTACAATTTATTACGACTGGCGAATAACTGAATACTATGACATGAAGTGAACTATACTTAGAATTTTCTTTGAAAGTTGACATCATGCGATACATTGTCACATCCTCACCGGTTTATTTACGAATGTTGATCTTCACCGCACTAGTATTATTTCATAGCAAAACTAACTGTGTAATTGCACGCAATGCACATCTTAGTACAAGCGCTCTGAAGAGACGGAATAATCTATCATTATTCATTGATTAGCTTTTATTATATTTGTCAGGACCAAATGACGTAAAGTGTGACAAAAAATCGATGCGCTGTGTACTGGTTTTATTATGAATGATATAATGTTAATAACAGAACATTGTTGGTAGATGCAATGCAGTCAAGTGCATTTGATTGTAAAACTTGGCTTGAAAAAGACTACTCACGCTAGTCGAAACGTTGGTGCATTGCATCTACCAACAACGCTGCTATTAACATTAAATCATTCACAAATAATTATATTTGCCTTATTTTACACTCACCAGATCTCACCATCTATTCGATTCTTTATAGGGTAATGCAAGATGGCCTGTTTGATAAAGCTAAATTGCGAATCCAACTTTATCTAAGGTGTTATCACCTTTCTATGCTTTTCTTCGCT
Organism: Fasciolopsis buskii; assembly: GCA_008360955.1. Taxonomy (NCBI): domain Eukaryota; kingdom Metazoa; phylum Platyhelminthes; class Trematoda; order Plagiorchiida; family Fasciolidae; genus Fasciolopsis; species Fasciolopsis buskii. The sequence continues at coordinate 65,653 of LUCM01011562.1, forward strand.
TTTTACTGCCCAGATGATTTGTCAGCCAACACCCTTATGTTTGAACCATCAAGCATGTTCTAGCGTCGTGAGTTTCAATCTGTTGGAGGAGCTAGCTGTCCAAGAACTCCAGCATTTACATTTTGGTTTTTCGCACCACGAAATATACAAGCTTTTAGGTTTAGATAAGAAAAGTATGCAAAAAGTGATACGACACAAGAAATAATAAAACAAATGATTATTGTTCTACATCCGAATAATATCTCAGGAGCTAAAACAAAATCAACCAGTCAACACTGTGGCAGGTTGTCCTATTAATTGCGACTCCGTTTCTGCACTGCTGCACCTTGGGATTTTGTTAATAAATTAAACCAACGAATTACTACTATTATTGTTGCTATTATTATTATTATTGTTATCATAACCGGCATCTTAATTTGTCGAAGGCAAACAAAGGCCTGTAGACTTTCGTTGGCCGGTAATACGAAACGAATGTGATCATAGTTATTCCCCTGCCCGTCAGCTGGAATAACCGTCAGCAACTGTGTTGAAATTTAATAATCAGGCAGTTGAATACGGATCATTATTTCGGAAACCTTAGTTGTAATCGTTTCCAAAATTTGCTCTTTCCCAGTTTATTTAGTTTCCAGAAGCACTGGCTAGTGTTGTGGACATTGTATTTCCGAACTTATCAAAGAAAAATTCCAAAATCCAAGGAGATCCACTAGGTTATTCATCCAATGGGAACGAAAAATCTGTTTCTGTAGAATCGGTTGATACACTTTATATTTGAAGTGACAGTCTATCGAAAAACCATTTTTACTCCGACCTCTGTTAACAATGTTGGTGAATGACCTTTTTTAAGATGAGCCGACGTTTGTTGCAGGTCGAATGAGTGGAGTTTGCCAAAACTCAAAAACATCGATGAAAAATTCATGGATGAAGCTTATGCCGTCTAATTTGTTTACTCCTGGACATGAAGCATTCCTGTGAACAAAGAAAGGGAAGCAATTTGAACAAAAATAACGCGGCCCGGTAAAACCGGAAAATGTTTTCAATCAACAAAGCAATAGCTGTGTACAACCTGTCCACTTGTTTTTTTTACATCAGCTGTGCGAATGGAGGGTGGGAAAAACTGCTTGCTGAGCGACTCAGTAACAAAAGAATGTTCCATTCTTCGCATTTCACTGGAAACTGAGGTCACATGACTGTTTGACGGTTTTCATTAGGATTACGTTCTTTATCAAGCAAACAGTTTGCTTAAACGAAACATGATCTCACAAGGCAGACTTTTTGTAATTTTTTGCCAGCGCTTCATCCCGCCGGTCTTTCACGTTGACGATCACAGGCAAAAAGAGATGAAGACACCATTCAATAACCCTTCATATGGACACCGAGAACGGAGTCATCTCTGGCATTGCGTTTCCCTGTCCAACAAAGTGTATACGTGCAACGAGGCACCCGCAGATAGAACACAAATCGACATAGATGCACTAAGGATGCAAACCTGCCCGCTCAGACTATGATCACCATTTAAAAAATACAAAAGATGGGCTTTTCAGTATAGCGTCTATCTACAAATCGACATGAATTTCGTGTTCCTGTGTTGTTACTACTGTTTCTGTTGGGTACGTACTTTGGACGCTCTTGATAAAGATCTACTCTGCCTTATCCGAGAATTAATCCGGGAACTGAATCACGCTATTCGGATAACGAGGGGAATACATATGCCACCAAATACATTATTTTAAGTATTTAAGGGAACAAATTATTCAGTTGTTTTATTCTTAAAACTATACACAAAACTGTGATTCTAGTTGTTGTTCTTAATTTCTAACGAACAAAGTGAGATTGAATTCTGATGACGCGGCCTCATCAGAGTCAGATTAAATAATGAAATCTTAGCTCGCTATAGATCAGCATGGACAACACAGATGAAGGTCCGCGATACAATGTATGCCACCCTGCCTAACGTCCTCGTGGCCTTCCAGGAACAATAAACAACGGGTCTAGGTGAGCCGAAGAAAATTAGGCTTGTATCAAAGTTCATGGTTAATCAACTGGGAGCGTTTTGTTTATTCGCTGTGATCACTAAATTCCAAGCTCATTTGCTTTTCTTATTTTGATTCGAAAGAGTTGACATCCTCATAAAAATGTATCGTTCGTTCATTTCTTTAATCACAGAAAAAGGGGACCCAACCGTACAGTTTTTCGTGGTTTTCCTTGATTATTTGCAGCTTTAAACTCTTCGATGAGAGATTTCAAAACTTTCACATCAGACTCATGTAAACATCACATTTCGTCCTTTAAGTCCCAAATGTTAGTGATATTTATGGGTTCAGGCTAATCAACTTTATAGTGGCAAAGGCGTATTCCCATAGTGGACGTTATCCCTGATGTCTTCTGCAAACTTTACGCTTGCTAATTCATTCGAAAATAGTCGTTGTTTTTACCTGGTTATTGTAAGCACGAAATGTCACCCGCTTATCAGGACATCAAATCAAAACACTTCTTGGTTAGCATCTGTTTAGTGCATAAGGATGTCGTCATGCCCTGGGACGAACAGTGCTCCTGAAGCACCTGATATGTCAGTCATGAGAGTACGTCATGACTTTGAATTTATTATACTGAAACAACAGACGAATAAAGTACGTTTTTTTTTCAGGGAAATCAGGCCCCATGCAGTTTACACGTGTAGCTTAATTTCTTGATTTAAAAGGAATTTGGATCAGGCAGTTTTGAGGGGTAAAGTATGCGCAACTTACACATGTCTGTTAGAGGATAACGGCGAACTAGATGAATCGCATCGGCATTTCAGCCATGGTAATTCCCCAGTATCTCCATGAAAGAGGAAGTAATGTCTTAACATTCTCCGATAATGCAACCAAAGATGTCGACATATTGTAACACTGATGCTCTGACGACTCGCCGTTTGGGTGAAATTCAACCACTACAAAATAAATAACTCGTAAAATTTATTGGAAATTATGTTCACGACATCGATCAAAATGTCCCTTAATCATCAAATGCAGCGGACTTGTCCGAATCCTTCCCCTTTGAATCAAACAAAATAATCAAATAGTCTCGAATTCGTTTACATTAGGCTAGAGGTTACCCATAACCAGGCCAACTGACTGTTTGATTGGCGTGTGAATATTATTTGACCCAAACCGCTCACAGTTGCTCATCCTTGGGCTGAAATTGTTTTGGTTGGACTACTGAACCGCCAGCGTGGTATACCAGACCCCGGAATTGTATTTTGCCCTTGATTTTCAAAGGTGACTCGCTGAATATAAGATCTCATTGGATTACGATAACTTCGTGAACAAGTTTAGAGGGGTCCAGGGATCCATCCTAGTTTATATTAACGGACGCTAACTATTTTGTTTGTCCAGAAGAAGCACTTGTTTTATGGAGTATTTTACACGCAATTAGGTATGTATTTACTGGCAAAAGATAATAATTTAATTTTTGGGATATTTAACGTTATGTTTGTTGGTACTTATTGGTGACCATGAACAGCAAAGTTTTTCTTTAGAAGAGATTTTGATTTGAGTCGAAGTCGACGTCTAGTCAAGATCATCCAAGCGCAGCGCGACAATTTCTACCAATTTGTCATGAGTATATGGGAGCAGTGAACCAGAATTATTAAAACCTTTTGGAAGCACATTGCAAAGGTAAAAATTCGGTAGACGAATTTATATTCTTATTTATACATACAGAGCTTTTAAAACCAGACAAGACCATCATTGGTAATAATACTAAACGAATGACGTATCTTATGCAGGAAATCAACCCCATCTAAAGGTGACCATGGCGTTACTTATATTCCTATCATAACGTCGCGGTAAAAGTTGTTTCCTCTAATCTCAATGTAAATTGGAGCCTATATTGCAAGCAACTTTGTCCCTTGGCTTCTAGAGTCCGCGGATATGGAGTAGAGATTAGTCACGCTACAAAGCAAGGAATATCCTGTTGTTGAATGCTTTACATGTATGGACCCAAAAAAGATTTGTAAAATAGCATCTCTCGCAGGACGTTCTTCCAAAAAGAGCAGATGCACTTTCTACTCTCCTTTCAATTTGTTTATTCTTAGATGATAGAATGGACAGCAGTGTTGTCAGATGATCAGAGCAGAACCTATTACTAAGGATAGCGGAAAAAATGAGGGGCACGTGATATTACTTTAATCGTAAGAAAATAAAAAAATACGAGAAAAATTCGTAGTTTTCCCGAAAGGATCTCCGTGTTGCACTTCGGCAGAATTCAGTCAACGTTATTTTCAGTGACCTGGGTTTTACTCAGGTTTGATGCAAACCTTCTGAACTCGACGATATGTTTCTCATACATCACGTCCCAGTGTAAATCTCGATGCTATCCAGGATGCGTTCAACTTTCTGACGCATCATTTTGCTGAGCTAGTTGGAAGAAAGGATAATAATCTTGAAATTCTATAGTTTCCCTATGTATAAGGAAAGATTAAATCCATATTCCAATTGTAGGACGCCGTGCCAGAATGACCAGAAAACACCGAAGAACAGGGGCAGAAAAATCGATTACCAGTGTTTTGTTTGTGCTATGTCTTGCAACGCAAGGGCTAAGCTGTTGTGACTGAGTCTCACTCTGTTCTATCTAGCGGTGGCTAAAATTGGATATGGACTTAATATATAACATCTACTCGATATGTAAGGCCAAATCCTGTGGAAAAATGAATAACAGGAATGCAAACTCAAGTGTTTGGTTCCTTATACTATTGCACATTAGAGGGAAAGTATGGAAGTGATACTTGTTGCACGAGTTTTATCAGGACTGGGATGCCCTTAACTAAAGCTGACCTATAATGCTGTCATGTGTCACCTGTCACTACCCCACCATTAATTTACTGCGTCTCACTTACACGGAATTGAAATACATAGTACCAACTTTTCACTTTTAATGTAGTGGCAGGTTGTGACATTGAATACTTGAAGTAGTAATCAATAAGGAACTTCTCTTTTTTATTCTACCGGAGTCTGGTTCCCACACTGCCACTAGGTTTCCATCAGTGGCTGCCTACAAGTCCGACAAATGTTTTGGAAGCAGTTTGTCACCTGACCTTCACCGTCAACTTATCAAAAACAAGTTATACGAAAGCTGACAAATTATCATAAACAAGTAATTTTCGCTTTTCCATCTGAATGTCTCCAGAGTATCGTTACACACAATCTAATGGCATTAGTGCATCTCTGATCAAAGTATTCAAACGAAAAGATATTGGATCATTTAAATGGCAGAATTCTGTCTATTTATTTATCACTGATCAGGTTGTAGGGCTAAGAAGTTTGGCGCATTAGTCAACTGATATTTGTACATGGTAGGCATTTTGTCGGATTGTATAGGGAAAAGTGATAAAAGGAAATGAACTCATGTTAGCAAGATTCGAGTGGCTTCCAATGGTACAAAACACAGTTGACAATCTTATGGCATATTGAATCGTCTTCCAAATATGGTTCTTTTTTGGGTAGACTACAAAAGACTTTGCAAACTGACAAACCTTTTCCGATGTATATCTGATGAGTTACACCGCGGTCTGTTAAGGTCATTTACAGATTGCGATGATTGAGTTTATGATTGTTGAAAACAATAGGTATATACATTTGGAAGTCAGGGGGTGTCTAATCACAAACCCTAAAAATTGTCCATCGAACGTGCTTAGCCATAAGCAATGTAAAACGCAATACTGAGAAGCCAAAATACGGGACGTCAAAAACACAAATTTTGTAATCTGCCACAGAATACTTCACTGTTTCGGGTGGATCTGGATCTTTGCGTTACGTATAGATGACAATCCAGGAGAGAAAAAAAATCTAATTGGTTTACAAATTGCCTAGCCCGTGGTACTATTTCCATTATCCTGGTCGAAGGTTGGCACAACGGCAGCAACGTCGCACTAGTCATGTCGATCGATAATCTGAGCAAAAATGCCCTGTACTAAGGTCAGTTAGTAACAATAAACCGAACCAGCCAGTGCACTGGCGGATTACCAGAATAAATCAGTATGAGTGATTTACTTTGCGTGCCTCTCCGCTCAATTTGGCTATTCTTTCTACAGCTTGGGAGAACGGGAGATAGAAGCCGCTGTCGACTGCCGAGCCAAAGTCAAAGCAAATGTCTTCTCAGCCTTTTCGATGTTTTAAAACACTAATAATATTTGCGAAAAGGAGCAGTTTAATAAGACTTATTGGCGTGAAATATAAATGACTGTTTTATTTTTTGTTCTTGCGACTCTTCTTATGGTCTTGCTTTTAACAAATTGACTGGGAATTGGGCAGCTATTTCTAACCTTTTAGATATTTAGGAGGAACTCGAAGAACACCACAATGCTGAAAACAAGTAATTAATAAAAAGCATGGAAATGGTTTATTGCATATCTGTGCTGCACATATCAATCAGGAATACAAGTTTTGCCACGTGTACCATGAGGGAAAAATACAGGTAAATGATAAGAGCAACTTTGGATGAAGTACACGTTCACGCAAAGGGCAAATCTGACTAGACTTTCTATGCAGTAGTACGTCCCCTGATGTTATGGACCGTAATTTTACTCACGCGATCTGTGATTACGGGGGTTAATCGCCCTGTTTTGCGTAATTCATTGAGCAAAACCGACTACAAAACATTCTGGCGAATCGATTAAGCACCTAATTCCCAAAAACGAGAACAGTTCTTTATAACTGCCTTTAAAATATTTTTGTTAATCCATCCCTTTTAACCCGAGCAAAAGCTTGCTATATTTTTCATAGATTCAAATATTAACGGTTGCGAAATCACCTATTGGAATACTGTCCTCCGATGATTTTAGGATTTATGATAATCGCTCCAGGGGGAATCAGCGTATCTTATTAGACCATCTACGATGGTCACTGTATGCGCCTGATCGATTAGTAACTGATAACGAGATTGGTTTTCCCCGAAGTTTAAGTAAAGACGCATTCTCACCAAGGTATGCCTCTTTGTGATGACCCTTTTGTTCTGAACTTGCAATATTTAATTGACAACTGACGACTTCTGAAGGATTTCGTTTGAGCAGGCATATGTTAGCAGATCAGCTGGTGCTAACAAACAGAATTTGATGACGAATATGGAAGAACGGTCTAAATAACCGTACCAAATTAAAGATCTTCCATGAACAGTAACCGGGTTCATTGTTAGCAAATATGAGGACCAGTCGGCTTCTCAGTCACAGTATATTTTCTCCTTTAGTGTATGTGCATTAGCGGTGTTTAGTTTATCGGACCCTAGACTAGGATCTTTTCCAGGCATAGTGCAGATCATTTTCCGGTTGCCGTTCTTAAAACAGAGTCCGAAAGCAGTCTCAATGGGAGATGATGAACGAGCGTTCCAACGGACGCGTACATGAGCTTGCGTATTGAAACCAGGCTTGATTGGTATTTTCGGTGTCATACCGGAACTAATTGTCTAACAGCATATCGAATTAATCGATAACACATCAGGGCTGGTTTTCTACAACAGATCGTATGGAAAATGATGCCCTTGTTTCAACGGAAACAAACTACCCAAATATTTGAGTCCGTCTATGTTCCTAAGCAAACTTGTACTTCGTTACAGCGAAACTACTTTATGCACTGACATTATGTTTCTGGTTTCTAGCAAACGTAACATTTTAAATTTTCTATTGACTTTAGGTTTCTTATGAAATTTGAATCTTCGTAGAGGTCAGTGAACACGGTCTATGTGCAGTCCAAATGGGAACGATGGACTACAAAGAAGAGAGAAGTGCTTTCATCCGCACCAAATACCGTTTTGACAAGACGAGGTATATTTGCATTACGATTCAAAATAAAATCAGTGGTGATAGAAACGCAGTTCTTAATACATGAAAGAGAATGATGGTCCCTATCACAGTGTTTGGTAGAAAAGATCCAGTGTTGTTTTAATTAGTTTATGAATAAATGGTCAAAATTGTTTTCGAAGCACGCGACCTGCTTCACGGTTGCTACTTCTTAACAAGCATGCGGACTCACTGCATTCCTGTTCAGTTTTGGCTGTCATTTTACACTTCTCTGTGAAGTTCGTAGTAGAATCTCGTTTGAATCACTAGGAGTGTGCATGGATAATCAGCCTTATTATGACTGTGTGATTGCTAAGCAAACTAAATATGCATGCACGCTCCCAATGATTCAGATGAGGTTTTGGTGCCAAGATTAAACTTACCAGTATTTTAGCCCGTCTGATGAGAACAATTACACAAAGATGTATCGCTTGACAATCATTGTCCTATTTTTTGATCAACCTCGATCAAGTCAGAGTCAGAAGGTCCCGATGTCACCTTGTTTTATGACAGGCAACAATTCAGTATCTCCACGTGGTAATCACGTTCGCCAGTACCCTAATAAAATTTTCAGAATCGTAGTTTCCGGTTCCTTCGACTAATGCAGTAGCTTGAAGAAACTGCGAGTAACCTAACATTTGCAGAGTTCAAACAAGATAAAAGACGATCAATACAACTATGGAAGAAACGGTACGGGATAATAAAGCTAGTGAACATTCAATAAAGATCTATCAGTGTAAAAATGAAGAAGACTAATTTACTTTAAATCTTCCTCAAGCTGTAAACTCGAAGTTGAAATCATCTGGACACTAATGTGCCCAATCTGCTAGGTATTTCTTTCCATTATTTCGTTACTACTCATGCTAGTATCATGTTGACAATCAGTAGCGTTGTTGAGATGATACCGAACCATTTTTTTCAGATCATGAATGGGCGGTGCGATTATTCGTGCGTTTGTGCACTTCATAAGGCCCTAGACACTCAATTCAGCAATGATTTTGAATTTTTGCATATGCTATGCACACATTTCTGCCTACCACTAAAGTAGCCAAACAACCACAGACGTTCGGTCGACGCGTGAATGTGTTCCCGCCATTGTGTGTTTGGGCATGCGCATACTTACACGTTTGTGATGAACTGGAAATGGTCGTGTACATTCGGTACACCCAGCGGCTTTGACGGTGTGTGTATCGATGCGTCGGCGCACTGGTATCCAGACCTACGATCAACGGTACCACGGGGCCCCTAGCCGATGAAGATTTCAGAGAAAACCGAACAACCTCATCCCATTCAGCTATGGCATTTACCAACTGTACACATCTCCCTGCATTTATACAGACCACCGGCCGGCCGGCTGGCTATTATACCGGTTTCACTTGCATTACTTTGCTCTGTATGGGCCGATGTAGGTCGCACTGGCTACCAGTTTTGGGGCAGCATTCGCAATCTAGGCAATCAGATCAAGGGACAATCAACACAGACGCGCACACTCACATACACGCACAATGGTGAACAAATGTATCCATAAGCATACAGAACCGCACCCGCAAATATGAATACATTCATGTTATTGCATTACTGACTTCGGCAACGCTATTCATCAGTGCATGCCTTCAGTGACACATTCATTGATTATGACTTGTTTATTTTACAAAACGTTGAAATTTTGGTGAAATCTCAACGGGATTCACGGTCACTATCATTTTTGTTTGTACCGAAAATCCCCGCCTGTGAATGGCCACATCGGTTCTTCAGGTCGGTTGAAAAACTTCTTTTGTGATTCACATCATCAGATGATCTGTATCGCCATCTGGCACACCAAATCCGGAAGCGCAGATGCACCAGCGTGTATGCGCATGCGTTCACCATTGTTATTAGCGGTGCTGTATTAGTCCAAGTCTGTCCAATCCACAAGCTTCACGAAATCAAACAAGACGGTGCAGAAAAAATACGGACCACTCCCGTCAAGGTCAGTTCCCTCAGCCGGCAGAATCAGTTTTGTGACGCTGTTGTGTGCGGCTCAACAGTTTACGAATTACACAACGGGTGCCAAAGGCCACGAATTTTTCACGACTCATCTCAGGCCATCCGGTGCCACTCTGTGAGTTTCTGTGTGTCTGTTATTGTGTGCAGATGTGTGTGTGTCCTCGGGAAGGGGTGGCAACACGTGTGCCACCCATACCTGTGTGCACGTGTATGCGTATGTCTGTGTATCTCTACGCTTATGTACGTTTTAACCGACTCTGGTTCGATTCGGTCCCGGATTGTCGCAGCATAGAAAGCTCCCCTCTAAATACCGGCTAATTCCGATGGTCGCTTGGTCGCCTGTCCTGCACGTTACTGGAACGCGAATGCACGCGCTTTGCTAGGAAATCCGGTGGAACATTTCGGACTACTCACTACTGTTTTATTTTATTATTAATGATATTAAACGGATGTTCAAGAGTACTCGCCTAAAGCTCAAACCTGGAGAAAGGATATGGAGTGTAATCAGGTTATGCAATGGCCAAATCCACTGATATCCATGCTCATATTACACGCAATTCAATCAGGGGAATCCCATTTTTGAAGTTCCTTATTTGGCCGTTAGAACTGTGATCATTCATATCGAAATAAAAGTTTTCTCCCAGATTTCAGAATACCTTCGGGGCATGCCTATTATGCAAAGTCATTTAGAATGACTTTGTGTAGACCAATCTCTTCTATCATTCCCAACTGTTCACTGACCATGATTTGGATTGTGTTGTCCACGTTGTATTCTACAGTGGCCGGTGAATTATTACCATCCAGTTCCTCTCTTACTTTTGCCTTTTCTGCCACAAAAAACTATCAATACAAACCCACATCATGTCTGTCAAACACAAATCATTCCCGATTTGTATCGTGTTGCGCAATCAAGTTTTACAGTTCATTAAATGCCACCAACCTGGGACTTTTATACACAAGCAGTGACCCTCTGGTTTCGGACAGAACTTGGAGGCCTGGAAATCACAAGGCGTGTTCTCTGACACTAGGAGAAGACGACATTGTAATTTCTCCCATACCAGATGGTGAGTCAAACATGGTGGTTTATAATTTCCAAGTTATCAGATGTACCAATGCTGAAAAACCTTAAGAGTTTTCGACAGCAATAGAGTTATTGCCATGTTCATGCAAGCTGGGAAATATTAATCTACACCTTTCCGGCCGGTGCTAAACCTGTAATTGATTTTCTTTCGATTGACCGAATTTTTTCACTGTAGCAAAATCGCAAGATGTTTTTCAATGGGAATCTATACATCGGTGTTAACGATACAAAATAAAACCCAAACTCGTCTTCACTTGGATATGTTTATTCAGTGTTTCCTGCGAACCATAACAAACATATTTTGGTGGATTATTTTGGTAGCATCAAAGCCAACAAATAAAACAAGGAACACAACGAATTCACGACACATTGTGACCAGCTTCGAAGCATGCGCTTCGGAAAATATACCTGGCCACTTCAGCGAAGGTTCTTCCTTTCACGTATCCACGTGCAATACGTGATCGATAAAAGTACAACAATAGTACACTAATACGCATGTATGCAGCATCTGAGAATATAGTAAAGCGTCCATGAATGTTATTTTCCTAGAAATCCTGATTCCGAAAGGTACAGTGAAAAAATGTCGCTTCGAAAGTGTTATGAATGTCTATTTTGGTTATTGTTTTTCGGGAACAGATGGGGATGGAATACAAAGCATATGAGCCACACAACGAAGGACGTTTGAACCAATAGAAGCGTTCGCTCATCAACGACAAACCGAGACTGTGATATGAAAATCCATCACTACCTTTTGTGTTCAAAATTTAGCAAAGCGGGGTCGGGGTCGAACTGGTGTTTTCAGCCTTCAGAGAACATTTTCTAACAAGTATGTAAATGTCGTGGTTAATGTCGCGGAAAGCCAACACGAAAACTGAAATCTAGCATATATTAACAAGTAGTCCAAATATTTATTGAAACTAACTTCTGACCACCGGGCTACACAGCAGGTTTCCGATAGCATGAATCATCTCAGGTGCGCCGTTTGTCCAACTGGAAATTAACTGGAAAGCTAAGTTAAGGTTGTGGCCAACAGAGTGCTCACATTCCTAATTAGAATTTCCTCATAGATGTCGCAGTTGACCTGTTGATTGGAGCAGTTGTTCACTAACCAGGACGCCTGACTATTTGTTCTCAGGTCTCTGCATGAACATTTGATTTAAAATGGATTTTCTGATCCGTATTATGCCTAGTGTCTTATGATTCTCTAGAATGTGGTATTCAAAAAGGCTTTTACTATCTTGGACGTGTATCTGTCGCTGACCTTGTCGAACCTTAAAACGTAGCATTTGTTTACGTTTTTCCTCCAAGCCAAACTTTTCCCAACCGATGTGATCAATTGTGTCGACGAAATGTTTTATCCAACTCAGCTATTCATTCGAATTGTATCACAATTTAGAAATAGTTTATTCTTGTCCAATTTTGAACAGAGATCTGGGCATCAAACCAAGTACCCTGACCATGTGTGCACAAGCGTGTACTCCACGTGGCTCGACAACCTACTTTTCCGTCAGTCACTTAATCAGTCAGTCAGTCGCTCAATCACACCTGTTGCGGGGACACTCGGCGACCTTGATCGGCTGTTTATGTGCGAACCATGAAGAACACTAGCTCATATGGAAATACGCACATGAACACTGCACACGCACAGCACATTCCCATTTGTGCAAAACAGAATTATATACTGCCGTTTCACTGGATGGGGATGTGCTAATCAAAAATAACTTAGTGTAGTTTACGCAGTGCAGTAAAGCAGGGCACAACGAAACGCGCTCCGAACTAGTTTAAAATGAAAGACAACAGCATGGTTTGCATGATTTGTTTTTGCCTTTTGTGTTTTGAATAGGTCATCGTAGTTACAAACAAGGCGCACTGCTGTAAGAATACGAAAATTCCATAACCAAAAGTGTGGTTGACGAAATCTGACATAGAGCGGTAGTGCAAAAGTTGATAAGATTCCACTCGCCACGAAACCGGATAGATGAAGTGAGAGGAGAGGAAAAAAGAAAGGGTACCTCAAATTGTACTACTTAGTATTACCAGGTTTTGCAAGAGACAAAGCGTGCTGTTTTCATTGGAGACAGGGACAAAATGAAATGCACTGGACCCAGTTCCAAATTGCGAAATCATTAATCCGCAGTGCAACGGGGTTACCGCGATTCAAGGTGGAATACCCTGTTTGGTAGGGAGGTGGTATCACCCTTGAAATAGAAGGATTACTGTGCGCAGTTGGCTCAACAAAAATTTCGACCACCATCATTGTAGGATGCAAAACACTACTAGTCAGCATTGATCTGACAGTGAAGATTGAAAATGAAAAAAATAAGACTCGGCTTTCGAATACTATAGCCAAATGGGCCAAAACTAACTCGCGAACGTTAAAGTCACGTAAATATTTACGAAAACCGTTTCACACTGAGAAAACATAACTGTGGCAATTTGACGAGTTGGAGTACGAAATTATCGGTTTGGAGAGAGACTTTGTTGAGTAACCCTGGCACAAATCGAAAGGACAAAACTGCCGTCCCCCGCTACTTTGTAACTCCGGTTTCAGGTCATAGAATAGAGCTTGGAAGAGACTTAGTGTACACCATCTCCATAAAATAACTTATGAGCATCGCTATCTTCATAAAAAGTGTTTGTAACCGACGTGCTTCTAACATCGTAGAGTGGACACTGAATCGAATTCGTATCTGAGAATCGTTGTGAGACGATATTTAGACACTTAAAACTCCTGCTCTATGCAATAGTACATAAAATACTTTTGTTGAAAAAAATTTTCACGACTTCAGTGAAAGCAGATTAATGATTTCTTGAAAACAGAACGCGTCCCCCACGTTTCGAACATTATTTTGACGTAAAAACAGAAACTGGATAGTCAACAGTAAAGCGAACTAAGCCTGTTCAGAAAAAAGTAGAATATATCCGCAACTTGTCTCGTACATATTCATCTTCTGACGGCGTTTACAGTTGTGAAGTAGTAGGTTAAATCGAGTGTTGGGATAAAAAAGCTAATCAGTGTTTTAAGTGTTGGAAAATCCATCTCCTACCAAGTAAGCCTAAAAACTGATGTGCACCGTCAAATTTCCAGAATATTTGCTCTGTCGTTTTACCTCAGTAATTATCCAAGAGAAGCTCGGTCAACTGTGCTATCTCGTTCTATACGGAAGCGAATGTTAAGGTAAACTTAATGATTGAAGGCAGGTCAGCTACTGCTAGCCATCGAGCTGACACTGTAGAGCTTTTAGGCACGACTCCGACAGCTTGCACTATCATCGTGAAGGGGTAATCTTCCAAGGAAAACGTGAGTGATATGAAGTGGTTAAAAGCATGAAATATAGCATGAGCCGTTGCCCAGTAAACGTAGCAGCTTGCATAAATACTTACATAGTTATAAGAATACTATGGTCCACAGGCCACAAGCCACAAGTGTATCTAGTCGACAAGGACAAGATCAGTGACTAGTTCTCGGCCGGAAACGTAGACTTTGAACAAGAAAAGGGAAATCGATTGCAATTATTTGCCGATGCGGATTCAAAAAACAAGATTGTAATCAAAACAACGGATTTCCTGAAGCCATTGTGCCCAGAATAAATAAATACACAACTCTTTCCAAGAAGTTCCTCACAAAGACTGACGACTCCGTTTTAGTACAAGCACCTGAATCCGGACTTGAATTTGACCGCCGAAACTGCTTCGCACAGACAAATATTTCCGAGGGCGAGGAAGTTGTTTCCATATCTACTATGTTCACTCCACCAGGAGAGTACAATATCCTCATAAAATGCCCGTATTGCATATCCATGTAAGATCCACGAAAATTAAAGTTCGTGTAGGCAGAACTCTTTCCAAACACAATTGCATTTTTGTGTATGAAAGTTCACTCGAAATTCTGAAATGTGAATCACTGTGGGCACTACTTGGAGGGTGTCACAACGGTTTGGTCATCGGCAATCTCAGACGTGATCTTCAGCAACTTTTTGGAAAAAGTTCCATTGCACTAATCATAAGATGATCTAAAGCTTATGTTAATGGGTTGGTCAATCGGCGCTATTGAGACCGCCAACGAGTAGCAGCGATTTCTTCGGAACAAGAAGCCATAAAATAACATTCTCATTGTCCGTCCTCAATAAAGGATTATTTTAAATTTGATAATTGTTATGTTCAAGATCCCATGATGCACCTTCTCTTTGCAGTCCTTCTGAGAGCTCACAATTGACCGGGATCTCGAGGAACTTGAAAAACGTCAGTTGTTTCTTTTCATTCAATTATTTTCCGTCACGATGCCGGTAGTAGCCAAATATTACTTAAAATAATTTCTCGATTTTCACTGGAATTCTGGATGATGCATTTCATTTATGGACAGTGAGCATTATCGTTCTCTATGGGCACGGATGTCTACGATTTGAATTCCGTCCTTGTAAACGTCAAATTCAGTTTGACATATACAACTGGGTATGGTCTCTTACCTGAAATAAAATGCATCACCATACCATAAAAAGACGATATGAAAAGTTCGCATCATTATCGCTGTAGTTCTCTAACATTTGCAGAGTCCGGCAAAGATTTTTCCGACCAGAATTCGTTCTGTTCAGTAAAGCATGCTACCACAACTGCCACACCAACCACATGGAAAGAATCACTAGCAATATCTTTTGGATAATATTGTTGCAGATTTAGAAGTCTTCACTGGGGGTCTTATAGTATCAAGGGAAACGGAAACATGACTAATTAATCTTTATTTGCGATCTTTCATTCATCATCTTAGTAGTGAATGTCTTGAATGATTTTGTTCAACTGAGTGACAGTCTATGTTGTTTGAATAGTCGCGTTATGGTTGCGGTCCTAATTTTCTGTACACTTTTCTTTAAGACCACAGTCTTCGTATTACGTTCTTTCTTTTCATTCACTTGTAGACAAATACATTTACACTCTCTATCTCCCATATTCTTACGTGATGTGTGCAGACAAACACAGGTTGACTTCTACAGTCACCCTGACAACAGATGTGATTCAATTTTTTACACGTCAGCTCCACCAGAGGAGATTCGATCGGTTCACATCTAGGTGTCGGTTGTGCCACAGACATGGAAACCTCCGTGAATCGGACGAATGCAAATGGGATTCATCAGTCTGGTCGCATCCGTCCAGTTCCGCAAAATCAATAGGAACGAACAACGGGGGAAGTTCACTGGTGAGACACGAATTTTATCCAGTCGCAAGAAAATTGCAAGTGGAACAGCGAATTCGCAAACCAGTTTCATTTTCTACTTTGGAAATCGTACACCTGTAGGCGTTTCACTGCTTGCATGTACTGTTACTAGATTGTATCTCACCCGTTGTCTAATTTGGCACTGTTTGAAAGGCAACGGAAGAATTTTTGGGTCAAGACAACGTCTCTTATAGCCGATAACTAAGAGATCATCATATTCTCTTGGGCTTCTGGAAAGAGCAAGTTACCTCGGTTTGCAAAACAATGTTACGCCAGAATTACGGTACTAGGTTTTCACATTTCGGTAGCACTGCGTTAATATGAAGTGAGCACTCATCACAACAACTGTTTATCATCGGATTTTCTGATGTCGTCGGGCTGACGATTGATATCTTGCAACATAACACAAACATGGCAGATGCATTTGGCCATCTTGCGTTGGCCACCAAGGCCCGTTATCCGGTAATTACACTCCTCATGTTGAGAAGGTAAAATCAGATACAACAGTGAACATTAGATAAGCTGGAATAATTCGTCAGAAAAAATAGTCTTTAAAAGTAATAACATTTCCAGACCGGAGATAACCACTAAGAAAACCGACGGTCGTTCATTAATTTTTGAGGGTTAAAATATTTTTTAAAGCAAAAATTTATTCATTAAGACTATTATAGACACCAACCATGGGAATTTCTGGTCGGTTTAGTTAAAAATAAATGTGTCCCCACGGTGTAAAAAGCAAATACTGAATTTACATCCCCACCGGTTAAATTTAACCATTCAACCAGGGATGAAATTATCCCGGTTTATTGTCAGCCTTGAAAAACAGAAGGTGTAAAGGATTCTTATGACGTCACCTCGTAAGACTTCTTATGTGAAAAACTTTATGGTATACTCAAATTATGGCACGATCCCCTATTGCCATACTTTTTATGGCGATACCGCTAGCTTACCTCACCCAATCAAAAATGGTTCCTCCAATGCACAATGGAGATGGGGACCTGGTATATTTTCACATGTGGGGCCGAGGTCAGTCACCACATTGTATTCCAGGAAGTGCAACTTAACTGGTGGGAAAAAGGTCACTTTATGATATAAAGAAAAATGTGTCACAAAAGGAACAGTGACAGTGTCTAAAGCGTTGTGAGCAGAGTTTTCCGAATATCACGAGGTCAAAGAAAAAGCATGTGAATGAACCAGTTGTGAAGGTGTCCCTAATTTTGCTTGCTTTAATACCATAGAAATCATTCATGAAGGAAAGGGTATAAGAAATAAAAGAAGCTGCTGGGTAGAATGTATCGTGTTTATCAGTTTCTTTGAAAAACTGTTCGTTGTTTTTTTTAGACAATGACCTGGTGATTTTGCTGGATAGATAATTTCATCTGTATGGGGAGTTGAGCTGTTTTCGGAGTGGATTTAAATTGGCTTATCAAGCGATCACAGTAACAACAAATGAATAGTAGAGTCACACTGACAGGATGCGAATTCTTATCAAACCTCGTGATTGACAAACAAATAATTGGAAAACGAATAGTCTTTCGAAAGTTGCGGAAAAATATTTAAATCAAACTAACTACTCTGTCAGAATTTCAAGCACTTTCATCCGACTGCCCACATCGCCATAAATAAAATACAAGTGAAAACCCATTGATGGTTTACATGTGTCCCCTTGGATATAGAAAGAAACATTTGTATAGCCACGGTTTGCAACAGCTAGACTGTTTATCAACGACTTTTCCATTAGTTTTGGATGCCATCCATAGGTGCAGAAAAATGTGGGTTGCTGTGCTAGAGATGAAGGCACAGCATACTCTAGTGAAATGTTTTTTTGATGTTGAGGCATCGTATGCATCAAGGATAGTCCTTGATTAAGTTTTACAAAATAGTAAATATCAACCTGTGTCCAGAGACGGAAAATAATAAGCCATAAGGTATGAACTAGTGGGTAAACAGTAGTTGGATGAATTAATGGTGGAATAGTGCAAGAATAAAAAAATGTTAAATCAGTTTGTGTTCCCCGACAGTCGCGCTAAGCAGGAAGCTATCCGGAAATAAATCTCGAATGGTTTTAATTATCCCACCTTACGCGTGCAGCACAGCGCACGCAAAACAAGGGAAATATCTAGGGGACGAATTAACCAGGGCTGTACCACGATCGATATTTTTTAATAAAACTACCGAAAGACTATCAGACGTTCGCTCAGTGCCATTTGGAAAGCATGGTCAGCTGAACAGAATCCTCTAGATAAAGAATAACAAGGGTCATTTGAAGAAATCGAACAGCGCAAACAAGCAAAACATTTTTCCTGAATCCAGTAAAAAACTGTACTTAGGTCTTCTTCATATCTCTGACTGCGCACTTTCCAAACGGAGTTTTGGATTAACATTACTGTTAGATCTCACTAGGTTTCTCACCAGTTTTGGTCGGTTCACAATCGCTTTTAAGAATATGTTGCCACTAATTTTCAAATGGTCGTTATGATGACCGCACTGGCTCTAATAGTAGGATCCATTATTCGCTTCAAGCGTGCTCTGCTACCAGAAAATAACAAAAGGCAAACCAATTTCAACTAACTGGCAAGAAAGTAAAAATGTCATTTGTAAGGGCGCTTCTCCTATTTGGGTTTTTCGATAACGCCAATGAATTTGTTATACTTAAGTCGTTGGAGCTGTTTGTGCCCGAAACACCGGTGAACATGCTTGTTTTCACGTTTCCAATCCAGTGCAATATTACTGTATTGGGTGGCCAGAAAAATGAAGAAGACACTAATGAAAGAGTATGTTTAGAATTGCGTCATTGGGTCTTCCGGGAGTCGAAAGTAAGTGAACGGTCATTGATCTGACAAACATTATTCAGTGGTAGTGCTGTGAGAGGGTTTCGAGCAAGTACAAAGCATTCGTCAACAAACGAGGGATGCAGAAGCGAATCACCACTGCAGCCGCCCTACTCAAGGTGCGGCAACCCCCGGGTGTCGGATTTTTACCGGGTTTCAAACAACTAAGCTATCCATTGACTTCTATGTCCCCATTATCAATCACACCAAATGATAGTAGTGAACGTTTTGCTTCTGGGTTAAAACCAAAATATTATCTCTTGAGAACATGTGAATTCAAACCAGATCGATCGATTGCACATTGATGTTTTGTTTCATGGTTTGCATGTAGCGTTTGCCAACTTTTTTCCAAACTAATCGGGATTCTTTTTTGTAATACTAATGACTTAAGAACGGCGTTTTGTTAATGCGAGTGCTTAGCCAGGTTTGAATAGCCATTAAATTATGCCTCGAAAATTTTGTTTGATCAAGAATAAAGTGACTCTCGCGATATCTTTTCTTTTTAGTTTGTATCTTGTATAACTGACTTGAGGAGCAATAGTAGGGAGAACTCGAATACTGCATCACTCCCTCTCGTAAAAAAGGATTCACGAACGGTGGATTATCACCTAGAGTCGCAAAAACCTTCTCTCAAAACAGGTAGGATTATCTTATTGCTTCTGACATCATATTTCCCGGTCTAACATCAGGCTTTCTTCCGCATCTTCGAAGTTAATAATAAACTATACTTATTCATTTTGCAGTTGGCGAATCGATGGAAGTGCATAGTAACGGCAGCGCCATGATGCTGACTTCCAACTACATTCAAAACAGAAACAATCATCATTCTAATGGGGACAATGCACCTTTCAAACACCCACTGATAAGCCTTTTGCGCACTGACAAACCATTACATATCTTACCGGACCCAAGTGGAGCAGAAATAAAAGCAGATGAGACAAAGCATATGCCATTGATGGACTCCAGTGGGACAGTTCGCATGGATCAGAGCCGAATGATAATGATGGAAAAACCAGACAGTGGGACATCGAGTTCCACAGTTTCTTCCATTTTCGATCGGTCTCACTCTACCGAGGGCGCTGATCTGGATAACGTGGATGAGACCGCAGAAAAAGGTTACCCGGTACTGAGTTTCCAATACGTTGAACCTCACACAATTGAATTGTTGGTTGTGGTCACTGAACGGATGACACAACGATTCGGACGTCTGATCAACGATTATCTGCTGTCGCTACTGACAACAGTATGTTATTATGCAGGCCGGCACAGTATGCACGTGAATCTTTTTATGTGAAATGATTGTAGTTTCATGCATAGACTATAAGGATTGTCGAAATTATTTTGGCTCAACAATCGATCGATTTTATGTTTGTATTCGAATGACGAGGCCAAAACGTATCGAAATGGTGTATCCGGCAACTTTTTTGTTGAATCTTCGTGGACCACAGACTGCAGTCGCTTTGGCTGTTTACCATGCAGTTCAGATAAGTAAATACTTTTCGCGAGCTTTACGCGAAGGTAGCAACAAGGATAATGAGGGTAGAGCAAAATGGATCGAAATCCTAATTCGCAAGATAAAAGTATTTTTTGATTCTCGTTACTTGACTGGGCAACCAATCGACTGCTCTTGTAACGAGCCCTTTTAGACGCATTATTCTACTTTAGACTGCTTCTGATAAAAACGGCTAGGAAGCTAATATATGGGCTTGATTTTAGAACCAAATTCCAAGGGTCCAAGTTCCTTCGCAAAGTAATATGAATTTTACTAATGTGATTGTATGAATACATATCTTTCATTTAGCATCTGCTTACTAAACGCCGAATGTTTCCATCAACATCTCAGGGGCTTACATTAATGCAGGTGTATCAGTGTGAAGTCACGGTAGGGTGATTGAAGTTCTTTATATTTTCTATTGTCAATGAGACGACAGTGCATATCATCTGCAGGAAAGGGACCGCAAAACGTGATATCCCAGCTAAATACTTGCCGATGCTAAAATACGGGACACTGGTGTTTGAAAGAGAATGCGCAGTTAATAAACCAGGGAGTTCACACAACCACCAAGGTAATGGAAGAAAAATACAGAACACCAAGGCCGAGGTATAATCATTTACTTGTAAAGATTTCGTCCTTTACGCGATACGAAACTCATTTTACCGCCTCTAAGAATCATTGTCTTTCAAGAAGAATATATCAAGCAATAATGTCAAACGTTCTCCTGAAACCGTGGTGAATGGATATGGAGAGGAAGTCTCATTCGGTTGACCAAACAGTAACGCCAAAATCTTGGTCTGGAAGCCAGTTAACGAAAGCCGAATCTTTCATGCATTCCGAACTGTTTTCATTCGTTCTAAGGACATCTCTTCAAAAAACCGTTTAGAGCCTGCCCGGTAGCGTAATAGCTAGGGCGTTCGACTCAAAATCGTTCGTCTTGGGTTCGCGTCCCAGTTCGCGCGCGGTGGAAATGCACTGCTGACTTCATCCTAACAAATATGAAACAGCTCTAAAGTTCTTCCATGGTTTTTTAATGATTAGTTGATTGATGATATCAAATGACGAATTTTTTTCATGAAAACATCTCTTCCTACTTGCTCTCCCTCTGTCGAAATAGAGGTGAAGAAAGCTGTGTGAGTAGAACGCACCACCACACTGAGTTATGCACAAATGGAACCGAAACCCTAAATGGGTTTTTAGTGTTTCCAAGTGATACCGTTGTCTTATGGAAGCATTACAGAGGACTTTTTATTAAGATGCTTACTGGGAGAAGGTAATAGTCTCATCAGCTTATTCATCTGCCTCATCCTAGGTATCATCGCTTCTCAGACATCCTAGTCTAAAAACGTCGCTTCAGTTGAAAATCGTGGATATTATGCAGCTGGAACGAAACTATGCAGTGAGTTACGAGATCAAACTTTCTATCGTTTATTTTATTCTTACTAATCTTTTAGCTTGCCAGAAGAAAAAGAGAAGAGCTATCTCCTTAACATTGCCGCTTGTCACACATTAGTTAAGGAGTAAAGAAATATTTCAACCAAAATCTCCACTACTTTAATGATCAACCTATTCAACTAAACATTATGGCGACTAAGACCAACTAGAGTTTGTAGACCATTATCTATAGGGCTCCACGTTTTGCGTATGAGCGGACACAAAAAGAATGCATTGTCTTGGGTTATAGCGTCAGCACAAGGCTGATGAAAGTCCTGGGCAAATAATGAGTTTCCACGGTGGTTGTGAGACTTCTTACCATTAGAATTAGGGTTTCTGTTACACTAGTATTTTACGGGCTTGCCAGTTGTAAATTTCATCGTGAGGTACTAATTCAACTGCCGGTGGCACTCTTGTACGAGATTGCATATACATTAGTAAATGAGCAAGGCAAGATTGAAGCCCTCACCAATGTTTGCTCTAAGTTTAAATTTCTGATTTTACCCTCAAAAGATGTGATTTACCGAATTCTCTTAGCTGCACTTTCAAATTTTGTTCTTTGACCTTGATATTATAAATCACGAAGTCGTTCGGAAATTCAACTTTTTTCACTCAGTAAACCAGGAGGCGAGAGTGACAGACTGACAACTATAAGCATCATCTTTCACCTTGATTAACGTGATCAGATGGGAAGAATGAAATTAACCTTAGCCAACCCATGTAGGTAACTAAGTTTTCTGGGGCTATCCACTTACTTGGAATGTCGAACGTACGAAACCATGAACCGGGTAAAGAATGTCCCTCAGGCTGTTTGAGTTTACCTACCGTCATCTTTATCGTTAATGTTGTTGTTACCTGCCGTAGATAGCGATTTGAATTAAGATAAATTGTCCGTACGCTCGCACGACTTGCTTATCTTCAAGACCAATCACCCGTATATTTGATCATTTTTTCCGGGGCAACAGTCAGCCACAGAAAATGTAACTGCTTCTGACTTACTAGTGGATAATGTGGAAGCTCATGCAATATATACGTAAAATTACTCTCATAGCATTGAATTAATTTGTGTGCAAGTTATGTTCGAAGAAAATATACTTATATTGTCGAAGTTTTTGCCGTTTTACGGTCCGCCCTTTCCACATTCAAGATTTACTACTAAGACATCTCTAGTTCTTCACTGAACTTCGGAGGTCTCGACGTGCCTTCCAGTACGGAGTGAGTTTATTTATGTTATCCAGAGCAAGCGAGCCTTGCGAAGGAGGCACAATAAATACAGAGAAATTCTTACGAAGTAGCCCTCTCTGCTGTGGCCAATTGATTAGTCAAGGCTGCCTTGAAAATATCGAGTACAGTTATGTAACTGGATGACTTAAATCGTAATCGCCGGCTGCTCTTTTTAGGTTCAAGAAGGTCTCAGGTGTTACCGAGTAGAATATTCAGACACCGAACATGCAACTAGCAGACGTGATTCGTGTAGCATAAAGGAACCAGAACCATTAACTCATCATCAACAGCGAGGACAAAAACAGCCGATGAGTAGTCTAGGTTTGGAAAAAATGGCATACTTACCGGCGTCCAACTGCCTTGTTCTCAAATAATTCAAATGGCCACGAGACCATACTTCAGTTATTTAACATTTTACGATAAAATGTCCACACAACTAGGCCCAGCGGAACCAAAGGCTCAACTCACCCCGCGTGACCGGGAAAGTTGGTGCCTGTGTTTCTGCTCAATTGCAATTCCTTCCAAGCTCCACCAGGTTGATTACCAGAGAGAAAGATTAAAAGTAAATAGCTTGCAATTTGCCAGTGAGTTTAAAATTTTCCGCTTTGCACCTGTTGAAACGGTTGGTGGAATGCTGTTTATGAAGTAAAAAAACGTAAATATCTAAAATGGTTTCACCGTCATTCACTGTGACTCCAGTATATATGCTCCATAATTAGCGAAAATTCATGAAGTACCGACACATAATGCCCACTTATATGTTTTGAGACGTATGTCCGGTTTCTTACTCGTTTTGAAATCTGGTTATGTTGCCATGACCTTATAACACCAGAATTGTCTTGTAGATCAGACACAATCTTGATGATTGGTCCTACAGCAAACAGGAGCAAGTCATGTCACGTTTTTGTCGTTGGGTCAACCGATTGCGGCGCCCAAATTTCAACTGGGACTCAGCTATTTTGTTGAACATCGGGTACGTTGTTGAATTCAGTTGCACTTCTTGGAAGGTTGTTTGTCATGCTCAGTGCAAAGTCTTGAAGATATGTAGTTGGATCGTTACTTTATGCTAAATCTCATCGCTCCGCAAACATAACACCTCATTGTCAAAATGTTATCTTTCTGACTAACAAATCATCCACTTGAAGAAACAAACAATAATCATGTAATATAAATATATTGGTGCAAGTTTCAAGAGCTTTTCAAGACGTAAATAATGGTATGACTAAAATGCAAAAGTATGAACTTGATTGGTACTTTATGAAAGGTAGCAAACTGATGTTTCCCAACCAGTGCGAAATATATCAAAGTTTCTGACCAAAAGTCACCATGAGAATCTAGTCTTTTCTATGCAGTAAAGCTAGTATTACTAATATCGTAACTCACAAACGAAATGTAGTTTAACTTTTTGTTCCCATAATGTGCAGTAGTATTATTCAATACTATGCAAAGAATCAAAGCAGCTTATACAAAACGGATATTCACTGCTCGGTTTTGGTAAAAATTCAAAGTGATCAGCTAGCAGAGTAAGCCTTCATTGTAGCTCCCTTGTGAATAGATTCACTAGACTTGCACCTTTGGTTTTCTGAAGGCATGATAATTGCACGGTCCGTATGACTGTGGAAATTCACAGGTCAAGACGATCAAAGGTGATCAAACTTACGGAAAAAACTGCTATTTGTTTTGATACAGAATTTTTGATTTTCTGCAGTAGGTTCTCTAGAGATGACTTCCACAGCCCGTTTTTTGTTTGTATCCGATTTTTCTCCGTTACGTAGATTTAATTGCAATATCCGTGTCATCCACGTGATGATCTCTGATTCTAATAGCCATCACTTTATTTGCTTGACTAATTAAGGAAAAATGTGCCTTGATTTCTGTAAGAATGGACGTAGCGAATATGAGCACGTAAGTGGGTAAATGAGCAGGACTGGTGAGAATCAAATGCGAACACATGCGTAGTTGTCACAGTGGGAGCCACCTGCCTACAAGTAGTTTGTGATATAGTTGGAATGAAACATTCAGCTCGTAGGAAAATTAAGAGGAATAGAATGTTGCCCGCTTATAACAATTAATCTGGTTTGAAGACAACAAGATTTTGGCTGTATGCGAAGTTTTCCAAATTACTGAATCTAGCAGCAGCAGAAGAAATTCACAAAACCGTAAGATTATGAAAAGGAAATGCGACAACCAGTGAGAGATTTGCAATGGAACATGCAGTTTTCGTTATGTGTTGTCAGTTAAAATCCTACTACTACTGCAGTCACTCAGTGAACTCACATCCCGCGGACACCCGTCATAGAAATTATGCAACTATGCACTAAATTCAAATGATTAAATTTCCCTGATCTTGTGGTCTCAATTTACTTTCAATGTTTATTTAATTCTAATAAAAATCAAAACATATCATCTCCCAAAAAGAACTAGACTGTTTCTAAATATTTTTACTCAGTAAACAGCACGACCAATTATGTAACAGTTACAGAAAGAGAACCTGTGTTGTACTGTGACAAAATGAACTAGCAAAATTTTTTTGGTCTGAGGAAGAATACCGATTTACTTGAAAGAAAACTCCATACCGCAATATCAGTCACCGCTTCAAAATTGCGATGGTAAAGAGGAAAAACCACTTGCTCACAAGATAAATGGTATTCCGACAGTTGGATTCCAGTACTTTTTGCAATTTGTATGTGATTCGCTTTTTTCTTTGGAATTGTCAAGATAACAAGAGAATCTAGATGTTAAGTCCATGTGGGAGCGAGAAGTTCCGTACCATTTTCATCGTGCTTCAAATGCAAACACACTACTGCCGGTCAGGTGTGGTTTGATCTAGAGGCTACCAATCACCGAACATAAATCATATTAATGAATTTGAAGCTTTGGAATATTTGTTGGACACTTCTCTTGTGTTCCGTGATCCTTCACTGCAGCAACGATAGTTCAGTAACCACAGTATCCACCGACTGCTGGGATAGCCGACTGTCGGCCCAGAACGCCGGAGTGAATTTTCCGTCACCTAGCAATTTCATTAATTTTCCCAAGCAGTTCAATAAGTTCATACAGATATCACTTTTCAAACAGCATTCAGCCGCGTCAATTTACAGACGTAAGTTTTAGCCAAAATCGTTTTCTATCCATTTTTGAATCATTAGTCAAGACCAAGGCTCTTTTAAACAAAAGTAGGTTTAATTGCCCGTAAAATGACACCGTTTTATTCAATGCTAATAGCATATCTAAGGTAGATTAACAACGCAATTTCGGAGGCGAAGTTCAAAAGTAGATTACACGAAAAATCTTATATTAGCAATTACATATTTCGCAGTTGTTTTGGGCAGAAAATGTGATTATTTTACAACCGCCGAAGTTAATTGCTTTGTGAAAATCCAAAGGGAAATCAATCCCATACGTAGAAACTTATTACAGTTCAACAGCCATCTCACAATTTTTCAGAAACAATGGTGCATGAATTGCCAACTCGAATGATTTATCCTATTCAAGCAGCTGTATACAAGCTCAGAGAATGTTCGTGTACCCTGGTGCTTATGTCCTCTTAGTCAGGCAGGCAGCAAAAGCGATGGCTAAATTTGACAGAAAGTTTTGGCCTTCAGAAATGAGATGGAGGTCCATAGAATATTTTTTCAGTCTGCTCCTTCCGTCGCAGAACAATTTACATCCCAGAATGGGAAACAAAGAAAAAACAACTGCTTTGGAAATACTCTGTGATTTCACGAATAAGATTCGGTACAATCCATGATATTTTCCAATCAGACAAAGCGGTTTGCTGTAGAATGCATCACATCCGACTGATGAATTGATTGAAGCAAAAATTTGTTATGTAAAGATATGTACTCACGAAAAAAACAGAGTCGTTAGAGGAGTTGATAATAAACTGTTTTTTGGTAGTTACCAGTGCCTATTCATAAGGCAGTTTTTGATTGAAACCACAGGCTAATAATCTCACATAGAAACGTATAGTTTTGCGAGTGACAAAAACGTATCATTTGACTGAAAAGCTATTCCATTTTCTGCTATCTTCTGTCCTGCAGCCACTTCAAGTCAACAGCTCTGGGTAAGAATCAGCGTTAAAATGAACTACTATTTTATTTTTCCCCATTATAACCAATAAGATTTTATAACATGCTTCTAAATAACAAACGTGAAAACAACGAGTACCCCGGAAAACTTTATGATAAAGGTTACCGGCGGTGATCAAATAACCAAATGGGCAAATATCGAAAATTGCCGGGTAAAAACAGCCGACAGCTTCGTTGGTATACAGACCAGTGGAATAGGAGCATGCAGCAGCTTGTACATCGCGTAGGAATATTCCCAGATATCGTTACTAGTACTTGACAAGGAATACCAAAATTCGAACCTTTAGCGAGTGGGTTTCTATTTGATTACAGTGGATGTTGGGTGTTATTCAGAACTTCTTAGTTTTTCCATACTTTACCCACCATTTTCGAAGCTCAGTTGATTTGAAAATTTGTACTAGTCGCAATTCGGGTTGTTGGTTTTCACGGGGTTCTGGTCGCTGTGCTTGGAGTTTAGATCGAAAACGTTTCATCCCAAGTCGAAGTGGCATCGTCAGTGTTAGTCAACAATGTCACCTCGACTGGTGATCAAACATTAGCTCAATGTTCAGAACCGCGTGAAAAGTTTCAAAGCTGTTTGCTAACTGTGAGCTGTTCAGTACGGTGATGTTACTGAAATTATGGCAAGAGGTGACGAAAAGCAAAAAACCAATGATGATCGTGCGTCGACACCGGTTTTTTCATCTTACCACTGTCCATCTCCCCAATCCGCGGTCTGTAATCTTTCGTTTCCCACTTTCCGGAAATAAAGCGTGTTGTTGCACCATGTCAGAATCGACACTAAAAAATTCTCTGATAGTGGTGAGAAATAATTCCGTATATTTTAACTCCTCCAGGATGACGCGAAGATAATGATACAGTGAATGTTCACTGAATCGGAACGAATTGCCTCCTGGTTGTGCTGTTTTATTTCGTAAAACCGAAGGAAGACGGTTTTTTACGATACCCATTTTTAAGGTGAACGCGGTTGGATTAGACATAACATAGCAAGTTATTCACATCGCAAACGCAACGTTACCAGCCATATTTGTACAAAGCATTGTGCTGTTATGTTAAGCAAATGTTTGTTCACTTCCTTCAGACTTCTATTATTCGGACACATTGTGTTCTGTTCTCATCCACTACATGTTTTGAGACTGTTGTTCCGTTGACCGGAGGGATCGCTTGCAAATTAGCTCCAATGGTATATGCACACTTGAGCAGGACGAAAATGAACTGTGACTAAAGGGAAAATGCATATTTATAATTTTGTATTGTTTAGTGCAGTTACTTTCTACCTTACTTTGAACTAAAAGTCACCGGTATTTTTCAAATAAGGAATCACACCGGGCCATATTTTAAAAGATGCTTCCTGGTGAAAATCACTAGTAAGGTTCTTCTACACAGATGAGCGCAATTTTTCTTGAATGGCAAATACCGGATTTCTTTCAAAAATAAAACTTTTGTTTCTGTTCAAAAACTAGATAAAATGCCTGATTTTAATGCACTCCTGGACTGTTTAGCGAAGGCATGCGTGGTCTTCTTCGTATAGTTAACAAGCCTGCTAAGTAGGTGAAAGAATGCCTGCAGAATGAAATGCTTTTAGTGGGTTATACAATCATTTTGATTTTAGTTCGTGGATTTCCAGCTTAGAAGATACCATGGTGAAGCCTAGGGCTGATTTATTTCCAGCTGGCATTCTTTGGCAGTCTTTATCTCAGAATTTAAATACTGCCACTGAGTCAGCTGTGAATCTGCGCAATCACATTACGGTTTCGTACCTCTATAACAACTGATGCACCAAGGAGATTAAAAATCAACATGTTTTAGGTTAGCCACACACATACACTTGCCCAAAATTACATAATCAGAATTTCAAATGTGCACTAAGTAATAAGTGCCAGTAATTCATTGCATGGATCCGGGAGTGCCACTGTCACCCGCTCTGCGCTTACATTCCCATCGGTCAGCTAAATTTGTATCGTCTTCTATTCACCACCAAACATGAACCCCTCCCCCATCCCGGTGTAATGTAACAGGTGTGGCGCACTATCGATCCATGTGCAACACGGAAAGCTCGTGTTTGGCCGTCTTGGATCGAGGTTTCGGCACTGGCTACATTATAGCCCATGAACTGGGACACCAGTAAGCATGTTATGGCTTGATCCATTTTCTTTCCCTTCACATATATATGTGCGGTTGTACATGAATGTGCGGTTGGCCGGATGTGTGAGTGTGGACTCGTGTGTTGCGTTTTGATTTCTATCGTCATTCACCACGAAAAGAACATTAGATTACAAAACCAATGAGGCTTTTGCAGTATACACATCTGCCCATATGTCCGTTTGCATGCATGTACAAAATCGCACGCATTCATGACAAGAAAATGAGGGAAAACGTTTATATTTTTCTACTTTGTGAAAAGCAGAAAATGGGTTTTAATACGGCATTTTTCATTCACTTTGAAGCAGCTTTATGAAGGAAGGAATTTGTCGTTTGGTACCAATTAACACATTGATTTTTGACAAAAACAACTAACAAAGTAGCTGTTATTTTCAAGAGGTTGAAAACGGCATTTCAACGTGTGTTTTAGTTTCTTATCCAATACCAGTTACGTAACTTATTAAAGAAATTTTGGTAAGTTGTAATGCACTATTGGACTATGTCTTCTTAGTGCACTGTGAAAATTTTGAGGCTGTCAGTCACTCTAAAATGGATTTAGTTTACCTCCCAAAGTTGATAATTACTGATCATCTTCATTTTGCTGCATACTAATATAGTGAAAAGCAGAAACTGTCTCACCCTTAAGTCGGGATTATCCCTGTCTCTATTTTGGGTGTATCAGGGAACTTGGTTGCCAAATGCCGTACCTATTATTGTGTTCTCTGCACATTCCCTCGTCGGTCACTACAGGCTTGGTGCCAAGCATGATTTCGAGAAGAATTCCGATTGTGAGACGGCAGACCACAACTACGCAAACGAATTCATGGATAATAACACTGGCCATCAGTTTAGTGTTGACCATGGGATATCTGTGGACGATTTGTCACAATCACCACATTACTGGCAGCCTCAAGAGTCGCCAGATGCGGTACGCAGAGATACCATTATGTCCGGGACTTTGTATTTTGACAATTTCCCTCTGAGGTGGTCGGCTTGCAGCCGTCAAGCCATTCATACCTTCATAGAGTGAGTTTTTTCCAAGACAGGCTTGATATTGCTCATGTCTCCTACTTCACGTGTAGACGAATAGAAGTGATAACTGGGTTATTCAAACCTGATCCGTGAGTCAGAAAAGTCTCCTTGAATTTCCCCATCCAACAATTGACAAAAATATGCTCCAAGCTTAAGCGTGCACTTGCCTATTCCAAGTTGTATTTCCGACAGACTACCTACATAACAATTTCTGCCAGTTAGCTTTTCGTTTCTGATGAAAAAGTCCTGATCGTCTCTTTGACCATTTGGTGAATTTTAATGTTACATTTATGTGTATCTTCCTAGCTTTTTCCTTAGCTCTTCATATGGATCAACTCAGTGAGCTGGCCAATCAGGGAATAGGTGGGGTATCATGGATTACTTATAACAAATGGCATTTTGCATTGCAACTCTTATTTTAGATGCCGGAAGTGTGCATAATTTACGTTTTTATGCGGAGTAATTTCGACAGAAAAGATCCAAATTCCTTTCGGACGTGTTTTGTGTCTTCATTCAGTTAATTGCTTTTTCTGGAATACCCGATTAAGCTCAGCTGACTTCTTTGCAAAGTACCGTTGATTCCCATGAGAATATACTTTCAGACCGCGTTTATGGATGCAAATCACATTTCAAAGCAGTCCGGGTTATTACTATTGTATTCACCTTAATTTAGGAGCGAAGGCCCACAGTATAACTATCTAGAGTCACTGCATGAAAGCATCGCGCTATATTTTAAGAAGCACAGCTGGTCAACCACAGCTTAGAGACCGGAGATATCGTCGAGGCTGAAACAATGTGTAAGATTTATTCAGTTTTTGCTATTCTTTTAAAAGAAGAGACGTTGTCTGTGGACCTTCCAGTTTCTTATTGCCTAGAAAGTAGGTAAATGGCCAGACACGATAATTCTTGCTGAAAGTATATCCATTCTGCAGCAGCTCATCAAATGTAAGCAACATGACAGAAAAGATAGTTAAGAGTTCTACCAAGAAACCCAAGTTGTTTATTGGATAGGAAGTTTTCCTCTTGTATGTCTGCTTGATTCAAGCCAAAGATTGTGATTAGTCATTATTTGAAAGATTGGAAAATAGGCCACTAGTGCAGCGGTGAACTACGTGATAGAAATTGTTCGAGAAATATATTCAGTTTTGATCTTCAAACTGTATTGGATGGATAAACCATCATCTTTCATGCAACGAACAAGGATTCGGTAACATTACGTATACCTGGCCAGAAATGAGTCCGAATTGAATCGGAACGTTGGCGATGTTCATATTTCGATTGTTAAAATTATTGGAGTCAAGACTATATAGTTTATTAACTTCCCTCCCTGCCAGTATCCGGGTAGCTAGATAAGAGCCGTAACTTCCACTACAATAAAAAGGCACAAGTTTCTGTCAAATGTGAATGTTTACACAGAGAACAAACTCTTAAACTAGTGGAATACGCACCGAGCGCTTTGCATATGTTCATTTCAAACAAACTCAGTCCTAATACATGGATTTCATGCTGGTCCAATCTGCCGATTGAAATGATGCTGAAGTTTCAAATCTTTTTTGAATGATCTTCCATCTCATCAAATATTTACACAACCCAATCATGTTGATGGGCTGCTTGACTGTTACTGTAATTCTCAACTCAATGGCACATTAATTTTCTGTTTTGACTGGTTGATAGATGAACGGTAATCTTTGCACTCGGACGTTAGGATTATGTACAGCGTCTAACTTCCATTCCGCGCTTATTCAAGACATTCACAATCATTATATGTTCCGAGATCAAACCTGACCGACCAAATTTTAATCACATTTGCCTGCGAAAATGGTTCTAATTGTCTCCGCTTTAATTTTTGCTCTTCTTTTACCTAGAACAAATGGCGCATCGTGTCTACGCAGAGAAGATATGCCTTCAGCGTTGCATGCAGCCGACTGGTTGGCCAAACGTTCTCGTGATGACTTGCCTGGCTTGATATTTTCGTTGGACCAGCAGTGCCAGTTCGTGCTGAAAATCCATGCAACAAGGTTTTGTGGTCAGTTGGTAAGCACGGATAGAATTTGTTGCTCCCATATGATACATGCCACATGTACATATGGTGTATCAGTTTTCAATGGTCGATTGGCAACCTTATTTGAAATATGATGAATCACTAAGCCAAACCCAGACCAATTCATCACATTTTACTTGCACCTGTTTTTCCGCAAAAGATGACAGTCTTGAAGGTCGAAACCTTTTGGTTGTTGAGTTGATTTCATTGCATTTCCACAGCTTCCTGTCTGTCGTCAGCTTTACTGTCAGGATGCAGAAAACGGTGCCTGTTTACCCATGGAAGCCGCTTGGGCTGAGGGATCAGAATGTGGCGAAAATAAGGTAAGTGAAGTTTATAGCATGGGTAGATTTGATCGTTACACTGTTACGTGAATGAGGTTTGCTGCGACATATATAGGTATAGGGTAGAACGGCTTTATTTTGATTCAACTGATGTCGAGGAGGTTTGTAGGTCTAGTTGATAGAAACAGGCCCATTAGCGAAATGGTCATTTGCGGAACAGTTATTAAAGCCGAAAAGTAAAAATGTCATGGTAACATTCATCACATTCTATGTCAATAAATATTGCCGCAATTATTTGATGTGCTCATTTCCTTACTGAAAATCACCAACTGTGAGCGGCCTCCATTTCCGAAAAAACGAATATACGTCAAAAACGTCAATGTCATCCAACCGGAGTTAACTTTACAATGCTTAACAGAGTCATATTTAATTGAAAACTATTTCTTTGTTTTTAGTGGTGCATCCAAGGCAATTGTGTCCCGACGACTCAAAAGCCTTTACGGGTTAACGGCAACTGGGGTGAATGGGGTCCCTGGTCTGGCTGTTCCCGGAGCTGTGGTGGAGGTGTACGTTTCTCGGAAAGAGAGTGCAACAGTCCAGAGTAAGTCACGCAATACAAAATTCGTGTAGTTCGGCTGTTTCAGTGTAGGAAAACGGTCATGGCACTTTTCAAAAGGACAGAAAAGCCAACCCTGTCTTCGCATTGTTCACGCGAATTCTAATAAAATAAACCGTACAGGGTGATGTGATGGTTCATTAATTGGTATTGTTTCATTTCACTAACTTTTTATCCAGAATACCTCGGTTCTCAGGCTGAACGGATGTATTTTTTTTCATCACTTTATTAGTACCATTTTCAGCGGTTCGTTTCAGTTGAATTATGATTATGCGATGGTAGTTGTTCGTCGGATTATCTCGCTTTCGAGTACTTGATCAAGCACCCGATAAATGGATCATGCTCCGGGTAAACGGCAGGTTGCCAGTCCAGTCCCGACTAAACTTATCAAACTTTTGATGAAAGGGGGTAA
The DNA here is from genome assembly GCA_008360955.1 of Fasciolopsis buskii. Taxonomy (NCBI): domain Eukaryota; kingdom Metazoa; phylum Platyhelminthes; class Trematoda; order Plagiorchiida; family Fasciolidae; genus Fasciolopsis; species Fasciolopsis buskii. Next base: position 99,341 of record LUCM01011562.1, read on the forward strand.
TGGATATTTCTTTAATAGCCCTGTATTTTGCTTGGGAAAAATAGGTACGCACGTTTTATGCACTGTCTTTAATATTATGTGGAAAAAATCTAGCTACTTTTGCACTTGCAAAAGGAGAAGGAAGACGAATCGGTACAAAGAGCATAAAGTCAACTATAGATTAAAATCTCGACGTTTATCATTCAAATTTCCTTTATAATAATGATATAGTCTCAATAATTTTACTTGGCACTGCAACAGACCCCATACCTTGGGTGGTAATTTCTAATTAACATCATGAATTAAAAGTAGAAGTGTTTTCTACTCAAGGAAAAGAAGTCGAAGTCTCATTTTACCAACCGAGTAATAGATGAGTTTTGAGAAATCAGCCCATCATCACATCAGTGAGAATCCGCAAAACATCACTGAACTAAATATCTCCAGCACCCCTTATTAGAGTAGCATTGCTTAATTTCAGTTTCTTGATGTAGAATCTTCCTTAGATGCTACGATAAATTATGGCTCGGTAGAAGTGCATAATATTACCATGAGTGAAAGATCAGTGGATTAGCTGGGTGCACTTCTCGCTTAATTAAGTCATTACACACTAGAACAAATAAAATTTTTAGAATAGATTTATGTTGTGTCAATGAAAATCCTTCTCCTTTAATCAGTTCCACTAGATCCGATGCAAACTTGTTCGATGGCCCTATTCTTTGCTTGCAAATGAGCTGATTTTGAACGCTCATGGTCACTCACGCGTCGGAAAGACTTTGAACATGCGATCTGAATGTGGACTGTTTGACTGTTTCCTAGTCAACGGTCATTTTCATGCAGTTTGATTAGGCAGTTCGGAAGGATGCCAACCTCATTCGACTGAAACGCAGATGTTTGTCGAGCGTGTTTATGCTCTCAAAAATAGAAGCTGTGCAGAAGCCAAGTGCTGCTTAAATCACCAGTTCTTTAGATCATTTTGAAGTGCATTTTCAGCGAGCGTCTATATAACTTATAGTTACTTTCTAACTCCAAAGTTTATTGGTTTTGGGACAGAAAGGCACATTGGAGGCCAGTTTGCTATCCCAGGCTAACGAACTCACAAAGTGATTACCTAATTCAGTTTTGCACCGGTCAATGACAATTCCTGGCAAAATTAAGCTTGTTGCCGCCCTCTGGGCTCACGGCTTTGGACTCGCATTAAACCCATTGTCACTGATGACCAGTGGGGTAGATCAGCCGAAGACTTGCAATCATTTAAGTTCACATTTATGGATTCAGATCGCATATTTGTCGTTCTCACTTTGTTTTACGCCAACACGAGAACCATGAGTCCTACTCAGTTGTTTCTAGACCATAACCATCGAACTGAGTTCCAGTCGGGTTTTTATAAATGACTATTGCCACATGTAAATGCATAGAACCCGAGCGAACACGCTGCGTGGATAAATGTTGCTCTGAACACAGCGATGGACACCAGGTAGGGCTTAAAACCATGTGGGCCATGCAGAAGATGAAAACATTCAAAGACAATTTTCCTGCTGGATGCCTAAGATCCGTCAGTCCAAACGACACAGACACAGCGGCCCACTAAGTCCCTCAGATGCCAACTGACCGGAGCCTGAGAAATGACCGCGAGCATTAGGGGATAGGGAAGTGCAGGAAAATGAAAGGGGCTTTGACTACCGGGAATAGTCGCAACCTATAGCGACTGGTCGGGAGAGCCATTCTGTTGGAACTAGGTGTAAGTAAGCTGGTAAAGCAATCCGATGGATCACCACCTCGCTGTCAGTCAAGTCGATCTGAGCTTTGGGCAGAGCATTTATGGAAGGAACTTAGTCTGCTCAAACCGATAGCTGACCTACCAAATTTGTGTGCTAGTAAAAGAATGTAGATGGATATGGATCCTGTACCAGAATTAAAAATAACCAGTTAGCTAACCTCAAAAGGCGTAAGGATGCTGGGCAGGATAGATTGCTGTCATCCTTTCTCAAGAGTTGTGGTGAAGTTTTGGAACAGGAGTTAGCAAAACTTCGGGGGTCAGTCTGGGCAAGTGAAAAGAACCCTAATGAAATACCCGAACCAGTGATTGCACGGATTCACAGAGGATGTGTATGGCCCTGCTGTTGTAATAAGGGAGAAACCTGTGCATCTAATCTGATCGAGGACATTATTCTCTGCTGATTATCTAGTGCTCCATAAGAATCTTCTTATGATGTTCATGCCAGGTTCTGACCTGGCTGGATGTGGATTGGTCATATCTCCGTAAAATGGATGCTGGATGCGGTCACACTCGCCGTAGGCTGCAATATATTGTCTTGTTTGACCTAATATCGACATCCGACTCAACCGACCTTACATTTTTCTGGTGCTCACCTTCATTGAAGGGCACATCAGAAAAAATAAATTCCCTTTTCCAACTGGTATGTGCAACTCTCCAAAGTCTAATTTGTGCTTAAGGCGGCTTTCCATCTGAGTTCAGCAAGGAAAGTGGCTTTCGTCACGATATTAAACTATCCTCTTTCTGGTTCAAGTTTGTAACAGAGATGACTGTGGACATTATTCTGATTTAAAGAAACAATACTGATATTTTCTCAGGCGTTTGATTACGTGATATAGTGTACAAATGTTTTTTTTTCTTTTAAGAAGAGAACCAAGTACTTTGGTTTTCTTCGACCGTCCAAACTACTGTGCGTCTATATGTGGGATTTTTTGCACCCTTAACGTAAAAATGACGCCCAGAAATCAACGGGTTTCAAGCCGAACCTTAATTTTGCGGAGATAATTTTTGGTTAACATAATGTTACATGTCACTAAGCAGACACACATCGGGCGAACTGCCAACGCTCACACAACAGGTTTGATTTGCATTTACCACCTTGGAGCATCTTAAGCCTCAGGGGACCTTCATTTGTCAAACAAGGGTCAGGTTTTTATTAAAGCAAAAAGATTGGTTCTGCTATACGATGCGGAGATATGACAGGTGTGGGCAGATGTTCGAAGCTGTCCATGTTCGAACACCAGTGTCCTCGTCATGATGCTAGGTTGTGGTGGGGAAATTTTGTTGGAGATTCTGAGGTTAAGCCTATGATATTGAGTCACAGAGTTCAATCGTTGGAAGAGATACGGAATTTCTGTAGAGCAAGATGGTGACGGCTTGGATTACGTACATCCACAGATAGGCTTTCTAGGATTACACTGTTACTCGATGGAGGTAATGGATGGAATTTAGGTCAGAGTGGTCAGCCCGTGACTTACCGAAAGGATATGAAAGCGCTGTCTGAGTGGGTTGACTTAGGATGCCTGGCTGGGGTCTACAATGTGCTAAAGGCAAGGATTGGAGTGCTTTGGTCAGTGGCGTTGTCATACTGGGAATATTTTCGCCGCTCTCCAATCCTTCTACCATATGGTCACTTTGGTGTATCTTTCACTATTGCTTGCTACTATGTTCCAACCAAAACCAGAGCGCGTTAATATAACGTTAAGAATTACAGTAACTGAACTGTGCTAACTCAGTTCGACAAGTTTCCAGGGGTAAATTTTTTTGTCCCTTAATCACAATTGTACATTCGAAAACTGTCCATGGCTGTGAAAATCCCTTATCTTTTGTCGCAGCTCACATCAGTTTTCTTGGAAAAATTATAAGTTTTGATTCTTTCTCGGCTGCTTACGACCGGCGTACCTGGAAAGGAGTCATTCACGTACAGGATAGGATCCAAATAATTGAAATGTTTAAAATTCAGTTTTCTCATTTGACATTTTGAGTTCCTTATGGGAGTTCGTAGTCGACTTTATACTTCTCACATTGTGAATTTACGAAGTCGAACAGGATTACGAATCTAGAGGCATTTGGTTGGGATTTGGAAGATTGTAGGCCTGTCTTGGCATCATTTGTATGCTCACAGTTCAAGTATGCATTTTCAACAGATCCCGATCGCTAATGTTATGCACAATAAAACCCTGAAGATGGCTAAACCGACTAATATTGACATCCGTTCGTACAGCTGATGAGCTGCTGATAATGGTGGTTGGACATCATTTTTAACCGTCAGTGAAGATGCTGCTTCAGATTATATATATATATATATATAAATTCAACGGGAATCTGGTACTGACTTGGTGCCAAGGAGAACAAGAAAAATAATAAGTGTATGAAATGGGAGATAGCAAAATTAGATGGATTCCTAACAAACAGCTTTCTCATCATTCTTGTTCCAGTCTGGTAGATAAAAAGGGCCCACTGCGATTAAACTGAAAGTCGATTTTTTGAAATCTTCCTCAGTTGTTCCCCACGCTACCTTTTCTAATGCTGTCCAGCGAGCGTCCACAAAGCGCGATGAGGAAGTCTCTTGGTGGACCTTGGCAAGAGAGAGTGACACAGTTAAGTTCTTTACAATTCATCATTACTGGGCAAGTGAACTTGGACACTTGTAGTCGGATACAGTCAGTAGGCGCAGGTTTTCTCGAACGAACAAGGTTTCGCATCCGTAAAACAGCGATGATCGCACCGCAACTTTGAAAACTACCTTTAGAAGAGACTACTATCGTGGTAACATCACAGAATCTTGAGATAAGTACAAGCTAGAAGAGTCTTGGAAATGCTCAGCCGGATCTGTTCGTGGACATTTCAAGTAACATAAAGGCAGTTTACCGTGTATGCGAAGTTGCTGAAACATTCTGAACTTTCCCTGCCAACGGTGGGTGCAGAAGGATCCTCCTTTCCGTCTCGGGCAAGTACCTTGTCCTTGGGTGGATCAAGGTGCATGCCATACTTTGGTGGTCAGGTGGTTTAATATAACCTAGAAGTTTTGAGGGTCGTCTCCTGACAAGGCGAAATTGTCTGTATAATCTGGGTCAGCAACTCTGGAATCCGATGAAAGTTTCACAAAGCAGTCTGTAACACTTTCGGATGTGTTCTTGTCAAATCGCCCCTAAAGAAACGGGACATAGACGGAGAGTTATCTCATCCTTGCCGAACGATGCTTAAGGCATCAAAGTTGGGGGCAGCTGTCTGTACAGCATTACCTTGTCCGATGTCTTCTAGTAGGGAGTTCTGGTTGTGTCTTACATCAGCCGGACTTTGTGAACGATTAGGAACAAATAAGAAAGAGGTCGAGGGAAGCCAACTTTGTTGGAAATAGTAGACAGTATCGCAAAAAACCATGTTAGCTTCCAGACGTTCAGGGTGCCTGTCAGTATCAGGTGGTGTGATGGATTCCCCTGTCTGGGTCAGTATATTGCAACAGGCTTCTACCACTAGAGGTCGCTCAGCTTGTTGCTGTTTAAACTGACATGGCTGGAACCCATCAGGTCCAAATCGCAAGCACACTAGCGTAAGATTGAAGTCAAGGTAAGCTAAACAGTAAGAGTGACAATGTAGCGCACTCCCACACCACCGGTAGGTAAATGCAAAGTGGTGGGTTTGAAAACATTTCTCTGCTTGAGCGATAGGACGCCAAGTGGGTGTATGTCGTTTTGGGTGACGAATTTTGTGCTTGGTAAGGCAAGCTGATGGTTAGCAGGAACCTGCCCCATTGTTCCAGCGGTGACAGTGGAGGCCAAACGTCCCACCTAGGTGACGCTAGCTCACCACCAAGTGACCAACGGGCGCAGTGAGGCTCTCGACTGGTTGTACTCAAGACCACGTAAAGCTGCTGGTAGAATTTACCGTTGACTGTATCCAGACTACAATCCGCCGGGGTCTAAGTTGAAATGACAAATAGGGGAGGGGTGTTTGGTCTCTAATCACTCTTTAGGAGCCGCGTATTCGCACCCCCCGAAACTGAAATCCACTCCGAAGTGGCTCTACAACTTTACGCCTTAGAACAATCTTAACATTAGCCTGATCGACTGCGACATCGTGAGGGTCTAGTATTCGAGCAAGGTGGGAAGTCACTCTGACCGTAGAGCTTGTATTCTGTATTCTCGTCTCCGAGAAGCAGTAAATATAGGCAGAGTGACTGGTTGGTAAGCCAAACTAGCTTAGTGTGTGACTTGCCTAAGTTAATGTACGTTAAGGCCAACCAGTGTGAGTCGCAGACTTTGAGGTACGAATGATTGCAGCAGTCGTAGAGGAGACAGTTCTGTTGGGGATGTGGTGAAAACCCATGCCGGGATAAGAGCATCTTCTCTGTGGTGGAATGCCACTGCTGGCAAACAAAAAGGCGGAATGAGGAGAGACAGACATCGTACAAACGGATGCAGGGGTGAGTGAGTATATGACCTAGAGATAGAAAAAGTGCGCGAATGGGAATCAAAAGTGTGCCAATTTGTCTCAATCCATGCTCAGGTCTGCGGACATAGTTGAGCGGATTGCCCAGGGCAAAGCAGGGGGCTTTCTTAAGGGGACAAAGCTTACCTTGCAAGTCCACACGAGGAAGGGTAGCATCCCTAATCTATTTGGAACTGGTGACTGAACTGCTCGGCCCACACGTCCTTCGGATGAAGCGAAACATCCTTGGTCCCCAGTACACCACTTCGCCAGAGATACCGATCTGCATACAAGTATGTGCTCCCATGGTTGGCTTGGGATCAGAGCTTAACCATATCCTCTAGGCTGATTACCAAGGATCAGTTAAACAGATGGAGCACCCCGGGCATTTGCCTTCGGCCTCGCAATTTAATGGAAAGGAATTCGAAAGTGCAATGGGTAGAGCCTTCTCGTCAAAGATTGTTTGAGATGCACGACTATTTGAGAGAATTTTCGGAAGTGTCCAGAGCAAGAAACCCGCATAAAGCCTCACAACATCCACTCCTGGCTATAGCGAGGCTTTAGGAAGACAGTACTACTTCAAGCATGTATTCAAACTAGCAATCATGCATCCTCCTTCTGAAGGTTGGTTTCACCTACTAGTTTATAACCTTTAACGTGCAGCTTTATTATTCCGTAGATTAATCAATGCCGGTTAAGTCAGGTTCTAGTGTTACTGACTCATAGTTTATTGAAACAGAATTCTGGTGACCTAGTCACATTTGTTGTAGCAGAATTGCTAAAAACTTTTCAAACTAAAGCGCAAACTTGTTTTCATGGGACGAATTTCGCACGAATTCAACTCTGTACTTTGTACCATGGCCAAACTTTTGATTACTTTGGTACAGCCTCCTACAATGTCTTGTGTTTTGCATTGTTTGAAGTGCAGTGTTAACTGTTAGCACCTTCTGCGAACTTAAAAAGGGAACGTCAAAGAAAGGTCATTTATTTGCACAAATCTATTAACAGATTTTCCACGAGGAGCTGGTTGTTCAGTCTGACTTCTAAACTGTGAATGCTTCATTATCAGTACAGGTGAAATTGTTAAGGGGTGTCGATTTCATGTCGCCTAACAGTGAGACTTTTGCGGTCCAAAGGCCGGCTCAGAAACCAATATCCCATGACAATCAGCAACCTGCAACAAGACTAACACAAATATCCAGAGCCAGTATGACATTACAAGCAACTTTACTGACGAAAGAAACTGTTAGGCGAATGGCTAAACCAAGATTTCACTTCAGTATACCGCGATAAATTTATCTAGAACTACAGATTTCGGCGGAGGTAATATTTAGGTGAATTCATGCTCAATATAGTAAAGTGAGGTTTGTTTTAATGACTTGCTTCATGCATGATTGTCATGGAAGAAACATATCTCCCAGCCACTAAGTCAAAGTACATGGATAGGAGAGCCGCAAACAACACACTGAATGGCGTGGAACTACGTACTGTTGCTGTGCAACATTGAGCCGAATTTTGGTGAAAGCACCACCACTTGGGTTGCCATCCATAAAAGCAGAAATCAAAGTTCATCTATTAATCGCTTTTAGACACCTAGGGGAGACACAAAGGTTACGAAAATGCATTTAGTATCTCACTTAAAGTGTTCCGTGAATACCTTAGTCAGTTTATCAAATCAGTTTCAAAGATATCGGCTCTTAGAAAATTATCTTCTTGCAAATGAACATCAAAACGAAATTAGCTAGCTACAGGGAAATCCGCAGATATTTCTTAAGAGACCAGATTATAATGACGTTATGAAGCTGCTGGTTATGCTGGATGACGAGTCTAAATTTTCTCGGGATAAATCGCAAAAATGTCACCTTGAGCATGGTGAAGAACGAAACGCTAGGATGCTTAGGAAACCCAAGGGCGGGAACTACATGTCCTATAGCCTTTTAAAGAATTGAAACCAGCGGGGTCAAAAGTTGACAAACCACCTTTTCAGCCAATAACGCTTCTTTAACTCAGCCTACTGCACGATAGCGCGATGGTTGACTGTAGTTTATGAACCTGACTGACAAACATTTACGAAATACAGGCTCCGTCACGTATTCCAAAATGCTTGGTGTTATCAACTAGATGAACAGATTTGATTGTAAAACTTGCCTTGAGAAAGACTACCCACGGTAGTCGAAACGTTGGCGCATTACATCTACCAACAACGCTGCGTTATTAATATTATATCATTCACAATAAAAAACCAATACATGGCGCATCGATTTTTCGATACACTCCTTACGTCGTTTGGTCCGAACATTAATTACGTTTGAAATATTTGATTATCAATGTCTTCTCTGTAAGGTATTGAGGTGCACGCTTTGTGTACAATTCTTATTCAGTGGCACGTATGCTGGTGTCACAATAAGGTCTCCGTTCATTCCTATAAAATACTTTCACGAGTACGTTGCAAATATGATTACTGAATAAACACTTTAAACTACCGTTGTTGCTGCGTAGACATTTGAACGTGAAGGACACCCTAACATTGTTCAGTACCGAACGTCCAAGCGAAAAATTCTCTTTGAGCTTATTCAATGTACGGATATTGACTTACTGAGATATTCAGACGATACTATCCATAGGAAGGTCCCCTAAAAGTGTGCGTTTAGGGGACAGCACACAATCTTTCATAGTTTCTTTCCAATCGGCCAGAAAAATCTTTGCATTCAGAACCATATGCTTCTTTTCCGGTAACATTGACGAAGCCAAATGAGAAAATGTGTCAGAAACTCCAACGGTTTTATCAGCTGTAACAAGTGAAACCAAGATAATCACCTGAAGATACCATCGATGTACAAGTGAACTCTGTTCTTCAACCTGGCTTACAAGAAAGACAGGCTTTGAAATATTCATTAGGGTTTTGCCTACTGCATGCAAAACCACATTAACAGCCTAGTCGAAAAGCATGCTTTCGATCTCGCCGATGATGAGATCCCAGACCAGTCCAACGATTATTGGTCGATAAAAGTGAACCTGTGGTGATACTTATGTTGTCCAAGCGAGAAAGGACTTATACAGACGTATTAAAAGCAACAGTCACTTTGGTTTGAAAGTGGAATACATGTGGCAATAAATTCGTGTGTTCTTTTCTCTGACAGTTCGACTCCATAACTTCAATTAGCTTACTGCTTATGGTTCAAACTAAATGGTAGCATGCAGTTTAATTTCTGATGTTTTTTTCGGCCTAAGCAATAATTATCTCCTAATGTCAACCGAACTTTGTTCACAACAGAAGCTAGACCCTCAACTTCCCTATAGAAATTCAAAGATATTTTTTGGCATTCGTGTATTAAGATACCCCTTCAACAATTGATTTATGGCAATCGCTTAATGCCTACCTTCTGCTTTGTTTATCCCTTTCTGCCCAACGCAGACCTGCCCATGGTGGTGACTTTTGTCACGGGACAAGAACGCGAATGCGATCTTGCGCAATACATGTGAGAATAACAATGTTCACGCGATCTGTGCTCGCGTTTTTTCTAATTCGTTTTCAAATCATGTAAAAAAATCAAGGCAGTTAAACATGTCATTCTCCCTCATTTCATCATTTTATAGTTTCTTTTGGTATTTTTATTGTCCACTGAAGTCTTAAGTGAAATCAGATATGCCGTCGGGAAGTATTCCATAAGAATCCCATGAGGGCTTATTTCGAATGAATACCTATCAATAGTTCACTGTGATGCCAATGATCTCTCTACATGTTCCAGCAAAAGCAACTTCTTCTAGGTAACTTTTTGGATTTGTGAAAGGCTAATTTTAAATGCATCGGCCAATGTATAAGCTGATAACACTCGAAAATACTTCCAAGTCGGCCGGCTGCATAAAGTAGTCAGAAGTCTGCTCTTCATTCGTATAAAATTCCCAATATTGATTTATCACGACAATAGTGGTCGTACTTTCACAGACCATGCCAGCTGTCATTCCTTAATCAGCTAAGCAGTTGTGACGTTTTCTGACTAAATGAACAGCGGATACTTGACTAAGTATGAGTTGTTTCAAAGTTTATGCAAGTTAATTTAATTAGTTCATTGTTCAGAAGATGATCTCCAGAGATTTTCATAGATGCCGTACATTAAACTTTTGCTCATTCAGTTTCGTGCCGTTAAAACTCTTCTGTTTCGGATTTGTCTCTCAGCCCTGCGAAAAACCGATAAACATTAGACAAGAACTTTGTGATGCAGTTGCGCGGAAGTATGGGAGACAACTGGGCGCTTATCTGCCTAAATGTAAGTATGTTTGCATTCGACGCGGTGTGTTGCGCCTATTCTTCTAATCTGACATATATTACGTGGTTTCTGGTCGAATACTGTAGGGTACACCGAAGGCAGTTGATTCAACTGTGGATAAAACAGGACTTCAATCGTTCTTCATGAATACCAACATTCCGGCGCATAACAAAAACCGATACCTGGACGTCACGTAATTGACAACCATTAAAACAACCCTCCCTCTTTGGTTAACTGCATTTAACTAGAGTAACTACAAGATTTTGCGCATTTGACTGGACTACTTTACATCAGTTCCGCTGTTGTGGAATTTATTTTTCATTGTGACTTATATTTAAAATATCGATGGTAACCTGGAATTAATGGTTTAGGCGTGCGCCATGAGGACCTAGTAAATAATTAGGCATGGACGGTTATTATTTGAGAGCGGTCTCTTTGTAGTCTGACAAACTTTTGATCATTGACTAAAAATGGATGAAGTGTACAGCAGTACGCTTCTGGCTACTCTCACAGTGAATTCAGAATAAATTTCCTTAGTTTTTATTGAATTTACCAACGCAAAATCGTACATCTGTGTTAAATGGCACCTATTCCGTCTCCCAACAAATACATATTGATTGAAGAATGAAGATTATGAGTGAAGTCAATGATTAGATTCTTCAGTGTGGTTTACTTTTTCCGAAGCAATCAGATTCTGTGGGACTGGCGTTGCTAGAACAATCCTTATCCTCTTAGAACTGGAAACGTTAACTTGGGTGCACCAAAGAACAAAGCTACGGACTAGATTGTAAAGTTTATCATACAAAAAAACTGATGCGAACAAGTCAGAATTTGTTAAAAATTTGCGAGCTGCATAATTACAATGCCATTGATATGGGAGAGTCACTCAAATGAGCAGAATCAAAGTGTAACGAAATGCTGACAACCTCATCTTACTTTTGACCTGAGGCCCTGAGGCCCAATGGTGCAGGATAATAAAATTTGTCTGTCGGTCAAATTAAAAATTTATCAATTTTATGCACAAATTTAGAATAGTACTAGATCACATTGCATAATCTAAGGTAATATGCCCAACTGGTTTGAAATGCTTATCAGCCTACACGAACAGCTTAAGAAATACTGTTTTGTTGATGAGTACCGTTTATCATTCGTGCACACTTCCCAGGTTTGATGCCTTTTCATTCATTAAGAGAACGGTGGGGTTCAATCTAATCAGCTTTGTTAGGAGCACTTCATGATCACATAAACACCTGATAGCAGAACGGAGATATTTTGTCCGGCGTACAATTCTAGCCTGGGTTTGAATTGGCTCCTAGGTTAGACGACACGGAACATTACTAGTGTTTTAGTGATATTAGCTGCATAAAATCATGTTATTCCTCTTGTAAAATATTCGGTTGTCGTCTTCCAGGATAACCACCGAAAGCGGGTCATTCTATCTAAAGACCAACTGTCTGCCTCATTCCGCAGATGACAGTAGTCATTCTCCGTCAAGAGAAATCGAGGTCCAAACTAAACCAAAACTAATACGGAGGGTTGGACTGCTAGGCCCTAGCTAGCATGTTCGAGCACCTCGTCAGTAGTACACGAATCTACTGTGAAATTGAAAATGGAACGTTTTATTCTGGAAATATAACATATTTTACTTCCTTTCATGTGAATTTCCACTTTTTCTTCTGGCTGCCGCAGTTGATGAGTCGAGACATCGAACGCATTTCCTGTTACGGTTAATGGTGTGCAGATGTTTTGTGGTCGCTGCGCACACCGCATTTTAATCTCAAGGGTATGGATAGATTAAAAGTGTTAATCGGGTCAATTGTTCCCTTGTGACTTACGTCGCACTCGTAGATGATGTGAAAATCCCTCAAAATCAAAAGGCTAAGTACCCCTAGATATGGATCAGCCAGCAATGACAGAGGTAATCGCCTTCATCTCCAAAATTTTACATTTGATACTCGTTCATAGTACTTCAACTCACCCGGACATAATTTCTGGACTTATTCGATTTAGTTTATTCTTAGTCCAAACTTGCAGATGAATTCAGTCAATATAGTAGTATTCATCAAACCAAGCCACAACCTACATCCAGACCATTGTTAACGGCATTTCTTACACTATAAACATATATACATAGAGAATAATTTCACATTAATATATGATTTGCTGAATTTCCATTTCGAAATCCTCTTTCATTTTGATGATTGGAATCTCGTTTGTCTAGACAGCATGAATCCAGTACCAGTTGCGGAGCTACTTCTAGGATCATTCTCTCTAGTTACTTTTATTTCTATTGGCTAGTAAAAGAAGCTCTGTAACTGTGTCTGACAATGCTAATCTGTTAGTAGTGCAGAACGATAATCTAACTGGCTAAGTACACATGAACACGTCCTGTCAAAATCAATTTACTACAATGTTTTTGATAGAACTCTCGAAGGAAGTCAAGTTTGTATGTTGGGGGCATGACAATGAACTTAGAACGGGACAAAAATTCATAAAAATGAGTCGCTTACCACGTCGAATTTTCTCAGAACCAACTGTTGATACACGTGCTCGACTAAATCGAAAACAGAATGACTGTGCACGTTACTCATTCACCAACAAGAGTTTGTCCGAAGTTAGATATTCTGGATTTAACGCTCTGAGCGTCATATGCTTTTTACAAGCATGTTACTGGTGCAATAAACTGATTAAATGAAATGGATTTAAACATTTTATGTAAAAAAGACATGTAAGTGCCCGTAAACGCATGGCGCGGGAGCTAGGTATCAGAACACGGCTACGTTTGTAAACTAATATCAATATAGAAGGCTAGACAGAGAATTTTATGCATCAAAATTAGGAACACCCGCAATCAACTTTTAGAAATCCGACGTAAACGGACGACAGCAGTGACAGTAAAATTCCCGTGGAGAGAGAAATGAAAGCATAATCGCGCGATTATGCGAAACAGCCGGCTAATTTCCGGGGTCCCTCCATCGAGGCTGAGATTCCGAAAAGAGCCGATGTGTGATACATTTTACATAATCAAGGCCGAATTCACCTACTGGAATAAATAGCTTAGTCTCTTATTAATGGAATTTTCGCAACCGGGAAATCAATCAGAGAGTTAGCGAAATAGATAGTTATCTTAACGTTTATGCCTAGTGAAATAAGATTTAGTGAAGAACAGCACTGTTTACAAACATGCTCCCTACCGAATAGAAAGTATTTTCATTTTGTTGTTTCTCCGTTTTGTGCGGGCCATTTGGAATGTGAATTTGTTTACATTTTTAAGATGTCCTCGAAAAGAGAAAAATACAGCCTCTGAAAAGACGTGGTACGTACTGACTAAAACCGTGCCCAAACGACACGGCGGAAATTATGTTAAGCATGTCGCTTTTTACGGTGTAGCTATGAGTGTGAGTGGTTTATTCTTGATTGTCATACATCTCCAGTGGTCTCGATAATACAATATAGTACGACAACTCACATCCATTCCCGCTCGGTGGGATGAGCTGAGTTTATTTCTTTGGAGGAGCAGGATTTGCTTTTGTTATTTCTGCAGCTAAATTGCCGTCCATTCTGAAGTTTTTGTCTGACTATCCTCTTATCGATGAACTTAGACGATGTTCCTTTGCGTTGGTGCTGGTGAAGCTATCTACGTGAGTTTCCGTCGATGTTAAATGTTTGCATGTGCCTTGCAATTTGTACTTCAAGGCGCCTGGCTGATTGACCCGTTTACATATTGTATTGAACGTGTGTGGTCTGGATATAACGGTACAAATCGGTGAAATAGATTAAGGTACATGTACCTGGATCCTCAGGAATCATCCATCGTAAAGGATCATCGTACTATGAAGAATGGGTATTTTGTCCGCCTAATATTATTGTTACCAATAATACTTAATAACAGCTGGATGCGTATTACAAGTTCATTTCATCGATAGAGTACTGATTCGAATGGGAGAAAATTCGGTGGGGTACATGTATTCCAAAATAATGTCGTCTATTTGCCGATGAGGAAACTATAGCCAAATACTTCCGGTGAACATCTGAGCCAAGCGCCATGCTAAACCTTTCTTGAACACTGATTTTCTGCTATTCCTTAGAATATTTTCACTCTTTCTGATGATATTTTTTTAACTTCAAAGTGGGTGAGGCGAATGCATGTTCTCTGACATGCTTGGATCATGGACAGGCTGTTCATCATGCCATCAAGCTACCGGACGGCACGCCTTGTTACTCCCAAAGAGACGACATTTGCATCAAAGGCCACTGTTGGGTGAGTTCCCTTTCATCGAATGAAAGCTTTACATCTTCGTAATCGGCGGGTGATTAATAATCGCGAATTGGTTCGAATGATCGAAAAGACAAATAGAGCCACCACTCGTTCATATTTCCTTTGGTAGCCACACGAAATCAATAAACCGTACTCCTTAAATGACAGTTTTGGCTTGCATAGATAGTTTTTGGAATTTGAGTGGTGCGCATTTCCACAATATTTATCTCATCTTTTAAGCAGGTAGCTTAAAAGATACAGGAAGATTTCATTGAATCCAGTGGAATATGTGCTTTGTTGGTAACAAAATATGTTCTATACAACGAATGTAAAAGTTGGTTCCCTGGTCATTTTCCAACTTGTTATTTTCTTTCACTGCATGTTTTGTTTGACGACAAGGAAGAAATATAATTTGTTCAACTCATTCGTTTGATCTGTCAACGTTTTTGCTTCAGGAAACTGGTTGTGATGGAGTCCTTGGATCCATTCAACGATTTGATCAATGTCGTGTCTGTGGAGGCGATAATAGCACTTGCGTGAAAATAAAAGGAGTTTACAAAGGAGAATCTGTGAATTCACTGGGGATCCAAACACGTGGTCAGTAACTTGTCATGTTTAATTTGTAGCGGTACTGACAGTTCTTCTAGTTTGCCGTCAAAACAGTGTAAGAAAAATAATGCAACTCATTTCATTCGTAAATAATTATCTTCATCAGGTGGACCAAAACCCGTGTACGAGGGGGGAAAGGGTGGCTCCAAGCGATTAGTTTCACAAATTTTGCGTCAGCAGTGTATTTTTACCCAAATCAACGAACAATATAATAAGACTTGCATTGTATTATCTTTTTCGGTAGTAGCAAAATTAGTATCAGTGGTGGTAGTAGTAATAGCAGCACTATCAGTACGGTTCGACACCCACGGTTATTTTGCCTCTCCGTCAAGGATCGTAATAACTTATGAAATTTAAGGGCTGGGCCGTTACGAAAACGTGCATTCTGGTCGTGACCGGTCGCACAGATTTGTCCTATTCCTAAAATTTAATTTATCCGTATGTCAGATATTGTCTCACCGTATAGTGGGTATACAGTGGATGGATCGGCGGACAGTTTGGCTAAGATTGCAATTTCTTGGACATTTTCTTGATAAATCCGTCTGGCGTCTGAATTTCGTTAGTTTTCCATTTTGTTAAGGGGGAAAGGCTTATCCTGTGAAGGAAAGTGCTACTAATAAAGGTCAGCAACGATTCCAGCTACTAGAAAAACAAGTACTTGCACCAATTACCTATAAAATTCGCTGTCTCATGGGCATTTGACTTAGTTTGTAGAAGTGCACTTATCCGGTTTTATTTTCAGCAATAGTTGTTCAAACCCTATTAGCAAGCGTGTCACTCACTCTGTAGCCATATGTTTAGTCAGCGCCCTAACTAAAGTCTAAGTTGACAACCGAACTTAAATGAGTGCACTCGGTGTTAGAAGTTCTCAAACCGGAAATCCACCGATCATCTGGATTCATCTTTATTTCAGTTCATTTTCCGTTATGTCGAAAAATTATTGGCAAAGTTCTTTCGATAACGTGATAGACAATGGTCTGAGCAAAGGTAGGGCTGGCCTTTTAGGCATCTTATAGGCGCTGAAGTTTAGGAGTTGGTGGCATTTCCATTCCTTATAGGAGATGTTTTATCTCTGGAGATCGTGTACAGTAAGGAATTGCCATCGATCAACTTTCTGAAAACCCGACTATACTAGTAAACTGTCCTTTTCGCGAGCAATATAAATTAGGCATTTGACAACAAATTGATTAAGTTATTCATTCCTATTATGGATCCTTCCACATTCAGGTCTCATTAATGCATTGCGCATTCCAAGTGGTGTAACAAACGCTTTTGTTCGTAAAATGTCGCCCAGGACAACACCATACTCTTCCGACTCTTACGATGACTACATGCTGCGTGAGTTCCAATTAATATCGTCCCTAGTATATCCGAACTTGTGGAATACCGATAATATTAACCCGTCCTACAGTATATTTTTTCATAATTTCAACGCAGTTAGTTTTCAGTTTCGAATCTCCTCATTAGATAGTCCGCTTGTCAACGACAGCATCCCTAATGATAACACTTACAGGACAGATTGGTCATATGCGATTATCAACTGGCTAAAGTGCACCAATCCGTTTTCATGTTCAGCCAGGTGAGTGCTGTGAACTGTTTGAATCCACGCCTCGGTTTCATCACCGATATTAAAGACCTACAAACAGTGGTTGCATAAAATCCTCGAATCCAGTTGTCCAGGTGGCTTAGATTGCTGTCTCTTGCTCGTTAAAACAAGGCCAAATTACTTCTAACATCAACATTCAAAATGAACATTCTTTCTGTCTAAGCATGGGTTTTATTCACTTAAGATCTTAAGTGCGGCTCCGAAAATTCTGTTTATTAAGCAAATGCACTTAGTTCTGACTCCTGTTTTTCACTCCCACTCCGACTCTCTCTCTCTTTCCGCTGTGTGAATACGATTTATCATGCAAGTTTATTTGGTTTTAATCAAAACACTGGCTTGTTAACGAACGGTGGAATAAAACCTCGTTTGTGGTTTTGCTAATCATAGTAAATAAGGAGAGCACTGAGGCATGAAGCGGCGGAGATAAATGACGTGAAGCGGTATTCTGTCATAGATTTATTTAACAATCCATTATGATGCACTTTCTACCAGACCTACCCGATTGTTAAGCCTGTCCAATCGACAGTTCGTCGAAAACTGTCAGTACGCAGATGCATAGGCAACAGAACCAGATTTGGTTTATAATTGGCAAATGATTATCATTATCAGTTATCACCACCTTTGTCGTCTTATTATTCATTTCGATAAATGCAACTGTTCATATAATAGAACTGGCATTTCCCTATTCAGCGACACAAGGATGAAGCCTCATCGTTTGATAACATTTTCTAAGGTGGACTTCTAGCATGAAACAAATACACAACTACTCTGTTTTTCCATTTCTATCTATTTCCATCTTCAGCCGTTATGCTTCGTATTGATTTCTCAAAGTTAAGTAAATTTGGACCAATGGAGATGTCTAAAATTGGTTCCATTATTTCATTTGTGATTTCGGCGTGCAAAGTAATAAACAGTTGCCAGTCGGCTAACTCATCGAAATCAACAAGTGTTCACTATGCGCTTCTGATAGGTACCGATTGAATATGCGGATGAGAAATCTAAAAATGTCCCACAGCCATTTGAGTACATGCTCGTCTAGTTTTGCCTCGGGACTTTACGTAGCTGTTTCTGAGTACTAACTGGCATCGGAAAATGAATTTGCCAATTATATTCGCGCAAGTTCTTGAGTAAATGGGAAAAAATAGAAAAAATGTTAGAGCTAGTTCTGTCACTAGAAGCCACTCACTCGATTGTGCCTTTTGAATCTCGTTCACGCACAACACTATATTAAAATAATTAAGCTGCAAACCAGAGCTAAACAGCAATCGACTTCTCATAATATTGATAAACCATTATAAGTTTTGGGTGTCACTGACTACAGCATAACTTAAATTTGCTAATTGTTTACCTGGTGTGTTTGTTTGTGAAATAACGAGGCAAAAACAGTTGTCCCATCTATCTTTTTCTTCTTCATATTTCACATGAGAAAGTTATCTTCGAGGAGTTGACAACACAAATCCGTCGTGGAGAAACACGAGAGCCATTTGTCGGAGCCGAACTCTACTACAGTGGGACCAGACGAGCAGAAGAGATTGTGTCGATTACCGGACGACTTCGGAAAGATGTTAACATCATGGTAAATGTTCAGCTGCTCTTAGTACAATCCGCATGTTGACGCCCATTTATCCGTGGTCATATGTAGTTTCTAGTGATAGCAGTTATGAGGACAAGGGGCAAATGACTGAACAATAAAACTTATAGTTATATAACAGTTCTTATCCACTGATTAATCCCATCCAAATTAAACAGTCCCCTCTTAAAGTACATTGACTAAAGAGAGTTTGGATACTTCCGTTAGAATTTTGCAGGATGCTTTTCACGAAATTATTTCCATAAAAAAATTAGCACCGCTTACGTTAAAGGCCTGAAACTATTTATTGAAACATCTAACCTGGAAGTGGAGTTCAACTCACTCCTTTGAAGAATAATCACTGCTAGCTCCAATTTTGTTGTCAAACCATAAAACTATTGCGGTTTTCATCTACCACAACTGAAACTTGACGATGAACTAGGTTTCAACTTTTGCTAGGGATATCGGCACTAACCACAAGTAGGTATCAGTAGAATGTTTTTTCACGCCGCTCTATTTTCTTGCAAAAATCAGACAGTGAATTACTTTTATCCCGAACAAGTACACAAAGTCGATATGTATTCGTGCGAGTCTACTTCAGATATCTGCGGCATTACTTATCTGTCCTGTTTGTCGTGTTTAATTACCAATTGTGGGGGAGATAAATGTATAAATTCGTCATTTCTTACGACGACCTTTTGCACTAGCAAAGCACAACTCGATAAAAGTGAAGAGGTGATCGCATACAAAATGAAGCTCAGAATTGTAGAATAAATCACTGTAGGCTTACAAAAATCATTACTAATGGATCCGCTTAATGTTGCCGATGAACAGTGAACTTTTAAGTATCGTGAAAAACACTCGTCACCTTAAACTGTGTGATACTTTATACGTATTTTCGACTTAAAGGTGTACAGAAAAGGATTTTAGAAAAAGCAGTTCTCATGGGCATTTATTCTCAGGAATCAATTCCCATAAGAATCGGTTTGGCCAAGCATCTGCAGCTGTGGCTATGTCGTTCGTTAGCACAAAAATTGACAATCTTTACTCAGCGATTCCATTTTAAATCGATATTCGAAGCGGGAAGTTCACTGTTCGGTCCTATGGATGTCTGTATGCTATATCTTACAATGTTAAACCCAGTTGGTTAAACTGAAACGCATACGAGTTTTCATCCAAGACCTTTCGGGTTGTGAAATCAACTTGTGCTTTTGTCTGGACTTGGTTAAGATTCGTTATTCCGTTGTCTCAAACATTCCAACGGCATTGCTTGGTGCAGTAATTCATTTCCTTCAGTGAACTATTTCTGGCATTATATGATGATTAAGTTATTTTAAGCAGTTGAACCTGTGACCAGTGATGATCACACAAATTTGCTGCCTCGTGAATAGGAGTTTTGAATTAAACTGATTGATATTCGTTCTGACAGTACTTCATGGTTTATCACTGTGCAGTTCGTTGCCATGCCTGTCCTGATAATACCTCAGTCTGCCATACCATTTCGAATGCCAGGATTGGGACTACCGTCTCTCCGCAATAGTGCAGAGGCCGTTTTAGTTTATGTGCCAGCTGAATTCATTTCCAGGGTGTGAAGACAAAAAATCACCGCTATCACTACCGCGACTCTTCACACTACTACTACTGCTACTACTACTATTACTACTATTATCTTGGCTTCTCAAAGGGTATGTCCTGATATGACAGTCACGTTTGTATATGGTCTTTTGTTAGCCCTCAATATTTACCTATCATGAAACGATACCTGTTATGTTTTATCTTCGTTTTGACGCCTTTCCTGTAATAGATCAAGTTAGAAAATACAGAAACGACAAGGCCTCCTCCAACAGTGGAATACCATTATTATGTAGACAAATCCCAGCTTAACAGTCCACTGTATTTCATCGCTGAGGAGGAAGCTCTTCTGGCTTCGGAGTTGGCCAATCGAAGATCGGGTCGGTCTCATTCGTCTTCCACTATGGGAGATATGCCAGTGCAAGCCAGCTCTTCTCCAGTGACTCGCTCAGGAACTTCGAGGCCGAAGGAGATGAGAACAGACAGACCTCGAGTGCACTTTGTGTGGCGCATTAGTGAGCTCCCAAGTGGCTGTCGAACTTGTGCAGGTTGGTACAGATATACCGCTGAATCCGAATCGATTGACGTATAATGCAAAGTATTCATAGGACCTTTATTCGATGAGGATTTAAATTATATTTTATAAATAAAAAATCTAAAAACCTATAAAAGTACTACCATTTGCATGCCTATTCTCCCAATGAATTTTCAATTACGTAAACCTGGATCAGGTGAGCGACAAGTAAGATGAATACAAACCACTGCCAGACAACCTCGATACTTTACACTGTTGAAACAAGTTTATTGTTCCTGCTGCGAAAAAGAAAATAGCACCTACTGTAATATGCAAGTTGGACCGGTTATTTGTGATGCAACCTACAAGACAGATCGGGTGAGAGGAACTGGCTAACAGCGTTAAGCTCTTTGAAGTTGATTTGTGATAACAGACACAGCAAACCTTTGTTATGAGTTAGTCTGATTGTGTACTGATATACTCTGAACCAAATGGCCAATATACCATGCCATTACAAGGTCCAGTTTAAAGAAACTAGTGTAGAAGTGAGAAATTATAAAGTGAAATAAGTATTTTGCATCTCAAGTGGCAGCGAAAATCAAGGATGACTGAACAACGTTCTTACTGCCTTGAGGACAGGTGGTTGCATAAACCTTGCGTTTCACCAGCGGTCCTTTTGAATAATAAACTTCGAATCATTTCTGAAGCCACTATCATAACAATAATGCATCTTAAAACAATGAAACTGTACTTTAAATCGTCATTTTTATCGCTGACTGTTGAATTCGCGTCCGGATATTGGAGTAGCTTTCGTTGCATTCCTTAGTAATGCGATTACTCATCAATATGCATATTTTGAAAGTGAAAAATGACAAATCTGTGTTAATCAGTCTAGAATATACATACCATACGCCAAATGAAACGAGACTACGTTCTGCTGTATTTTTTCTATAGTTCGTGAAAGGTAACTCCCACTCTCTCAATGGGTGGAAAATTTGTGCTGGGCATAGCTCAATTTTTTGGTTTTTACGGGGTTATGACCGCTGAGCTTGACTTTTAGATAGCAACCGACTCGTCACCAATCGAGATGACGTCGTCAGGGCAATTGCGGAATTGTTAGGGTTCTCTATTTATAGCGTTGCCATTGCCGTTGAACTTGAATTTCTTCTGCGACCTCACCTTGATCTCTGCTGGTTCGATTTTTTACCTCGGAAAAGCAAGGTTTGGCCTGCAAAGCTTCATTGCATTTAGTTGTGTGCCGCTGTTTTTATTCTGAGTATCCGAATATTGTGATTCCGTTCTGCAAACAGATCCGAATAAACGACTCAGATATGTCAATATGCGTCTGTATGATTAGAATTCTCCCAGTTAGCTGAGTTGCCTGCTTCTCATCCGAATGTACACGTGATCCAATTCGAGTGAATTGTTTGAAGAACACCCCGCATGCCTCTAAGTTGCTTGAACCAGGATGTCAACGTTATCCAGATTGAATCTGTGTCTCTCTTGTTTTTCATGGATGGATCTGAGAGAGAGTGGGTCGTGTCTTCTTTTAGCTAGTTCGTGCTTGTACATCCGACTAGTCACTTTTCTCCCGGGTTGGCATATATGATACCTATTGTCAGCCAGACAAATTATTGCCCCATGTACTGTTTCCTATTCTTTCTGGGTAATTTAGAAGCTCCTTTAGTTTCCTAACAAACGATAATCATTTCTTTGGCAATTACTAACAGGCAACTGAATGCCAGTTGGAATTTTTGTAATGGTTTCATCATCAACTACTTGCCCTTACAGGTGTCTAGCCACTGCGATTATAGTCCTACAGTTTTTCAGACGATTGTGAGCATCCATACTCAGCATACGTATCACATATATTTACCATTCTGCCTCGCTGTCATGCATGCCTCTGGATGATTGATTGGTGGTCTATCTCCCAGCGATGACGACGCCAATAGTGTATCATAGACTAACTCATACGGATTGAATATTAAACTATCACAGCGACCGTCAAAAAATCACAAACGCAACTTGTTCAAGACAGCCAAAACTCACTGCAGTACAGAAAGATTAAAAACGTACGGAAAACCATAGCTCTTCAAGAAGTTCGTGAAAAAGGTATGCCCAAGGAACTTCGCAAGAAGAACCGTGTACAAATTCAACAAGGAAACTAACAGAAATGCGTCTGAATAATCAAGAAACTCAGTCGTTCCTTCTGAAAGCTTTGTTTGAATCAGTTATGTGCTTTAGCTTGTACTCCACGAAAAAATGACCAAAAACCACAAACACTTCATTCTAGAACGAATTCTCTTTTGTTTACTTTTTGCACACTAAGAAGGGGGCACGTAGAATGTTTGTTTATGGAACGGTTAAAATGCGTGGTCGGAAACATTAGGCTAAAAAGCGCTGTTCAGCAACTTGATCCTCATTGAGAATTGCTAACGACGCACTTTCCCTGCCTCACCAACCGGAACTCGAACATCAACAGTCAAACATTACAGCAAGTGTACTTCGAGCAGCTTTCGTTCTTTATCTCATTTTCCCAATCCGCCTATCTCGTTAAAATATCGAAGCCGTCAACTCGAACAAAGCATGTCATTATTGAAAGGACACTCCGTTTCCCAAAAGCTTGACATAACAAAAACACGAGCTGCGCATCATGAAGCCTAGAAGCAGCCGAATTTTTAGTAGATCTGATTTCACAGTAAAACTTAATATGCAGCGAAAACAAAGATGAAGCGACGATTTGGTTTGACCTCATAGTGCCTTTTACTTCGATTGCTTTGATTCAGACGAATAACGTAAGCGGTGAACTTCTGCAAAGTAACTACTACGACAATCCAGTGAAACCATACAATTTGCGTGTTACTGGAGGTGCGCTTATGCCTGCGCTTTAAATTTAAAATGAGGAAGTAAAGAGAATATCCCTGGGTTTGTCCACTTCTAAACTTTGTGCTGAGTCGGAGAAGCGAGCCGTTCAAAAGGTTGCACTACACAGAGTTCCACCAAAATTTTGTATTAGCTACATGGATGTTACCTTCGCCATTGTCAAGCCCTCGCACCCTGAAGAGACAACGAATGGCGAACACCTTCAAAGGCATCAGATTCACTTCGGAGTCGGCGAAAGACGAGGAAATAGCATTTCTCGACGTTCTGCTAAACAGAAAGATCAATGGTACATTGGAGGAAAGAACTTCTCAACAACTGAATACTGAGTCTTCCGAGCAATTACCGAGATGACCACTAAGTGTCTTGCATTTAGACCCTAGAAAAAAGCCGAAACCCTCGGAAGCGTACCAGATTCGAGGACGCGATGAAGAACCAGCGTTTTCAATATGTACCGGAGATGCCCAAAAATAAAATGCAAAGAACTGGGAACGCAGTGGAAAAGCAAACGAACCAAAGGGTATATTTAGTCACTAGGATCATTCTGTCGTACGCCGACAGTGTATCTGAAGTAGGTGAATGTACAGCTCTCCGTGAATCACAGTTCCTAATTAGCCTTTTCAAGTACAAGGAGAACTAAGTCAGGACCAAAAGACCACTTGCAAACCGAGAAAAGAAAAAGGGTTGTATGCAAAGTTAGGTGCCTGGGCTGCGACAAATGTTATATCGGTTACACGGGAGGAAGTGTCCACTGGAATGTACTAATGCAAACTAGCTGCAAGAAGACATGATCAGCCACCTCTCAAATCCGTCTATGAGGACGAAGAAAGTCGCTTTAATCTGAGCAAGCTACCGTAAGGTCAGCGGGGAGTTTTTGGAATCCTGTTACTTTTCAAGCCATTCAGTCAAAAGAATATATCAAGTTGGACCATGGGTACAGCCGAATGAAAAGGAGGAGGTTCAACCAACTAAGAATGCCGAAAATCGAATCGCACTGATCCATAAACATAATGCTGAACCATCCGTGAAGCCGTATCACTCAATGTTCACATACTTGAAATAGAAATAGTGGTTCACTGCTAAAGAGATTAGACCACTCAGTTCAAACGTCAGTCCCCTAGGGTGGAAGGTTAGTGTGACGAGGTCAATTCGAAGTGTAACATGCGCTGCGATAACGATCTGAAATGTCAAGAAACAGAAAAACAAACTTGAGCTGGGGCCCACCAAGAGTATCAAAAGCAACACTAACAACCAAACGAATGTTTGATTTATAGGCTGCACTCAAGGAAAGAACAAACGCCCAGTTACCAGCCCATCTCATGGAAGAGACCCGAGGTCAAATCTAGTGACAGACACAACAATAGAGAGAAACATCGCAGTCTGTGCACAGGTGGTGGCGATATCGCAAAGTTTGGTGACGAAGTATTTGCGATCAGAACGCAGGCTCAGCGACTAGAACCTGATGAAAACATCGGCTAACACAATACTTTAAGACCAGATACCACAGAAAACACTCTTTGATCCTTTACGTCCTACGGAAAAGATTCTCAGCAAAAAAGTAGTTCACTGTGCAATTACCTCAGCCGTATCGCTCGGACAGATTAACAGTTGAGTGCAAGATCATGCAGCATCAACATCAGGACAAATATTGAAAATGACCTGGAATAGTCCATGATTAAGATGGTCCCTTAAGAGATTTCTATCACGCTTACGCGACTCAGTTGAGATGGTTGATACATTTCCTAATTATTAGTAAAAGTCATGAAAACGTTATACTGGGCTTCCAATTATTATGTTGCGAGGCTTAGCATTGTTACTGCATGTTAAATGTTTTCGTTGAACCTCGAAATTTATTAGAGTTTATGCGTCGATGACTGTGCAGTTTTATTTAGAACTCCCACTGAACACTTTGAGAAAATACAACCTGGTGAACAAGCTCGTTTTCAGTGATTCGTACTCATGCCATTACATCACTATATATCTTGACAAAAATTTTCACCATAGGAAGGATTGGATTAGTCAGATACAAATATGGGTGGGGAAGGGATTTGTGGTGTTACATGCATAACCTGAATACACAAGAATGTGTTGTGTTTTACATCTAGCACAGACTAACCACACCGTGAATGTGACGCAAGCTTTCCGGATCCTGTATAAGGTCAGAGGTCAACAATCCAAGTTGGCAAAGTGTTGCCTTAAACGTTTGAAAAATCCCACAGAACACATTGAGAACAACACAACGTGGCGAACAAGCTCGTTTTCAGTTATTCGTATTCATGCCAATACATAACATTAAATATGGTCTAGAGATGGTTCAAGGGAAATTGTCCGTTTGCATTCACATCAGTTCACAACTCTAAGAATGCGTCTGTGTGTATGTGTAATTGGTCAATTTGTCACACGATCAGGTTGTAGACCACTTGTTGGATAATGACAAGTGGGCCAGGGAAGTTTAAGAGTCTGGACAAATTGTTTCTGAGCCCATAGAGGGGGGTTACACAAACGGATAGATACGGCTTCGGCTGTGTTCAAGATGCGACACTTGACAGTTCTTGATTGTCCGCTCCTAACAAGGTGTGAACACACCGCGCTAGTGATTGCCTTAATTGTTCCTGTGCTCAACCAAGCCGGGAGGTGTTCTCGAACGCGATCGGACAGACGCCTGGTCGTGCGGCCAATATACCTGGTCCCACAGGAGCAGGTGAATGAATACACACAGAATGAGGCTGCAGAATCTGGCAGTCTGTCCTTTAGTTGGAAACACATGATCGGTTTGGATGTGAATACAGTTTTTAACTGTGCAGCAAAGAATGTTCCACTGACTGAACTTGACAGTCTCCGTTGGATAATTTCCGCTTCGGTGTCACCTTTGAAAGGCAAACGAACGTATACGGGTTTCTTTACTGGTCCTATTACTTTTTGTCTTACTTCGTGTTTCTCCATAGTTTTATTTATGAATCTTTCGGGGTATCCATTTTGTACGAATACGCTCCGCAGGAAACGAAGTTCATTTTCAATTGTGTCGTCCGTACATATTCTTCTTGCTCTATCAACTAAACAGCATATTAGGTTCCTCTTCGCTTGTAACGGCACAAAGCTGTGAAAATGTATGTACTGTCCGTTCCATGTTGCCTTTCTATAGACTGATAGTTGTGCAGATCCGTCCTGCCGTCGCCTTATGTACACATCTAAGTATGCTAAACTATGGTCTGCTTCTTTTTCTAGTATAAAATGTACGTTTGGATGGAAACTGTTAAACGTGTGTAACATATGGTTTACGTCTGCATGTTGCTCTACAACACATAGTATATCATCAACATAACGTTTGTAAACGGTACAGTGCCTGATTGGTGAGCGCAGTTCATTATTCTCCAGTTTGGACATAAAGATATCAGCGAACAATGGTCCCAGAGGAGACCCCATTGCCACTCCGTCCTTTTGCCGGTATATTTCACCATTGAATTGAAATTGAACATTTTTGGTGCACACAAAGAGTAGCTGTTTCAGTTCATCCAATGGGATCCCTATAGAGATGTTGTTATCCTGAATGTACTCGCAAATGTAACTAATAGTTTCGCTAATCGGAACATTCGTAAACAGAGAAACTACATCCAGTGATAACATCTGCTTCCCTTCAAGACGTAGGCTCTTAATAGTTTCTGTGAGATGAAATGTATCGCGCACACTATGTCTAGAAATGACTACCCTGACTGGTTCCAGTAGGCTGGCTAACCACTTAGATAAAGCGTGATACGGAGAATTACACATGTCCAAAATAGGCCTCATCGGAGCTCCGTCTTTGTGCACCTTCGGTAGGCCGTACAATCTGGGAATTGCTGTACCTGTGGGTCATATCCGCTCAAAAGTTAAGGCGTCAATCATTCCATTCTGTTTTAAGGCTCGCAATTTCATAGAAATTGATTTTTCTATTTGAGTTGTCCTATCCTTTTCGGTTGGAGTCTTTGTGAATTTTGACTCGTCGCCCAGTATTCTATTCATTTTTTCCATGTAATCCAACTTATTGATGATAACAATGCCAGCTCCTTTATCTGGTTTGGTCAACATTATTTCGTCGTTTGTTTGTAGTTCTTTTAGACGTTTCAAGTGCTCAGGCGTTACCAATCCTCGCTTTACTCGTCTGTCGTCACGATATTGGTTACATGAGTTGACGAGATCGGATTTAAGTTTCTCTAAACTCTCCGGAGAGGACGGCATCAGATCCGACAGCTGACTAAACAGATTTTCAAATTCAACTTCCATATCTAGTTGCTTGGTTTTGTTGGATGGGCAACAGAATTTCGGTCCTAATGATAGAACTTCAAGCAATTTCTTATCCAGGCTTACAGAAGACAGGTTGTGGACGAATCTTTTCGGATCCGACGGGAACTCACCATTAGGTTTTTCTGGATTGACGGTTTTCCTCAGCGCTGACCGTAATCGCTCCAATTGCTTTTCCCTTATTGAATGAGNGTAGGCGATGAACCTTTCCTTTTCTTCTTCAGCCAACTTATCGAGGACTCGTGTCGAGTTCACAAAGTTTCGTTCCAATTCTGACGCCCGACTGATTACCGTGTCTCGTTCGTTCAGGGCCTGGCGACGTAAGGACACATTACTAATGTTCACGCGAGTTCTCCTCAAAACAGTCCGATAGAGTTTGGGATATTCTGATTTGTGGATACACTCATTGAGAAACTGAACACGAGCATTAACCAGGGCCACTTTCGTACAAAGCTTAACGTAACTGTTAAGCTCACGTAGTACGGCGGGGTTTTTGGTTTGCTTTAAACGTTTGAAAAATCCCACAGAACACATTGAGAACAACACAACGTGGCGAACAAGCTCGTTTTCAGTTATTCGTATTCATGCCAATACATAACATTAAATATGGTCTAGAGATGGTTCAAGGGAAATTGTCCGTTTGCATTCACATCAGTTCACAACTCTAAGAATGCGTCTCTAGACCATATTTAATGTTATGTATTGGCATGAATACGAATAACTGAAAACGAGCTTGTTCGCCACGTTGTGTTGTTCTCAAAGTGTTGCCTCTTGAGCACTGCGGAAGCTATCGTAAGCCGTCTTCACAATCCTCCACTGTGCTCTCAAGAACAATTGGTGGTTGCGCTCCAACTCCCCTGGCCCACCCTCTGTCCCAATGCAAACTCTAGACAACAAAACAATTAACACAACACATTCTTGTGTATGCAGGTTATGCATGTGACACCACAAATCCCTTTCACACCCACATTTTTAGCTAACTAATTCGATCCTTCCCAAAGAAAATTATTAGTGTTACTTTTTTGGAGCACATCTCGAAATTTCTAGTGCTCCCATTGTTTATTGGCCTGCCTTACAATCACTGCAACCGAAAATCTACAGTCACAAAGTGATGAATAAAAGATTTTGACCACATAGGCTTGTGATGATTTTGTCTTCAACCGCCGTTTGAATTTTTACACTTCATGGCAAATTTTACGTCTGTCATTAGGTAACTCGACATCTTATGCTGAATGTTACCCAATGGTGCACGATGCGGCTGAAAGACAAAAGTTTTCGGACTATGATTTCTATCGTCCCGTAGCTGAATATTTGTGCTCTAATCTACCCAGACCACCACCGGTAGTACGTCGTTGCGCCGACTACTGCGGTGTTCGATGGACGGCTAAGCCTGCCGCAAGCAGTACGAACGAACTATCTGAACGACGAATACAGGATTCATGTTCTGCTCGATGTGGTATGGGACAACAAGCCGCGGTTCATATTTGTGAAGAGTACGTCGTACCGGCAGAGGAACCGGACAAAACAAAAGGAATCTGGCGACCGGCTCAGCTTGGTGAACGAGCTTGCGTGAAGGCTGGTTTAGGTGCCAAGCCAAAACAACCATCATCTATTACGTGCGAGGGAACATGTGAACCAGTCTTTTGGACCACGACAAACTGGACTGAGGTAGGACCGACTTTTACTACCAGTACTTCATTTTGTTCCTATTTACGATATTGGTGGTTACAAGATATTTTCATCAATCTAGTTTACTGAAATATCGGCGCTTTCATTCTGCAGTTTGTGGCAAGCATATCCGAATTTACTAGACCGACAAAATCATCCATTCTCTGGTGAAAATAGCGATGACTATGTAAATGTTAGTAAGTATGGGTCCACAAAATTCCTTGACCGAAAGCCTTTCATCAAACTGAACCGTCTTGCCTTTGGTTGTAGGTTTTCTAAGTCAATACCTGTTTCTTTTTGTTTTATGCAGTGCACAGCTCAATGCGGACAAGGTGAACGGTTT
The DNA here is from genome assembly GCA_008360955.1 of Fasciolopsis buskii. NCBI lineage: Eukaryota > Metazoa > Platyhelminthes > Trematoda > Plagiorchiida > Fasciolidae > Fasciolopsis > Fasciolopsis buskii. Next base: position 129,091 of record LUCM01011562.1, read on the forward strand.
CGGCAAATTCGATGCTACGATAAGGCTGGCCGTGAGTGGCCCTTACATGAGTGCATTCAGTCAGCTGAGTCGCCAGCTCATGCACAGTCCGAGACCGGAATTATGTCGGCACAGGAAGCTCAACATGCGCTGAGAAAATTCGCGGCCGGAAGTCAACGCTCAATGGAAGAAATTCGTATGAATACACATTTGGACCAAATGGAACAATGTTTCGAATTTAACAGTGAATGTGTTTCTCATCTTCGGTGGTCTGCCTCATCTTGGTCGGACTGCGAACCTCTCAATGACGAGATGCATTCAACTTGCCGATCAATTGAACAGCCTGATTCGCGACGAAAAACGGTACTAGGCGTGCGTCAGCGTCAAGTGACTTGTCATTTTTCCGGTTCAAATTTACCTAAATCTTTGCAAGCATTTACGATTGGACAGGGTTTAAGCAATACGGTCACTTGGCCGATGCAGCCCGAGTTGTGTCGCAAAGCCAGTTTGATGGGTGCCATTCAGACAGAACCAAGCGATCGCCAGGCTTGTACTCGACCCATGTGTTATCGCTGGGGGACGGCTCGAATGTCAAAGGTAAGTGAAGTTGTGACTGATTCCTGCGGGAATTTCTCAAACTAAATCGCGCTTGGAAAATTTACCGTGCTAATCACTCTATACACTTAAGATGGAAAACAACAAAACAGAGGAATGTTGCTTTTAGCAGAGTATTTACTGATAGTTTGAAGATGGCGATAAGTTGCACTTACGAATAGCTGGTAAATTCAGAGGCATTGACGACCTGTACACTCCCGCGAAACGGCCATGTTTTGCGGGCATCCAAGTCGTTGGACGCCACTTTTCCGCCCCCGATAACCGGTTGATGCAAACTATCCACCGCGCGATAAGTGGTTACGGTTGTTTCTAAATGCCTACTGGTTACGAGTTCGCAAAGTTGTAAAAAAGTGATGACCAAGAAGGAGCGATGCTAAGAGAATAACGTGGATGTCATTTAGTTGAGAAAATTAAAAAAGTTGATATGGCATGCCAAGCCCGTAAAACGCAGCGGCTGTCATAGTGAAAATGGCCTTTTTGTGTATCCTAGTTTTCTGTTTGCCCCATAATGGAGAAATATACGTATAAATATATCTGTTTGACCCATAGTCGTAATATTTGTATATATACATAATCGAATTATATATGTATTTATACATGTTTGTACATAATTGCATTATATATATATATATGCATATATGCATACGTATTTGCCACATAGTTTGCCGCTTAATCGTATTATAAATTAAATATATATTTCAGTTTGCTCCATAATGGAATTATATACGTACAAGTTTTCGGTACATAATCGTGTTATATATATGTACATATGTTTACTAGTGTGCCCCGTAATTAAAATACATATACACATATATTTGTTTTCCTATAATGGAAATATATACCTGTATATATGTATGTATATGTTTACTTGTTCTCCGCATATTCCAAATATATGTATGCCTGTTTGCCCCTTAATCGTATGATATATGTATACATTACAGTTTGCCCCTTAATCGATTTACACATACGTTAACTGACGGACGGAAAACTATGCGCACCTTTTGGTAGCCCCAGGTCCTTTTCTATCCCCATCTATCTGGCTAACGACACCCATGAACATCTCTAGACCTACCAAATCGTATGCCTAACATTTTCATGCGTACGTTTGACTAGTTTCACGGACTACTGGTAAACGAAGAAGAACCGAAACTCCTACCTTTGTTCCGCAGGTGAACGAAGACTCACCTACCAACAACCTAATGCATACAATAAAGCAGCCACTGGAATAACAGATCTTGGAAATCGGTGCAGGTAATCAGATTGTGGTGGCCTCAAAGGGGCCGTGGTGGCGTTCACGTCCATCCCGTCTCTTCAGCTGTCCTTGTTCCTTGAATCCACGCCTTTTGCTGTTGGTCTCAGGGTCTTCTTCGTCCGTCCCACATGTTCTTGGGCTCTTCATGTCCACCTGGAATGTAAATGGTAAATGTGAATGAAATGCCGTGTTCACCTTGTTGAGAGACATGACATGCATGGATATGTTATTTATGGTACTTACCTTTGGTTGACAGACGTGCAGCTCTTGGTCCATGAAGTTGGCGCAGTGGAAGAGAATCCAACGTTGGTAGACGTCGCATTGCACTCATTCCGTTGTTGCGTCCCGTCAATGAAGACACGTAAATGTTCACCTTATTTACTGTAAGGTGTCCCTCAACAGCAAGTGACTAATTCAACTTAAAAGGTCTGCATATGTTTCCATCACCTCTGGGTGACACATACCTGCCGAGGAGTTCCTTAACAATGCGATGGCAACTTGCCTTGTCTAACTCCTCCGTGCACCGCATAATTCGGGGAAAGACATCGAACAAGATTGATCCCATAGAGAGACCTTGCTTTAAATGTCTGTTTTCCACCTCAACCTTACTGGTCGTGAATATGCCGAAATTGAAGGACCACTGGACGCTGTGGCGTGCACACATTTCCTCATAAGGTACGTAAGTGCCGATGAATAACGGCTACCGATAACCGCCTTGAACTTATCAAAGTCTTCTTCTGTAGACGCAAACACCAAGCTGCGCGTCCACTGACGAATACGCTTACCGTCCCGTCCTACACTTCATGTCCTTGAGGACATGAAAGTGACAAAAGGATACCCTGGCTTCAGCTTTCGTTGGGAAGCAGCGCATAAAATATAGACCGGCCTAACTCACTATCGTCCACTATAACCGCAGTTAAGTTGGTGGGTAGCACCTTCTAACAAAACTTCGCAATATAGATGTGCCAAATCCCGAACACTATCCGGCACGAAAAAAGGCAAACTTCACAAAGTCTTCCCATTTAAGCAGGCTAAGAGTACCCTGCCCGCGCAATAAGTCTTTCACGCGGACGACGTCATTCCGCTCATCCATCAACCGAAACTTGCACCTAAGACTATTGATATCGCGCACCGTAACAAGACGATTAAACTTTCCCTCGCGTATTGGCAAACCTCTCTGGAATTGCCGAAAATTTCCATGACGCTCACCACGTGCGTCTCCTGCTCTGCGGTTAACTTACGATTGCGCATGTGATAACGGTCGTGAGATCGGTGGAAGGAATGATTGTGTTGAAGACAACATCCAACTACCTTATATTGTCTACTGATACACGCAACATGACGAAGGCTGGGCTATTTGTAATTGGGAATCTGCGAATAAAGATTATTTGAAAGGCTAACGGACTTACTTATGACCATGTCTCCGACGTTTATGGACGCAGCAGTACTTGAAGCGATAATACCGGAAAGATGAGAGAAGGGAGCGTGGACACTCTCAGAGCCGATTCTCCGAGCTGACATTGATATTTAAAATTTATCTGAATTAACTATACAGACAGCAGTCGCGTTCGCATGAACAGCCATGGCAGCCATGACAGCGCAACTGACGTGGTTTCCGTCAATTTAAGCAACCAACAGGTCGATGAATTGCATCTTTTTACAATTTCTGAAAAATAAACATTAACATCCTAAATTCATTTCTGTAACAAATCTCATTTTACTGCACAGAAGCAAAATTTCAAGGTGGGTAGCTGGTTACTAACAAATTCAGAATAATAATTTGCATATCAATTTAGCGAAAATCTTATGACCAGATTATTTTTAATGAAATTAAATTGCCTACCTGAAGAACTAACTGTGATCCTCTTCTTTTCTTGCTTCTGCATTGGCGAAAAACAAGCAAGGTGAACCAGGCAATCAAAACGCAGGAATATTCTTTTGAAATCCATCCAAGTGTATTGCAAAGCACGCCAGTTGATCTTAACTATTTATTGAACTGTCAGCCATACTGATCATCCATGTTTTTGTTAGCGTGCTGTCTTCATCAGCCACGTCTTTATTTCGCACATCTTATACACAGCCCAAGTTAAACGGGCGTGGTTTTTCTCGTCACTTGAAAGATGTCTTTGTAAATAACACTAAGTGGCGAACAAGCTCGTTTTCATTGATTGATAATCCGACTAATATGACTAATATCGGATGGGATAAAGAAGGATGGTGGCTGAACGAAATGAATGCGTCAGAAGTGGAAGTAAATGCACACATTTGATCCAGATCTAACTCTATGCCGGGAAATTCGATGCCATCAAATTCTTTATCACTTAGATAGGTCGGGAGTGGGCTAGGGGCTTTAGTGCTTGAACGAACTGTCTCTGAAGACAATAACGGAGGATCTTCTAATCGAATGATCACAGCTTCCGCGGTTGTAAATATCTGAGACATAAGCGCTACTTGAAACTGTATACATCGGGCGGAGGGCTTCAGTCACATTCACTGAGTGGTTCGACTCAATGAGGTGCGAACAAAAAGCACTGATAACTGCTTTGATTGCTCCAGTCTTCATCTCTAAGCCGGAGGATACTCATGCATCCGCTCGGACAAGAGCCTGTAGCCATATCTACTATAATGTAACGGCATGATTATTAATCACTGAATATGAGCTCGCTCACCACTTTGTCCTGCCCGCAGTGCGTTCTGTGGGACCATTTGCACAGACAAAACAAACCAAAAATCCGAATGGTTTTGCCGTTGCATAAATTCTCATGCCCTCAGATCGGAATTTAACTGGATTTCTTCGAGATTCCTATTCCCGCCAGAGGTGAGCGAATTATAACCGTATTTCTGTGATTTTGGTTTAAGATAGTCGAATGATTTTACAATTCTTGCACTGTTTCTTAAATTCGAACATCTGAACTCTGAACGTTTTAATTAAATGACACTCCACATAGTTTGCTCACTCCTCAAATCCAATGAAACATCACTCAACCGTCCAGTCACATTTTTAACTTCACTTTTGCAGCGATTTTTCGAACAGTTGCTTGGTACTAGTGTGGATGAACAGCTGTGAAGCACCCCGTGATTTTCAGTTCGTATACGGATGCAGAAATTGCATAGTGAACCCCTTTAATGATCCTTTTAAACATGGCCCGCAGTAGTAGAGTATTCATCACCATGGTAGTTGCGTACGGAGAGGCTGGGTTCGAAATTCTTAAGCACTGATCACTGCCACATTTTTGGAATCTTTGTTTATTGGCTGGCGTTTCAGAAAAACTTATTTAATGAATATATGAAAGATTAAAGTGTTTGACCGACTTGCCTCCGTTGTTCTAATATATTTAGTGCTCCGTAACGTGTGGTAAGGGTTTCCGGTCTGCGACCGTGCCCTGCGAACGTGTTACCGTAGATGTCAGCACTACTCTCCATCACGAACCGACATCCGAGCAGAATGTTCCCAGTTGGGTAGAGCCTGTCAATCTAGCTGAATGCCACCAACGACTTGGTTATTCCCCGAGAATATTTATTTCACATGACAACCAGTCCTTATACGTCGAAACCGTGGAGAGGGCTGTGCAGAGAAATCATTTGAAGCAGCTCACTGATTTCAATCCTGACCACCCAATCCAGCTGGAATGCTTCATGGAGAGATGCAGTAGCACCATTCCGATGTGGCATACAACAAGTTGGAGCAAGGTAAGTCTTTACGGTGCCCAGTTAAACTCTGAGGTTGTGCTTGCATCAGGTGGGGGTGATTTTTACTATCCTTTTCAGTGTATAAAATGGTTCAAATGTCATTTTGGAGACCCTGGAAAAACCGACTATCCTTTACGAAATGCAGCCACTTTTAGTGAGAGCAAGATTAGCAACAACTGATCAACCTTTGGTCTACGTTTTTGTTTTTTTTTCAAGCAACTGAAAAACAGAACGCCAAAAAGTAACACATCCAATTGTTGAATTCTGTGCAGCTGAACTAATTGCGAGGTTCTCATTTAGACCCACGACCGAGAGGACTTACTGGGAATATAATTTGGAGTTATCATTGCTATTAGGAGTTGCGATCGAGTCGAATTATTGAGAATTCATTTGTGTTTCCCTGGAAAATTGCGCAATTAACTCCACTAGGTGCAGTGATTGGCTGTGTTTTACACTCCAATCTACTGGTGCGCTCATGTTTTATGGTCATTATCACCAGAGGATGAGCCTTTACCCCTTAGGTCCCCGCATACTTCAGAACAATTATGTTAACCGTCAAAATAAGACAAGTGGTCAATTAACACATCCTAGATTTTAGGGTTTGCTGCAAGAAAACGTTTGCCATTTGCACGGGGAAATCCTGGGCAGACACTAACATGGAAAAACAAGACCAAGGTTCCTAGCTCCATCAGTTGCTCTTTTTCTTGACCATTTCTCAGGATCACTCATTTTTTCAATATAACTAAAACACGAAATAATTTACCATGTGATACCACCGCTCAACTCACCATTAAGAAAACAGGAAAGCACTGTACAGCTGTTTCATCCTGTAAGGCATTTTCAAAGCCTTCGTCGTGCAGATAAGTCATCTATCAGAAGGGGCGATTTTTGTAAGCTAGCGGTCCGTGGCCATGCAAATCAGTGACGGATAGGTGCAACATCATGTGGTGAAGTTCAAAAAACCGTTCAAAACCTGCCCGGTTCGTACCGGGTTAGCGTCCCAGGTGGGGTGCGGTAAATATGCACTGCTGATTCAGTACTAACAAGGATGAAACAGCTATACAGAGCTACCATGGTTTCTTAATGCTCAGTTGAGCGATCAGATTACATGGTGAATTATTTCATGAAAACATTCAATCTCCTACTACTAACATAATTAAAAAGATATAGCAGAATAAACACATAGGTACTTCATTTCCGCTGACTGATTCTCAAAGCGTTGCAATCATACTTACTTGACATAAGATGCGAACTAGGGAAGCGGAGTGTATTCAGTCGGTTTGTTGTTCCGTCGGTTGATCGAAAATTCGATTGGTCAATACAGTGGACGGGGGAAATATGGTGGATGTTATACGCTAAGGATCCGTTACCTGGATCGACATAGCGATCACGAGAGAAGTCGTCATTCCTTGACCGAAGTGATTCTAGGGCACTCATTGGTTTCTTTTGCGCACGCAACCTCAATAATATCTAGGGTTGGGAATATTATCACTTTCGATTCGTGATACGATACCTTGTATACTTTGCAGTCTACCTCTGTTCTCACATCTACTGACGGGGGTATTTGAGAACTGGTATTTAATTCCAGCTTTGACTGCAGTACAATATTACCGATCCTCTCCGCCGCGGCGTCGTCTTTGAAGAGAAGACTTATTAAACGAGTTCTTAAGCCACCGTTAGTGTCTACTCAGTAGTCCGCTGAGAGTCCCCGTTGAAATAACTGGATTTACTTGGGTATTCCTTTGCAGCTGGAATCGCATGGATTGTTTGCAGTTCTGCATACATTGTACCAGTTCATCGGGCCCTTGAGGTTAAACAATTTACAAGTTTTTTGGCTTTTGATTACAAAACTCTGAAAGTTTGTATAATCCTAGTTCCATGTCGCTTTCTTAAGAACTCTTCTATTGACTGAGTCGTCTGAAAGCCTCGTTAGAAAGACTTTTGGAAAAGGTAAGTGGTTAACGTCGGATATCCTTCGATGAACTTTGTCACAAGCTCATGAATGTCATCAATCTATTCGGTAATGAGGAGGACCTTCTTCACATATAGATAGCACTGGTAGAGGTTTGAGTTTGCTAACTTCACTTCGTTGCTTTTCGATTCGGCCATAATGGCATCCGTTGGGAGTGCTCCGCTGCGTCTTTCTGCAGATAATAAACTCCTTCAGATGAAAGCTGCATGTTAAATATGCATTTGAGCGACAAATTCCTAAGGCTTCAAATCGGTTTTCCTGTCTAATCGCGTTGTTTCGAAAAACGAATAAACGAAATTCACCGTTTCCACTAGCTGCATAGTGATGTTTCCATTTTTGACAACATCCGAAAATTGAATGCCATCACGGAATGTTCTACGGGCATCACTCAAGCAACCCATTAGTGCTGACCACTTGTGGAAAACGAAAAAGCCGTTTAAACATGAGATGCTCAGACTTTGGCTGGGAACCGTGATTTCAGTGGGAAAGCAACAAGCAACTAATTCACAAGTGGATGGTGATGCAGAGAGAGGAAGGTGAAATCATCAGTAGGGAGCGGATAAAAGTTGTTTTCTCCGTCTGGAGGGTCATTTGGGCGGTGAATAGCCCGGCTGATATCCATGCCTGATCCGCTGAGGGCTAACATGGTATTGCTCCAATTCAGGTTTTAGCTCCACAGTCGCTTATCAGCACTCAGAAATGTGGGTACTAGAAGCTGTTACCCTTAGTAAAAGTGTTCCATACGCATCATAAGATGCAGGTATTCACTTAAGACGTTGATAAGAATGTGTACCGTTTATTGGTGGTCTACAGATATCTTCGCACTATAGCATGCACTGCATCAATGCTACTCCGACAGGATTGCAAGTGTCCGGATATGTAATGTGAAAAGTGAAAAGAAAACATGAGCCGAAGCCCAGCAAGTATATCTGCCAGTGTTAACAGTTACTCAATCAGAATCAAGATGGCGGCGTGCAGCCAAGCAGTTGCGCAATGAATTCCACACTTCATAGATATACTCCTATAAATCTTTTGGTTTTCATCTAACTTAATTAGTAGTTGGTCGGCGGTGGCCAAACGGATAAGGTCGTGGCGTTTAGACGTAAAGGTCGCGGGTTCGAATCCTCCACCGCCGGTGAACTTCCCCACTTGCTGGCTGCTGGCCGCGACCCCCTTCCTGAAAACTGATGTATATTGTTGTTTCATTAATAAAGGAAGTAAAAGATAGAAGAGGAAAGTATTTACCCGTGTTTCCGTCGAGAAACGCACAACGCGGAGAATACTTTTATCTCAATCAAACCTTTTGTCTCGCAGTGTTCAGTGCCTTGTGGGACTGGAATAAGAAGAAGACAAGCCATATGCACGTTGGAGACGCAAGAAAGAAACCTGGATCATCGTTCACCGAGTGAAAATGGAGTCACCAGGCGTCTGGAAGCGTTTTCCACAGTCGTTACTGTCAACAGAATGAGAGTTGAGGTGGCCGATCATGAACTATGTTATAAGCACAATTTGCCCATTCCTGTCGAAGAGGAGGCTTGTTTTGAAGGTCCATGTCCACAATGGGTGGCAGACGATTGGGGGCCGGTGAGTTATAAGTATGTTACTGGACTAAAAACGATTTATGTTCACGGTATGAAAAAGAAAGATGAATATTTCAGTGAATCCACATTTCGACTAGCCTAATGTCGCGAAAAACCATTACAAAAGGAATAATATTACGGAACTCAATTAAGTCATCAGAGAGTTCTCAGTCACAAGGGTTATAGAATCATCGCGTTTGGTTGTTATCTCGGTTAACATAAGAGATTTTTAAGTAAAATACCGCATTGCAGTACACAAAATTGAGTAATTAAGAGTCAGATGGCACAACTTCATGCGTGTTCATTCCTCCTGCAAAAATCTTTTAATTTCCCGGAAGGTTGATGTAGATAAGATAGAACGCATTAAACTAGAGGCTGGTTTTTTTCTGCTGGAACTCCGAAAGTGTTATGGTAAACCAGGAAACTTACATCTGAATTTATATGCAATCCAACCCGCTTTAACTCGTTGTTACGCATGTTCTTACGTTATTTACTCATTCAGTCCGATTCCTACTCGTTTAACTCCGTTACAAGTTGGCAAGAATATGAAGACTTTCATTCTTTCAGTTTTCAACGTAGCTTGTGCACTTTGATTCTAGTGTGAAGGAACATGTGAATACGGTGTTCAACATCGAACATTGCGCTGCGTGGTTGGCAGGCTGCCTAACAGAGGTCACGCGGCCTCAGGTCATCCCCAAGACGAACCATTTCATTCGCCGTTGTTTGCAGCATCCGAAGGGAGTCGGCATCGCACCCGTCCACATCGGTCAGTGCAATCCGTAGATGTGGATCCAGAGCGTTGCCGAGCTGCTGGACCACAACCGGTCACGAAACGACTTTGTTTGCTCTCCGACGGTTGTCCTTACTGGCACCGTGGTGACTGGTCACCGGTAAGCAAACCGTTGGAGTAATGGGTGAATAGACAGCATTGAATAGTTTGTAAATTTTTATTACTCCAAAAGCTGGCTTCAGTCGAACAACATCAGATCGGGCTTTACGTCAATATTCATCCTGGTTACTAACAATCATGAAGCTCAATTTAACCTCTTGACCTTTGAGCTGCGAGAACGGTCAAATCGGAGTAAACTACGAAGGTAACAACGAAGCTTTTTCGACTATTGGTATCTCTTAGTTCAGTTTGCTAGTTGTCGATGCGATATGATATTCGAAGTTGGAGAGCAGCTTTCAAACGATAGTTGGGCAAAAGACATGTCTTGCAGTTTTTGGATGAAGTATTTTTCTCCCTTAATTACATGGTTTACTTAACCCCGAGGAAACCATTGTGCCCATGAAATCATGCTGAAATATCAGAAGGGGAAATCTAGATGACATCATAAAACCCTTGTGCTGCGGTATTAGCAAACTGCATCGTCTTACAGGTTAGACAGATCAGAAATATGCGTGAGCCAATTTACATTTTAAGCAGGTAAATTGTAACGATCCTGGTAGCAAATGATGACTGGTCTCACTCTGGCTGTTGAATATCAGCTATATTTCTCTTGTACCACGAAACGTTATTCTGAGACTACTCAAAATTTAAATCCTCTTAGTAATATCCGGACTGACCTTTATTACTTGAGTAGAATCTGTATAGTTTTTTGGGGAGGAATTCATTTTATCACCGTGAGTAGCATTGTTCACATAAATGTATTATAAGGGCTTGTGACTATTCTTTGTTTAATCCCAATCTATCAGGAGACTGGGTGACACCAGAAGCCAGGCCTGGAGTTTTCTATAGTGTGTAGGATAATCGTAATTTATGCTTCACGCTTGTGATCAACAAGGACTTTTATCTCTTACGAAAAAGAATTCTCACTCATTTAGATGCCACAATGTTGGCGAATAACAAATACTAAGAAAGCTGCCAAAATTTTTTTTCAAACCTCATTGCAATGTATTCAAATGACATGTTCCAGTTGTGCCGCAATACTGGGAACTGAAATTAGTTAATAACATTCGAATCTTAGTAGTTGAGCTACTTTTAGCTATTTACTTCTCATTTACTGTGACAAGTTGTCACGACCGTTACGCCGTAGTCTGGTTCACTGACTTTTCCTCATTCTAGCGCTGATGTCCTGTTGAATCTGCGTGAGAACTCTTTCAATCCAATACTCACTAACTGTTCTACCACATTCCTAATTAAACTTTGAAATACGATTCGCTGGCATCAAAAGGGAAAAATTATTCTTGAAAGAATATCTTCAAAATTCGTTTACTTTATAGTGTTCTGTTAGCTGTGGCATCGGGGTGCGCACCAGAGAGGTGGAATGTCGACTACCAAATGGTACCATATATCATACAAATGGAACCGAGTCAAATCGATTTGGCATCGAGACGTCATATAACTCAGCGAAGCAGCGATTCGAACGAGCCATCGACGAACTTACTCATGTGGTCGAAAGTCGCACATTCAACACATTCTGTACTTCCTCACGGCCAGTAGATTCATCCAGTTGTAAAACCCGTCCGTGTACCCAGAATCAACCCTTCTGGTGGTCGCTGATGATTTCCGAGGTGAGAAGAGTATCACGATACTGAGAATCATCTTATTTGTTGCAACAGTAAACTGAGATCTTCCTGTACTACTGATATTTTGCCTTCAGTTACATGTGAACCAGCTTCGGGATGGCATGAAACAAAGTCAGGTACTAACTGCTTGATCCGTAAAACAAACCCACTGACGATAAAAATAGTCTTGCATATGTGCATCACTAACTTAAGTTGTTAGTTTATTTGACGTCATGAATTTCGCGCACCATCTTCCGCCCCTTTCAGTGTGGAAGTGAAACATGCCAAGTTGGCCGTCGTCCGCGTGTGATACGCTGCCTTAGTTCGAATCGCGGTCCGATTGATGATTCAGCATGTCGGTACTTGGAAAAGCCAAGTAACTGGATTCCGTGTGTTCCTTTCCGGTGTAAACAATTCGAATGGAGAACAGACCTTTGGAACCCGGTTTGTAATCAGTCGATTGCTTTGCCGTAAACTAAGTCTCACTTTACTAATCTACTCAACAAATAACTAAGTGGTTCGCCTAAAATAGCACTATTTATCCGGTAAATTTATCGTATTCCCTCCGTCGTGCATCGTCAAAGGCCCAGTCGACCACTAAGAAACCGTGCAACCCTGTACAGCTGCTTCACCAGCCACTGGATTTTTCAGACCACGGACCTTTCCTCACCAGATGACCGAGCTCCAAGAGTCACGGTACATTGACATTTAGAATTTATTTATTGATGATGCTCGGTCAGCCATTGTTACCCTGTCTGGCCAGTGTAATGGACAAGGCGTTCTACTCACAATTATCCCTCCTGGAATTGCAGTGGATATGCACTGCTGATGATTCCTATCAAGAATGAAGCAGATGTACAGTGCTCCCGTGGTTTGTCAACGATCATTTGGGCGTCAATCCTCTTCGACGAATCATTTTAAAAAGTATTTTAATTCGATTAGTCTCTTTGCCTGCATGTACCTGTGTGTAGTGTGTGACTGAACGTCTGCCATTGTTATACCTAATGCTTTCAGTGCGAAGTGCACATTGTGCGCCAAACTTTTACGTTCCTATTCCTTTTGCGTAACTCTTAAGTACTGAAAAAGGCCGAAATTTCAACTTGGATATTCATTCACATTGGATCCAGTCAAAGAAACAAAATATATTATGGTGACGAGAAGAGAAATTCACTTTTAGAATGGAGTTTCTAATGTGTGAACATAATGTAATTTGTAAGCAAGCCTTTTCACTTCGTGCTTCGTAAATCCACGACAAATTTACTTGGCATTGGAAAACGAGGGTAAATGACCCCTCGGAAATGACATGCATCTCCTAAAGATTTTACACCTCACAGAAACACATTTACCCAAGGGTACTATGATGCTTGAAACTGGAAACAAAATTTATGGGCATAGATTGCCGGCAATCGTGCCGACTGCATCGACGGTGAGAGGGATAGGATTAAGCTCACGCACAAACACACCTACACAACCGTAGGAACTTTGGTATTCCATCCAGCAACAGGCATACATGGTGAAGGAAAAGTAAATAGGTCCAAAGTGCCCTAATGAAATGGGAGAAATTTCCGTGTTTCAAGATTGGGTGGAACCCATACTCTATACTGGCCTTAAAGAAACCATAAATGATTAGGAACAATTCGGTAGAATATTCTGTAAATAGGGGAATTTTGAATGCTAATCAGCAAAAGTGTTTTAACCCACTGGTTTTTTAACAATTATTTTCGAGAAAAAACCACTCCATCATAATTTATTTATATAATGCAGTAATCAATTATACTTTAAGCGGCTTGATATCATGTTTCCGTTTTTTGTGCGAGCCTAAGAATGTATCGCGGGATTTTCTACCAAACAGTTTGTTCTCAAAGGTGTAAGCACTTCAAAGCTAAAATCCAAATACGTCCAACAGATCATCTACCTTATTTGTTTACATTATCGAAAGTTGGTACTACTGTCAAACTTATTTAGTTGTGCATGATAAATAAATGCAGTATTAGGGTGTTAGTTCGGTAATTTATTGGGTACTGTACTTTACACCCTGATACTTTTGTCAGGAAATATTAATCGAAATCCTTTCGTGCTCTCTGCAATTTCAAATACACGTTCAGCATATATTAGCCATCCATTAGCAAGTGATTTATATGGCTGTAATATCGGAAAGTGAACAATGGATTAATTAGGTGAACAACTCCTTTCTTCTCCCATTTGCTCTGTAATTAAACAAGGTCAAGCAGCAAGACACCTAGCCCACAGCTTTTGGATAGTTTGATGAACAAGATCAGAAGTCCTGGAATTAATAACTCACTCCATAATCATTCTTCTAATAACGCTAGGCGCACTATACAGGTGAATTAGAGTTGCACGTAACTGCAAGTGCTCTGCGTCTTAATACCCCTAACGAAAGTGGTTTTCATGCCATTCTCAAGTTACTTAAGATTTACTGAACTCCACTTTGCTCATTTGATAGTGTCCAAGGGAATGTGGACTTCACATGCGCTACCGACGGGTGCATTGTGTGGATCATTTAGGGGAAGAATACTCGGACACACTGTGTCCGGCTCATTTGAAACCAGACAACTGGCGCATTTGTCCTGACATTTGTTCACGTAAGTATGGTTTGCAAATCAAAAGCCAGTCTTTTTACCATTGAATAATGTTAGAAGGTTCAAGTTAATGAATGCCCCCGATAATAGATTAAAAGTCTCCTTATTGAAAGATGTTACTTCAAAGCACATGCAGATGACCGTTCAGATACAACCGGTTCTGTTATCACAGAAGCACGCGATAAGCATCTATCACTTTGCACTTTGAGATGCAATGCACACTGATCACGTACCATTTTAAAGGACTGCATCAGCCTATTTTTAAAGCCCACCGTTCAGGCCAGTTTTGCGATTAGTTGCCACCTCAACCCAACAACGAAAGTCTAATCAATCAACTGACAGGCCAATAAATTGAGACAGCGAGCTTTCGACTGACTGATGGAACGAATTAATGGATGAACTCCATCAGCCGCCAGCTTATCAACTAAAGAATTGGCCGAGTAACTCGAACGATTAGTCAATCGGTCAGTTGGTCAGCGATCTGCATCTATGCAGATGGATAAGTGAATTAATGAAAAGGGGAATGTGGGAGTGGCTGAGAGAGTGAATGGATTGAACCATTTGGGAGCAAATAAAATCTGCCCCAAGCTCGAGGAAGCAGAAATCTATATGGTGAACCTGGCAGTCACATGTTCATTTTAGATAGATGAAACAAGTTAATTTCTTGTTTAGTCGCGTTTTCAATTACTTTTAATCTACCTTTCTAAATTAATATTACGGAAAACGTCATTGAACCTCTCTTAAAAGGCGAGTCGTAACCGAAATTCCAATCGACGCTTTTGAGAATCAACAAAGTGACTGATTTATATTGGTGCGAGTAAATACGTTCTATTCTATAATTCACGATGGAGCCACTGCACTGGTGATTAGTACTACTTTGCGGAGCTGTTCACTGCGAGGGTTTCTCGTAAAAAGGAAATATATTCTTGCAAATTTGTCCCATAAAACGAGTAGTAACCGATTTTTTTGCCTTTTTCATGATGAGCCGTAGCTTAAGATTTGCCTTATGCCATTGGCGACTCAATTTTACGGAAAGAATATGCTGTCATGAAATTGATACAGCCACTCACATATGGATACTGATATCGACTTTACTCAGTGGAAACGTCTGCTAATGTTGTCCAAATGACATTTCCGTGAAATGATGGAGATTTCACATGGTAATAAATACAGCTCATTTCGCATGGTTGTCGTAAAATAAGAATCCCAAGGTATTTTCAGGGCATTAAATTTGTCGAGTTGGTTTCATATGAATCTCAATTTTTTTTACTTTCTCTGATATCTATCAGCCTTACCAAAAAACTGTGCTGAGGTAAAACAACGTTACCCAGGGGCTTCTGATGGTACGTATCAGATTTTGTTGGGCCACACTCCCATTCCGGTAAGCTTGGATGATATTCATGCTGGATATCTGTTATGTACAATATTTTGTCATGAACCTGATACCAAGAGGAATCGGGATCCTGAAACAATCTTCCCATCAGGACCTTTAGGACTTTGTATGAGATTCATGAAACTAGTCATTCTAATATATTCTCAATTGGTACTCAGGCTACCTGACTAAGAGCGTAGTAAGAACGGCGAACTGCTGGTTGCGCAGCTTAACGTTTGCGTTTGCTCTTGTGTGTCGTAGAATCTGCTCCGTCCATCCTAAACAGACACTAAACGAATTAACTCCTGTGGATAGGTAGTGACTTCTGTTATATACAGTAGACTTGAGAATTGAGGTTTTTATTGACAATTACTTATCCGCAGTTTTCGAATGATCTCTCAGTGTTTCGTCAGTTTTGTTCACCATGAAGATAAAAGTAGTAATGTTGTACGATCATCTTCGCCCAGTCAGCAGTCTTACCTTCACTAAACCTCCGGATTCGTAATAGGCATCAAGATCAATAAAATTGTCTATTTGCGCACTCATTACCCTTTGTATACCGACAAGGCGAATGGTTCAGAAAGTTTGTTTTCATTGCCTATCTGTCTGTTTTTCTAGCTTCGTCCTTTTGTGGGCTTTTTCGTGTTTAGTTACATACGTGGCAACATCATCAGCAAAAGCAATTCATCTCAGTCAAAAAAATACGCTCGCGAGTCCGTCACACAAACTAAGATCTTTTTCTTGTTTACAGGTTTACTGTGCCGATATGGAGACCGTCCATCCGTCGGAATACATTATTTTGATGAAAGTAAATTACGCAAGAACTGCGGCATTCATGCAGCCGTGAGTGCTTTGTTTTCCACACACACACACACACACACACACACACACACACACACACGTATACAGTCGAACAAACCAACAAATAAGTTGTTTTCAAGTCTTTCTTCAGCTCTTTGAGAGAATAGGTAACGTGTGAGCCTTTTATTCCAATAGTCATCTGTTTTTCGACATGGCCACAGTACACGATAGTTTACACACCCAACGGCCTAATGAATCCAACTCTAATTACATTTGCAAGTTTTCCTATTTATGAATTTGTTGCTACTTGGAAACAAGATAAATAATAGCACTGCTTCATCGGACGGATGCAGCAATGATCAAAACTTAACCTTAACGTCATACTCAACAAAGTATGAAAAGCCTGAACGCGTGGGTAGCCTGTTTCTGAAGACGCTCACCCGTGATCAGATTTGAATTGGACAATAACCTCAGAAGAGCGCCATGAGCCATGGCCCAATTAACTCGTTAACCATTCACCGAAAACCGCACAATAAGAACTAATTTGGCAGTTTGCAGACTTCCAACAACATTGTTATTTCTTCAGTAAGTGATTGTTGTCCATAATAATGCTATATCTTTTATAATTATTTTGAACGATGGCCATGATCTGTGAGCGACGTCCGAAGAGCGAAGAGCCCTACGGCTAGTGGATTCCAAGTAGGCCAAATTCACAGTCAAAATCACGAAATAGATCTTTCCGTTACTGGTTATATTATCCCCAGATTTTAGAGCACACGTATCTTAGAATATCAGATTCAGTAGCACCTTTAGAGCACAAACTGGGTACAGACCTCCCTACAAATCGAATAGCTTGCCTACAGATGATCGTCGGTAAAATTCTTTTAACGTCTGAAAGATGCACACAATAGAATTGCTATTCCAAAATTCTTCACCGCTGCCGACAAGCACTAAGATTCACTAAGTTAAGAATCTCCATATGCGAATGAGTTTCAGTTGCGGAGTAAAGCAATAGATCCACTACCGTGTGAAATGCTCAAGGAATGATTCCAGAGCCGTAAATATTTGTTTTAGTTTTGACAGACTCACATTTCAAGGTCTGCTACTATGATCAGCAGGATACCCACAATGATAACCATGGAAAATAAGGGACAGGGTTATCTCCTAGTTTAATTACTCTGGTTCTTTTCGTAGACGCAAACCTCCCACGTATATATATATATATATATACTGGATTGCGTAAAACCAAAATTAGCCCGGGAGCAACACGACCGGTTTCGCGGTGATGTCGCTCGTCAAGGTATTGCGTACCCGATGCTCTCTTGTCTAAACATCCACATACATTGTTACCCCCCAAAAACCTTTTTTCCGGAATTGATTGATATTTTCTCCCAGATCGAATCTGTAGCAAACAGGCAGTGTGCATGGGAAGCTCTTCGTCGAAGAGTCACAGAAAGAATCATATATATATATATATATATTTATATATACATGTCTCTCCCGTGAATAAATTTACCCACGACTATCCGCAGGCTGGACGATCGACTTGGTTAACTCCTTCATTGATCGTACTAGAACGAAAGTGGTCAGCTAGGTCATCTAGCCCCTTATGCGAACGACGATCAGTGTGTCAGCCCGTGTA
The DNA here is from genome assembly GCA_008360955.1 of Fasciolopsis buskii. NCBI lineage: Eukaryota > Metazoa > Platyhelminthes > Trematoda > Plagiorchiida > Fasciolidae > Fasciolopsis > Fasciolopsis buskii. The sequence continues at coordinate 147,102 of LUCM01011562.1, forward strand.
TGGCTTGTCTTAATCACCTTTCGTGGACCTATTCCACTAGGGCAATTATCATAATCGATTCTTAAAATTCACTTTGAGCAGTTTATTGAGCGTGTTGCACGGAGGTATACAGACAGGTGTGTTTATGGTGACAAAGACGTGGATAAACGCAAACCAATAACACTCGATACGAGATCGAGCACAGCGATCGTTTGAAATGCCGAGCATCATTGCTCCGATAAGCCTACATGGGAGCATTTGAAGATAGGCCGATGTAACCTTGTCACTTTTTGCGATCATATCGTGTTGCCTGTTGATAGACTTCGCGAAATGCAAATTTTCCAATCTGAAGTCGAATCCTAGCTGTGACAGGACTAATTAAGAGCACAGTACATCCCTCGTTAGTTTTACACAAGTCTGACTTTGATGGTAAAATGAGCAGCATAACACATGATTCTTTCCAGAAGAATATTTTTTGGTACTTTGTGTGGTTTGTCCATAGTTTAATAACAGCTATGCTGAGTGGTGAAATACAATGGTTAGCATGCGATTAACAACCAAACTGCGGAACTATTGAAAACCCAAAGTAATGATGATGATCACATGCATTTTGGACAGCAACTTCTGAGAGGTGCGTTTGCACTTCTGAGTTGTGTAATGGATTCCGCGTAAACCCTTGATGAAGACAACTAATAACGGCCACGGAGAGAACATCGGTAACAATTGGTCAGAGTCGAAAGGGCTACTGGAAAATAACGGCAATTAAAGAATGGCTTCCGGTGGTTAATATGCGAACTAGCAGTTCGCCACCTGGGAGTTTAGATATTCTAACCCGACGATCGTCAGTCACCTCGGAAGTATAGTGCAATTCACTGTCACCTTGCACGTGTCAATGCCTAATCCAATAAGACCTTAATTGATCTTGTTCCATTCGAGTTTTCAGAATCATTAGTGATGGTTTATTTGCGTACTGATAATTCTCAGAAGACTAGCAACGGAAGAAGACGGCGTCTGTTTAGACAAAAAGTTTTGGCCTGTTTACAAAAGTGCAAACACCTTGCTGTGCCCTTCATTCTTTCATTTTATCGATGTTTATCAAGGCTTAATTGTGAGGTAGCGATTCTCAAATCATTGTTTCCGGAAGTCGGAAGAGGTTGACGAACTCCTCTGAGATTAGATAGGTGGTACGATCCAGATTATATTCATTTATAAATTTGAAGAAAAGGTTTGAATGACTGTCCTTCTCTCTGACTGAAGCGGAAGTTTGAAAGTGGTCTGAATTCTCTCCCACACTTTTGAAGACGATTAGTAGCATTGCTTCAAATAAAGCCAGTGATAAACTGACGGACAAAATAGACAAAATAGCAAAACTCAATGATTCACATGATACTCGTTGATCGGCCCTATGCCAGTCAATCGGCCTTGTTACATCGAGAAAGCCTGGAATGGTACCATAGCCAAAGCTCTCGATGAAGTAGCTAGAATTATTGGTCGAGTTTATTCTTTATGCATGACATCTGTTGATCCATCTTGTAGTATCACCGTATAGTGTTGTACGTTGAGTCCGAAAACGTGCTAACTACCAGGCAGCAAAATATATCAACTTAGATTTGAAATTTTGTTCTCACACTGTCGCAACTTGCTTCTCTTGCTTCTTGATTGTATTAAAAGCATCAAAATTCATAGAGACGATGTGAATGTAATGACTGATTAGATTTCCACTTTATTAAACCAGAAAATAACTTAACTAGGGCCAACTTATTAAATCCAGCAACCCAAAATGTGGACTTTCGCTGATCTTGTAGACAAATGAATCGTTTTGGATTACGCTTAAATGAGCTGAGTGACGCAACAACAACCGTAGTATGTGCATGGTGTACTAATTATAAGTAGCAGTTTACCAACGAAGTCAGTGTAAATCCTTCCGCAGCGGTTTTCACTAGGACATTTAATGTTAGGCATTCAGCTCTTTATTTCTCCCATAATTTCAGTTCCTCGTCATCTGATCACTGTCCATATGACGCGCAACCACTGGCGTACGAGGCTAGCAGAAAGTCAAGGTCGGGCTCGTCGATAGTGCTGGACACAACCGCTGAAGCAGTCAGGCGTCAACTGACCTCCCACGAAGTCTCTGCCGCAAACTGCCCCGACTGTCCTTTTGTACCGAACTTGGCCAGTGCAACCTATTATCAAAAATTACGACTAGATGTGAACACTATGACTGTTGACAGTGAGTAAGACATGTATGAAAAAAATACCGAAGTATTTAAAGAGTCATTTCCTGTTTGTTATCTTGAAACTTATTGTCGTATCTACTAAATCCATCTTCTCGATTAAGAGATTGATGTATGCGGACTGTGGATGGATAGATTTCGCTTTCTTTTGCTTCATTTTACTTTCATCAGAATGTTTCGCGACGTCTTTAGTGTAGATTTTTCTTTGCCTGCGCATTGATATTGAAGGGCATGGATTGCTTGAACTTAGGACGTCCGCCGATTCCAGACCAGAGCTTTCTACCGCAAGATCAAAGGTGAATTGATAAAAAACAGACGGCATTAATACCCAGTAAAAGGAAACCTTGTTCCACCCAAATCAGACGCTGCCTACATACTTTTTAATTTAATCTACGATGAACTACGCAAACCGACACTTTCAGACTTGACTGCCTAGTTGATCAGCATGCAGAAAACACCTACCCTGTACTGCCGGACGAATTCTGTATGGAATCTCAGATGACCAATGTCTTCAATGTATAGTTTTGACGCAGTCTGTCCTCAGAGGACTTGGTTAGCGCTATTGGTCAAAATTAGTAGTTTTCGTCAAAAATTAGGTAATTGTTGGTGAGAGAGAGAGACGTAGAATTTTCGTTGTTAAATTAGTCCTCTTTACAGATTCGGCCATTTTCTGCGCACGTTTGCACCCATCCATGGCTTAAGACTTACCGTTAGATAGGACCAGCATGAAATCTTGATTTGTAAACGAAATTGAAAGTGAGGCACAATTCAAAAATACCCAGGCGGTACAATGGGATAAAAATGCCCACGGTCTAAAGGCTTTCGTAACAAGCCGCTGTTCAAAGTCCGTAAAGGATCCCATTTTCTGAAGGTCGAAATCGATTAATATTAAGTTCTAAAAGCCGTCGACGGTAATGAGATCACAACAATAATCTCCGGAATAAAGACTTTGCCTGATCAGATGGTGTCCTCTTGGAAAATTGTCGTCAAAACAAAGCATCTTTCAAAGCACGATAAAATTTCGGAATATAACTGTGACAGTATGCTACGCAGATTTGACTTTTACTGGTCTCGTAGTGCGTGCGACTGGGGCATTTTGAAGTTCTGTCTAATGAAAAAAGGACAGCTTTTTTCGTACCACACATCAAAGGTACCTCACTAAGCTGATGAAGAATCATGATGATCTCACGACATGTTACTTGATGGACAGTGTAAAACAACATCGATGAAAAAATAGAATGATGGACAGAACAGTAGATGGTAAATGTAAAATATACCTGAGAAGTTGAAAACCAAAAGATGAAATTTTACTTCCGGCCATGGTAGGTACAAAATTCTTAGATTGATCTCTAGTATGGCAATGTTTCTTATCCTTTTAAAATGCAGAATCCTCAGGAAACAAACTAATTAACAGTTATTCGCAATTAATCTGTCCAAGCCAGGATCATAAAGGACAAATCGTTAGCCAATAAGCCATGTTATCGGATATCTAGCCTAATCATAGTCACTTTCCACAGACTGAAACTATATTGCTTACTAGCTTCATTTGATCTGTTGATGGTCCTTGAGAGGACTCTAGTAACATTAATGATTTTGTACCCATCATTAGTGGTCGAGGCAATTCAACAGTCTACTAGTACGGGTAATCGACCTGAAGTGATTATAAGGCAATAGATGTACACCAAATTTCAGTGAATCATGTCGTATCGGTCCTCATCTGTACTCATACGGGCCTGGTCACCTGCGAGGCCCTCGGCTTAGGATCCTGATTGCGGACAAATTTCGAACAGTTTCTTGGCTAAAATCCGACCAAAATCTGGTCGTAGTCAAGCACTCAACATCGTTGCGTTGCACAATGTAGATGGCATATATGTATTCTCATACAACCGGCCGGTTTCTCTACTTGTCAGCCTTAGTTAGCTGCAACTCTTTCTTTTAAAACAACATATTTTGGAGCATCTCTAATAAAGGAATTACGGGGTAAAAATAATCAAAATCTGATTTTATAAATACCGTTCAGCGTGGATGGAATGAGAATGCTTCATCAGCTACCACTGTTGATGCAGACAGTGATCATCACCAAAATAATAAACAGGTTTTCAAGGCAGTTGTGGTTCTCATTTGTTGGTCGCTCATCAATCTGTGAAACTTGATGAATGGTTCCCTTGTGAAACAACCAGTTTTGCAGGCTCAGTTCCTTAATGATTAAGGAGAACACTGTCTTATAACATGACTGATAACCCCGTGCACTGAACAGGGCATGTCCCACACCCCCTAGAGCCCACTACACGGGGGTGGGGAGATCGATGATTGGAACCATGAAATTTGGCACAGTACAGAACCTGTCAAAGTCCCAGCAGATCTGGTAAAGAGCCTACCGACAGAGAATAGATAGTGTCATTCTCTGAATTCTAAAGTACATTAGATAGCTTAGTTACCTACCACTAATATTTCATCAATAGTTTGTTGAAACACTAGCAGTGACAAACTTTATGCTGTTAATTCAACGCCTGGTAATTTCTGACTGGAATTAGTGGGTGAAACTAACTGAACACTTGCAGATTCGGTTGAACTCAGTTTTCATAGCCAAGCAAGCTTCGTTTATTTCCTTCGTAGCTTCTTGGGAGGTATGCACAAAAAGCAGACGTAATCCGTTTAATCGTTTTCTACACGCTGCATGCTTGAGTCTGATAAGCGAGAAAATGCTTTTGGTTGTCTATGCACATGGTGCGTGCTGGTAGCTTGTTTTTAGTTGTGGCAGTGAAATAATTGAACATTTGTGTGGGTCCATATACCTTAGTCTTTTAAAACGAATCTATTCTCAAAAGGGAAGGTTTCACTAACAGCTGCTGCGTTTACTATTTGAACTTGGTCTCGTGAAGAAAGACTCATTACGTTATTCTCTGAACTTCATAGTCATGGACAGTTTGTTGGAATAACAAGGCTGGTATCATGATCATCATCGTCGCTATCGACGCCAAAGGCCAGTTGCGCAGTCTAAGCTAATCCACTGATTGCCAGAATGCAGTGCAGATCTGATACAACTCGACCTCATCTTACTCACCTAGTACAGTATTCCAAAACCACTCGAATTGCTGATTCCGTAAACACGTCAAATTAAGGTCACAAACGAATAAGTACAACAGATTCACACTACATTTAGCATTCAAAACTATAACAAACAATTAGCTGACGTTATGAAAAAGCTCGCATCTATTTATTTGTGATCATGCCAAAGCCTAACATTAAAATATGATTTGCAAATTATTGGAGGGGAAAATATAGGTTGCATTCGCATAACTAAATATACAGTCGACATCTGTTTTCTGTTATGTGTATCCTTATGAGTGTTTGTGCTAGTGCACACATACGTATGAAACGGATCGTGGTTGCAATTAGCAGGTGGGAGAGTGCAATTCACACCCGTGACTCAGATCAGCAAGGGATTTGAGAGATCTTCGGGGATAGCAAATCAACCGGAGACGCTTCAGCTTTTGCACGAAGGGCTTTGGGCACACAACGGGACGAATACTTACAGTGCCTATTGTAGATGGGACTCAGTACTTCGCCAGCCTTCAGTTTATTAACAGTAACTAAGGAGGTGGAATCAGTCAAGAGTGGACGTAGCACTAGGGCAATTTCGTTGATTCTGTTTCGTAAAGCAGGAAATGTGATGAGGTGTCTTGGATAAGCAACGCTTACTGACTAATTATTCTGCCGACTAATTCGGTCCCTCAACAATCATTGACTTTTTCATGCAGAGTTTCGCTCCGATTATCGATCGGCATAATCATCGCGAAGTAGCCGCAGCTGTGTTTATGTCTGATTCGGGTAGAGGTTGTGACGAGTCAATACCCAGTACCCTTGGAGATTCCAACTTCTTAGTGAATGTGACGTATATATGTACACACACACGTACACGGATACACGGCTGCAGATTTAGTTATACGACTGCAACCTATCTTTTCCTCCCTGATCACCTGTAAATCATTTAGTTTTAGGCGTTTCTATAATTATGAATAAATGAAAGCGAGCTTGTTGTGTTTTGTTGTTTCTCGGTGTAATCTTCGGGACATTTTAGAAAAAACTAACTGACTGCTAGTCCCAAAAGTCAAAATATTCTTTACACAGGAAGTGAGGTAAACTTGTTACAATTTCACCCTGTCCCCGTCTGATTAGGATGTTCTTAGCTATGTTGGTGTCTCCAGTTTACTTTATGTAGTTGCAAACGAAATTCACAACGAAATTCACAACGAAATTAACAAGACAATCAACAAAAATCCTTGCCTGTTTTTTCACATTGGAACTGCAAAGGAGCGCGCAACATTTTTATGCAGCGTCCACCTTTTTCTTCCGATTAACGGGACACAAAAGACCGCAAAGGATGACTTTTGTCTATTGAGAAATATAGAATGAATTAAACCATTGCTAGATACTATGAACTCGTTCATGTCTTTACAGTAAATTTAGCACAAACGTTAGGTGATGCTGACTATCAATGATGACAACCGCACAACAGGCTATAATGGGCTATGGGAAAACCTAAATATTGCTAAAGAAAAGTAATTTGTTTTAACTTGTTTTAAACATCGCGGGTTCCTTCCCTTTCAGTTCATGATGTGCGTTTCTCCTATACTGTGGGCTCTTCGCCGGTTCCATTCGCAACGGCCAAAGATTGCTTCGGCTCAACCGTTTGTCCTCAGGTAGGTTTTAACAGGATAATCAAACTAATCAAATGCTGTATGCATAAGATGAATAAAATTACTGTCGCTTATAGCTATAAAAAAACCGCAGTATTCATCAAGAACACTAGTGAGTTAATTTTGCTCCCGAAGGAATTTCCCGTAGATGCAACAACAACGCATAACTAACCACTGAAGGCACTGTTGTGGTACTATACAAAGTGTTCAGCAAACCTGGATAAAATGGGGACACATTGTAAATTCATAATTTGAAGCTTGATATTTTTATAAGTGGTAGAAACAGCACAAGCCTCCCAAAGTTACACGACTCTTCAGCTGTACCTGCTTGCACGCATTTTCTCGCGGGTATTAAACAATCGGGGTCAGGTGTCCACAAATTTCTGGCATAGACTGCAGAGCCGACCGATCTTATATGTAGGAGAATTCGTCACCAGCGAGGAACAACAACTGGGACTCAAGTGCTTGTCGTACAAACTTGGTTCCGGGCCAACTCTCTACGCTTTCCTTTGCTCAGATTCAGAACAGAAGTCAGTTACCTTCTGGAGCTTTCTTCTACCGGCAGGAGCACAGATTAATTCCTTATTTCAAGGAGGTTCCTGGACTAGGGCTGCGAATTTTGAGTTTTATTATTTAGTCTCAGCAGCAAGTCCAATTCAACAATCTAGGATGAGGCATCAGATAAGTGCCTCATTCACAGCCATGGAGACTGCTGTCCAATGCTTTCGGCAAATCACAGCCTATACATGCAGTCAGAATCTTTGAATGGCAATGAGTCAGCCGCATGCTGATTAGTTCTAATCTATTCAGCAATAATCCGAGTCTCGTGGGTATTATTTTTATCCTTCACTGCAAGTTTGCTTACCATATTTGTTTAGGTTTTGTAAAGAGACGCATATTGGTCTGTGCTATTGCTTACAAAACTAAATTGGATAATTTATATTCAAAACCGAATAGAAATAACCGACTTAATACAGATTCTTTACTCTAACATCTCTCAAAAAGTACAGCTGACCTAAACAAGGCAGTTATCCAGACACATTTCTCACACATTTCTGTTGAGCACAGAACTAATAACATTTAAGATAAAATATCGCAATTAAATCTCGACGATTCTCGATACCTAACTATTCTTCCCGTGACTGATAAAATGCAAGTACAAGTACGACACCGACGAAATGCATGTCGTAGTGGAATGATATAAACTAACACGGCTGAACTTTAGTCAAACTGCAGCAATGTGTCGTTAGCTGAGGAATAAACTCACGACTGGCGGTCGTCAAACTACTGGTAATAGGCTATCAGGACCTCAAGCGCTGGGTTTGGATGTCCCCGCCACCAGTTTATTCCCTCCCTCTATAAGCAGCGTGCAAATGGCAGTGGTCTCTTTTTAGATAAAAGATAGGTAATCACAACCTCAATCTTTTGATAACTCCCAGATTCTTGAGGCCCAAATGAGAAGGTCATGCACTTTAGCACCTAGACGATTTAGGTTGCACTTTAGTGGATTATGGTACATCAATACTTGGCAAGATGACACTACTGCCAATGCGTTTGCTGCATAAAAGCTGGTGGATTCTGGCCTGTTTCCGTAAGAGTAGTCTACCGCCGTATTCGCTTGCCGTGTACACAGCAGTCTAATAACGTCAAAGTGTGACGATTCCAATTAATTTCACTTTGATCTTAAATGAGACTTTGATAAGCAACTCCTCTAAATTTCTAGTGATTATCCTCAACCCTTCATACTGGACTCGGGTCCCAATCGAGAGCCCGGCTTCTCAAAGTGCATCTAAACCATTGCAACAGCCTGAGTGAATAGATTGTCTGGTATAAAACCCCATATTTCTCACGACATTTTGAACTCATTCATTCGTCCTAATGTCTACTCTCATAAGGAAAAATTTTGAGGATCTTGTTTTTCGTACCTACAAAAAATGACGAGGATGGAAAACATACATAGAACAATTTGACGTCGGCCAAGGACAACCATAAAAATTAAGGAATACGGTGTTCACTAAAAAAGTCCTATTTGATTGGAACGTCCAAGTGTCTTGATAGAAGAACTGAAGCGATTTTGGCAAAAATTGGTTTACAAAGCATATCACCCATAAATTAGTAGACTAGTGACGTTTCCATTCGAGTTCTCACGGTATCCATTAATGAACCAATGCAGTTGAAAAATCAAAGAGTATAACGGAAGCACGAGTCGTCAGTCGGTCCACACGACATTATGTAGACCTCGGTGACCAATCAGAAACTGAGTTACAAAGCCGATGCCCGTTCGACCATATTGTGTCCCACCAATAAACCACACAAATACACCAAAGAGGAAATGACCGGAAAAACATGTCCTTAATGATGCTTTCATATAAACTTAACAGAATATCTTTGTCACTTATTTTCATCAGTACTTGACGGTGCGATGCAGGAAGCAACTTAGACTGAAAAGCGATTTTACGGTCTACTTAGAAGCCTTTCCTAGGTTTGAAAATGTACCTGATTTGGTTTCCGGTATAAAGAAATAGGAATCTTGAACTATATCAGACGGCCGACGGTGGCCAAACGGATTAAGTCGTGGCGTCTGGACGTGAAGGTCGCGAGCTCACCGCCGGTCAACTTCCTCACTGGACAGCCCTTTGTTGGCCGCAGCCCTCTTCCTGAAAAATGATGTACATTGTTATTTCATTAATAAAGAAAGTAAAAGACAACAAAAAGATAGAATTGTATCGACTGAACGGATAGGCCCTGTGCAACTCAGAAGATTGAAAGTAAAAAATAAGAACGGCAACATCTCTAAGAAAATCTGGTAGCTGGTCTTTATCATGTACCCATTATCATAGAGTTTCATGTCATTTTGGTTTTATTATAACTGATACTTCGGCTGGACCCGGACTCTGAAGGAAAGTTTTATACTTCACCGGTCAACTACGCCCGTCGCGTTGTTTTGCTAACCAATGGACGGATAAAATAAAACTTCTGGAAACTCAAGAGTGAAAATTGTCACATATCAACCATTGAGTCTTTCCCCAACAGTACATACAATCCATGTAATCTGTGTCAGGTTTGTACTCGTTCTATAAAGCTCATTGGTTCTCAGCATTTTCATTGCATTTGATCATTTAATAAGTATTTCGCATAGTCAAAACAATTTCAGTGAGCCATTGGTATTTTGTTTCTGACTGTAAGATATACGATGACGTAGTTTCAAATATTACTCATCCAGACTTATGCAGTACTGGTTCGAACCTCAATGGATAATTTCTATTCAGATTGCTTCGTGTCTCTGCAACACGACAATTCCATTAATAACCACGCAATGAATGGTAGCAGCCTGTTAATACTTTAAAACATATGACATTATTCATCACGTAACATCTGCACTCGAGTCGCCAATATGAGGAAAAAGAAGCATTTTTTCGGCTGTTCCCTCTTTCCCAGGAACTATTATTAGTCCACATTCATCTCCGCAGAATGGGGACGAGAGCCCAAGAAGGACTCCTTGGAATTGAGTGCCTTAGATGTTAGTCCATTAGAACAGGCACCTAGTATTTTACCACACCTCATGATAAAATGCAGCAGTAGACTACTACTCGTTGGTATCTAAATCACGGCATGGACGTGGTGCAAAATTATTCCCGAAGTGCATTTTCTATTTCTTGGGTATTATTGCTTATCAGGCGAATGCATTCGGCGTTCTTCTGACTAAACACATGCTTAATATGATTTTCTGTGACGACATATTCCATCAAAGTTGCGGTGTGCAAGCCGCTGCAACCGAACGTTATTTTATTCTGATGGCTGCGGCAACGTAGCCGTTGTTCCAGGCACAATTAATGCACGGAAGTATATTGAATTCGTGCAAACAAACGAGGTTCAGGGTGACGGTCTTCCCTGAAATCAAGGGGACTCGCCGTCTATTAGTGGTAATAAGTACATCTTACGAATCACAGAACAAGAACCTAGGTGATTGCACTGGACTACTTCCGCTGGTTAGTATATTTATATATTTTTACTCCCTACTAGTGAAATCATGTTGGTCGTTCTTCGAGGCGAAAACTGTTCGGTTAGGCTTAGTCATTTTAGAACAAGCGGACATGAGTTTAAGCCGAAAGAACCCTAACATTTTTTGAATGAGCGTCCTGAGTTAGTTGCTGTACATACAAAACTCTCCAGAGAAAGTTCGCCTCGTTGCAGAGTAAAACTGCCCTGTTTTTGGTCGAATTCTCTGCATAAAACCAACTGTATCCAACAGGATTACTGAGTAGTATACTGACTGAAGTGAATTCGAAATACATGCTTCCGTTGTCTGCGATGTATTGAAACGTTTTCAATTAACGTGGATGAAAGTTCGCCATTAACATTTCGTTTAAGCTTATTAGTTCTGAGACTTTGACTTCTAAATAACTTGTTGTGAAACTATGATTTTCATCATATAGAAGACGAGGAAACAGACTGAGTATCCCAATGAGCGACTACGTAGAACAGCCAAACCATCCAGATGTAACAAATAACTGTTTTCATGTTTGAAAAATGTTATTCTTTTTTTCTCAGATTTTGTATTCTCATACCCCAATGAACTTGTTATGGTTCACCCAATCTGTATTCCAATATCTGTTCCTTTGTTTTGTTTCATGCCTAAAATCGTATTCAGTACCACTTGCCAGTAAATATCTCTTGACAAGCAGTACACGTACACATTACATTACATTGGATTTCCGTAAGCAAAGCACTTACTTGCACAAAGAGTTAACCGTGGTATCCGAAACATCAGTTTGCTACAAATGTGCTCGACCTAACTGTATTTTACGTCCATCCAGAACATATGCCATGCAAGTAGAAAGTAAAAACACCGATGTAAATCAAGCGATCTACGTCGTGTGGCCTCGGGCCCAGTTCCTGTTACCGTCAGTCGCCGTTCCATTCAGAAGCCTAACTTCGATCGCATACCCTTCCTCAACCGTTCCACATTTATGATTTATTTAGTGAAAAAGAACTGTAAAGATTGTTCTTACTAGTAATTTAAGTCTCTAAGATTTTCAGTGTTGCCAAAATAAGGATTTGAGTGTGACATAATTTTGCCCAGTAAATTTGTCAAACTTTCTCTCTGGAAAATATCAAAATAATTTTCAGCTTCATTACAAAAACGTATTAGAGAGAAGTACACCATTTTTTGTCATCGAGCCTATATTTGCACATGTACGCGCGAACTCTGACAAGTTCGATCAATTATCACTTTTCAACTGAGGTTCCGGAATGCATAATGATGCAATCTACGTTCTCTGTGAAATTTATCCAAGGAACTTTTTGAAAGCAAAAAAAGTGCTCCGTTCAACGGCCACTGTTGACCTCTTCGTTCTTAAGTCAACGGGTTGCATAGGTACATAAATGAATGTTTATCGAGTACAATTTTTATTGGTAACGAGAAAGTCTTCCTAAGCTGAAGACAGTTAAACTACAGCTCTCCTTATCATACGGATGAATAATCAAAGATTTCTCCGAAAGCACACGACCGGTTTCGCGGTTATTGCCGCTCTTCAGGTATGCTTACCCGGTATAATTCTATTGAACCACTCATATACTAGTGCATTCTTTTCTTAGTTTCTCACTAGATTCTCATGTGAATCGTTCGGAGCATGAATGGATGATAAGTCCATTTAAGAATCATATGGTGATTTGTCAGAAACTTTTCGTCAGTGCCATAAGGCTAACCTTCAGAAAGAAGACAGTGTTCGGAAGTACTGGTTTTTCTTGGCAATAATGTCTCGCGTGCGGATGGATGAAAAATCCCGTACTTTCGGTCGACAAAAAGCTTCCGACGAATCATCATATGATTCTTAAATGGACTCATCATTCATTCATGCTCTCAATCATCCAGATGAGATTCTAGTCATAAAAGCATAGTTCTTCCAAGAAGATCTTCACATAACATGGCACATCGTTTTTCCTAATCCGTCAGCAATTCATTCAGATGTAATATTCAAGAGCTCAAATTCAAATTAGTTTATATTCTGTGAAGGCAATTTTCTCAGCTTTTATCTTCATCTTCGGTAGATTCTCTAGTATTTGTTTCCGAAATTATTTTATTTTTTTCTGTCTTCCTAGGGTCGCTTTCATATAGATCTACGGGGTACTGGTCTTAAGGTCAGTACGAAGACAATTTGGGAAGGCTCTTCGCATGATCATGTTGCCTCGTTTATTCATCGATCTGATGTGAGTAAGCCTCTACTCCCAGTGTACTTATTTTCCAATCCCATTCGTCTCTCGACAAGAGGGTAACACACGTTAAAAGTGTGGGGAACAGGTGCATGCTTCAATTTTTTGACGTTACATTTCTGATCTGATGTTATTGCCGCACCCGAGTGTTGTTCGCAACCTCACCTTTGTTCACTATCCAGTACACATACATGAAAGCTGGGGAACGATTCGTGTGGTTCATGTCAGCTTCCATTTCAGTGGGGAAAATTGTGGTTGGGACCATTATGTTTTAAATTTCAAAGTGGAAAGCCAAACAAAAAACCTGAAGATGACTCGGTCAACACTTGGTATTTCAAGGCTAATATGGAAAAAAAAATAGACAACACTATGCACTTGCTTTTATTCAATAGTCATTGCAAAATCACAAACTAGAGTGCAGTGGATGGCGGGCACAAAACTTGAAGCAATTGCCAATATTTCTGTGAGTAATCAAATAGATGAATTCTGCTACAGTAAATCCCAGTCAAGAAGGACTGCGCTTTGAATACATGGATGACATAGTATGTTGGCGAAAATAGTTCAATAACTGCTAGGATTTGTCCAGATATTTTTAAAGAATGATATTGAAGACCAACTGTCATAAAAAACATTCCTTGAAATCTGAGATAAGTTATTAAAGAGATCACTAAAGTAGATTGAAAATAAACAGAATATGACAACAGACCAAATTCACGACGGCTTTCCGTCTGGTATAGCAGTTCATCTGCTGTTACGGTGACGCTTACAACAGAAGATTAGATCGAAGACTTCTTCCCATTGGTTGGTCATATCGATTTCTCAAAACAATAGACATTTATTGTGGTCGTGACCTGCAGTTATCGAATGTGAAACGTACCATAGCAAGCAAACACATAATGCATCTAAGTTCATCACTTAAACTCTTATTTCGTAACAGTAGATAGGTTTTAGCTTTAAAATAAGCTAAGGAAATTCATTTACCGAATCCAGTTTTTTATACGAAGAAGCTATCAACATGGACTTTGTTTGGCACGCATATGACAACGATTCTTTGTTGAAGAGAGTTCAATCAATGTGCTTATTTGCCGCGGCTGATAACTGAATATCATATAAATTCCAGGTTGCTTTACATGAACTGTTGAAAGGAGTAATACTTCGCAGTAGTGGTCTCTTGTAAGCACTGTTCAACCTGATAAATGCGCTCAGTTTCAGATAACCTCTTCCTGTCCCAAGGAATTTTTCGACAAAAACTAATTACATTTCAGATAAAACGGGAAGTAAATACGTTATTTGGCCAACTGTCGGTTTCGGTTAGGTGCACTAAGAGGATTCATACAAAACAATATTTCTCCATTGCCCAACATCAGAATTTTCTGCACTCCTGTTACTGTACAACAAACATCGTCTTTTTATCCATTGTACTCGTTTCAGACTCGTCAAGTCATTGTTGGTCGGTGTGGAGGAAAGTGTGTCGGATGTTGGCCTCGGCCCGGACTCTATCTCGAAGTACACGAAAGCGAAGCAAAAAGTTTGAAAATCACCGGTGGTCACTGATTACTGAAAATGAGGGTTGTCCGATCCTCCCAGGAAATGGAAACAATACCTAAATCCAAAAGGCATCGTTGATTCACTCTCAAGGCCAATGAGCCTGATAACAATAGAACATTTTCAGATCCCCACCATAAAGACTGCCATTTTGGCGCGTTGCAGTTGAAGTTCATGCATTTGCTTCCTGCTAATCTCACACTAACTTACCAATTATCGTGGATCGTGGCACTGTCCCATCAACCCCTTCGAACCCCGTACCATAGAAATTTTCTAACTGGAATTTGTGCGGCTGGGAATGCCCTAAACTAACTTGCCTAATCATCATCATTGCCAGTATCGTTTCTGACCTACCAATAAAAACCCCACTGTAAACAAACCCCCAGTCAGCTATGCACATCAAAACACTCCCACAGGTAGAACTTAAAAATATCATCGGATGTGCTTTCAAGGTGCCCGGGAGTGTAACAAAAACAACTTCTACCAACACGAATAAGTTCATCCACTAGTTTGCGCATGCAGACAAACAGACGGGCATACGTACACAATCATGGACACCAACAAAGTGAAACATGCGCTGCGAGAACTACCTAAGCCTAAGTGGCCGTGTGACAACAGCAGGCTCATTTTAGCGGATATATGTATCGTAAACTAATTACCATTGTTCAGCATATCAGTATCACTAGGTCAATATCATAACACAACTGAACAGTCCTGTGTGCATTATAGAATCTATGCAAAGTGGTTTAATCTAAAAAGTCTATTCAGAAGACAATCAAAATAAAAAACAAATGGTAACGCTTATATATGATAGAAATAAAATCTCACAAAAATGTCCCCAATGTGGTTTAACGTTTCATCTCTCTCTTCTCTTTGACTGTGTACCTTTAAATAATACGGGACTTGCGCATTGTCTATGTGCAAGCACCGCGCTACTTCTGTTGCCAACATGATTCAAAAAAAATTGTTAGAAAATTTTCAACTTTTTCGTCGTCTTGTTTTATGGCATGAATGTTCATTAATGTATACACTCAAAACATTCCGAAAGGTACTTGGCTTCTTCCGATCCTTACACTCTCAAATACGATCCACCTGTGTTCCTTTTCCCACTCATGCGGAATGGCCCATCCACCGGGAGTTTAGTGAACATATTTCGAAAAGCAATAAACGTGGTTACACAAACGAACCTCTTCAAAGTTATACAAAGCATCCTGGAAAAAGACAGACACTGTTTAAACAGGAACCTTGTAATTTTGTTCAATTACTGTCAGAACTGAAATTTGCGGTGACAGATTTAACCACGATTTCTGAGTTCGATTTCTGCGTCTCATTCAGCGGTTTAACTCTATTCCTTTAAGCTTTCATGTTCTTCTTGACGTCCCTGCGTGCAGGCATTTGCAAAGCCGGCAAACTTGAAATCGAGTGTCCACGTGCATGATGTACAACGTTCAGCTGCATAGCCTGGTGATATGCTTGGATGGCAATTTTCGATTTTACTGAGAGATACAACTGTCCCCAATTTCCTCTCCTGGCATCAAGCTCTCTAATGTGTAATAATCAATTTTGTTACTTATTCATGTAACCTAGATATATTGCATATCCATACACGTTGCGATTTCTGATAAAAAAGAAAGGGACGTTTAATTGCTTATAATTTTGTGTCAAACGGAGTGCCTATCATGAACATTCTGAACCTTGCGGTACAAAGCACTAATCAATGGGGCTTTCCTCATGGAAATACCATTCACGAGGATGAACCAAAAGGAAGAAGTTCTATACGTTTGTCAGTGAGCGACCCAAGCAAGGATTTCATCACTACAGCTTTTGCGTTTCTCATAGAAACCAACAGCCGAGTTGTAAGTGAGCAACAACAAGTGTGAACCATCGATTTTTCCTCGATGGTCACCAATACGGCATTATGGTATTTTCCACTAATGAAATGATTGTCGTCACTGCATTGCGAATCAGCATAAAAGAGAAATCACAGTATTTAGGGCGCCAGTAATTCAAATGCTTATGAATTGTTGCAATCTTTAAAGGTGCTATTTCCTTTCCTGATTTTCTTGAAACATAGAGGAGGCTAAAGAGAATGACAACACAAACGATGGAAAGCTAGATGTAGTAAGTCTATCCAATTCATTCAAAGAAAGCCTGAAAACACAGGGTATTCCGACCTCGTACCCTATATTTCTTCCGTGTTCACTGAAGTACCCGCCGACGACATCGGATGGCAAAGACTGTGTGTTATCTGACCATTTGAACTTCGGTGGTCGGAATGGGTTGCCGAATAATCGCCTACTAAATTGTAGTACTTTTTCCGACAATTTTACTCTACTCATGAGTAACAATGAGCCGATTGACGGTTGTGAAATGAAATTTTTAAGGTTTGCTACATCGTTTTTAGTAATTCAGTGGTACGTAGCTGGAATTCAACATCACGTATAAGCATTGCTTTTTTATCCTTACGTTATTTTCCAACGCATAGCTACGAAATAGGGTGGACCAGCAGCGGGAGGATTCGAGCCCGTGACCTCCTTCGCGGATACCTGTGACACCTTCCGCCCGGTCAGTCTTCCGCGAAGTAGGTGGATGTATTGAAGTGCGGAAGCCAAAAGACTGTCTGTTTCCTCCTGATTGCAGAGCATGCACTGGAAAGGCAGTCTTCGAATGGGTTGAGTGACCGAACTGGGAAGTACAGAAACAGAAAGTCAGTTTGAACCGAAGCCCAGTAAACCTATCAGCCAGCGGAATCTTACGTGACGAAACGTGCATGACGACATGCAGGACACGCACTGCACAGCATTCCCCAAAGAAAGAACAGTATCAACCAGTGTCAACACTTCGCAACCAAGCCGGTATGAGAGTGTACAGGACAACCGCCTGTGTACACAGTTTATATCAGTAATGAATAATCCCCCATACTACCAGTTCAATAAAAATGTTCGCACTTTAGTCAAAACTAAACAATTGGCAGTGAAAACAACTGAGCGAAAAATGGCCCGAGGATGACTGGAAACAGGATAGAATGCTGCTCACCAACAGTGGAGTGCAATTTCGTCTTGAATGCAGTACGAAAGACTTTTATGAATTTTAATAATCAAATTGAAAATGTCGAAAATTACGGCTTATCGCTGGATAGGTCTAAAAGAAAGACAAATCGTAGAGCAGTTAATGGGTGTCCTATGAAACCGTCGTATGTACAACCTTAGGGTTGTACATACGACGAAGACCAAATATGGCAGAAATAAACAAGGTGATGAAATCTTCCAAACTGGCCATTACAGTTTATAGGACACGAACCTTGGTAGGGAATAATTACGATTTCGAAGGTGTGAGTGGCTAGGTATAGATGTATGGTGTGAAGTAGAGTCGGGCATACCATACGGCATTACCGGTAAGTGGGATGAATGATTAGGTCACTAATGTAATCAGGTCCGTGTCAAAATAGTCGGTGTCCTTATTGTGTGGATATATATATATATATATATATTTATATACGAAAATGTGCTTTACTCCATTTTGCACAAAAACTAATATTTCGTTTTTTTCCCATTCTTTCCCGACTTTCCTGGCCCTCATTGCTCGATGATAACCCATCGAGCTGATTTTAATCATGCCTCGACACTTTTCCGTACTGTATTCAATTTGGCTGATCTATCAACTTCCCCAATTAGAGATAACTCCACCTTAGAATTATTACCAATCATCCCGAGGTATTTTTTCTTAGACTACGTGCTCCAATCTGAACCAGTGATTAGTTTCTGTTACTTTTAAAACCCAAAGTTTATTCCCCGACAGCTTTCCAATTTTTCATGTAGCCTAACCAAAATACGACTAAGTAATTTTCTTGGAAAAACCTTCTTCAAAAATTTCTTCTTCATGCAAGTTTGTTGTTTTCTTTTGAACCTCTAAATACTGATGTCACTCAATCTAATTTTTGATACTTGTTCTCTAGAAAAAGTTTCTCTCTAACGGCTGTATTGCTTCACCCAAATTGAAGGCCTTAAGGAGATCGAAAGAACCCTTCTATAAATTACTTAATTCCTAGAAAGTCCGATTCCTTATTAACAAAGGATGTAAAACGGATTGACTTTTTGTATACAAACCAAATCCTGACCAGCTGCAACAGCAGACGCCTCCGCCATCGGATTTGGCCTTGTTTGGGAAGAAAACGAAACCAATAAGCCTTGCTGCATATGTGGAAAGTACCAACCCAGCGTTTATCTACCCACGTAATGACTCCGCAGTTTCATGGTTCCTGGATGAATGTGCTGACGTAACACCCGTTTCTAAAAAAAGGTTGTTTAAACTCCTTCGCTCGACCAAAATGGCCACCGATATGGGTCCTGATGGCTTGTCATCATTTCCTCTAAAGTATGATGCGGCTTCACTAACTGATTTGTTTACTTCCGTTCTTAATACCTCCCTAAACAAATATTCCATTACCGATTGTTGGAGACCACCCACTATTGTGACCACCCCAAAGCCAATAATTCAAGTATTCCAGCCAAATCTTTTTTTCTCATCGCTCTTACATCATGCGGTCTTAAAGTGACGGAATGCCCGTCTTGAGTCGCCTAACTTGTTAGTGTGCCCGATGATTCCCTTCAGTTTGTTTAGACACCAAACATGTCCACTTTAGATCCGGCGGCTTCCCTGGTTCATAACATCTCCAAAAACTTGGATTCATCCTTCAAATCTGCCCGCTGCGCTTTCTTAATTTTTTTCTCTGCATTCGACTCCGTTCCACGGTCTCTACTTCTTCGCTGTCCACATCGCCTCTTGGTATGACTATCAGACTAGTTCACCAACAGAACTCAGTGCACCAGACTGGGACTGGATGACAAAAATCTACTTCGTTGGTAAACAATTATGGAGTCCTTCAAGGAGCTATCCTTTCACCTTATCTGTTTTTAACATACATCAGCAACCAACATCCCAGTTCCCCTGGACAATTATTCGAATATGCTGATGACGTTGCTTTCTGTCAGTCTGCGTATGGAACTGAAGATTTCCTGAAGTTTTCCAACAACTTATCTCTCCTTCATGACTGTTCTCTTCGCTTTGGCTTAGATCTTAATTTGTGCCAATGTATCGCATATTTTAAATTCCCGGTCTACTTAAACATCTGACCCTTATCTCATTAAAAATGGAACCATTTACTAGGTTAGATTCTGCCAAGTACCGAGGAATTACTATTGATAAAAACTCTAGGTAGCCCTCCCGCATTTCCGATAGAAGAAGAAGAAGGCTATCATTCTGCATAAAAAGACTGCGGCAGTTCTAAGTCAAGTAAAAAAACTATCTCCTTATGTTTACCAGTGTTTTTCCTGCTCTTATCTATCGTACCCCGGTCACATTTTCTAGTCTACTAAAGAAAGACCTCAGAATCCGTCGACGTTTGTCAATCATTAGTGACGTATCTTGCATACCACTGAAGGAACTCTGCACTAAACCGTGTGACATGCATCTATCTGCGTGCGAAAAATTTGCAAAAAATTCTTCCGGATCCGCCCCATTTCTTAAAGAATGACATTTCTATATGCCGTTCTACCTTCCGCTCCATAATCTGTCGCTTAAATATCTATAACAACTCAACTTTTCCCTGTGTAACCCGAAATCTCACCAACCGAGGACAAATAATGACTAATATTCTACTCAACCTCACGTGAAATTCAAATGTTTATTTTTCGCTACGCTTTCTTCAACTTTATTTCCTGATGAGGCAGCGAGAACATCCTTTCTGACTGAAACATGGGCACTTACGTACTCAAAAGTCCAATACAATACAATACAGTACATTATAATATGCAATGACCAGTGAAAACTTGAATGCTTCATGGTCTGTATCTGAGTTAGGCATTAGGCCTTGTGTTTATGGTGAATTCATTCGTGACTGTGCTAAGCAAATATATGGAAATCTCTACGCTCCATAAAATTGGTCTTAACCCTTAAGCTTTGAGAGAAGCTCTGAACGAATACCACACTATGTTCCCAAAACTAACAACACTAGAACGGACTATATCACAAAGACGGCCTCTTATGGATAGTTTGTCAGCTAGCGGAGAACATCACATATGTTAATTCAATAATTCAGTTGCAAAAATTAAAACGATTTCATCAGCTGACGCGTAAACCCAGTCACAAGGTGCCAAAATGCACCATCACCAGCCACCCGGAATGGTCCACAAGCTGTCTCAAATGAAATTGAGCAATGTCTTCGCTGAAGTCTTATCTTTAGTCCCTGGACTATGTTTTCCCGGGTGTATGAATGAGATTTTAGATATAGAAGCCCCGTTTGAATTCTTGTTCTGCCAAATTCAAGGCTTACTATTTTAATAGATTGCACTGGAGCAAAACCGAATTTTAATCCGCGTGAAACAGACCGATCGATCAATACTGACTGACTTTATACACGTACGTAAATATGCACTGAAACACTTGGGCCACCAACTCCATACACTAGCTAGCGCTACTTTGTTGCTCCTTACTTGTATAAGTCTACTTTTGAACACAATCCTGGTCCAGTTTCAGACGCAATTGCATTTTCTGCCTCTTGTGTTGAATGAAAATTCACTACCTTTTCCGCGTGCTTTTTTCAACGGATACGATGCTTTTCGTGCAGGTTTTCACGCAACACATGGTTGACCAATCTGCATATCGTGCTATCAAGACTGCACCCTGAGTGGCGTTAAGGCTTACAAGTCGAAAACTCAATCATGCCTGGAAGGTCAATGAGTAGAGGCGTGACGAAATGGTCTCACGTTTGCTCAGCTAAGAGGTCGATTTGGAATGACAATAAAGTAGGTAAGAACGATATAACACTAACTGATCCAAGCAATTCGGCGTTCATTTAGCCATTCTCCAGCTAATTTGCGAACGGATTCGTGTTAGAGCCATAGACTTTGGTTGAAAACCCTAGTCGTTCCCTCTAACAGAGTGCGCGCACCGTATTTCGTGAGTTGAAAAATAACCATTTTGCATCGATCACACAAGACAAACTAGACCGCGTGACCATCTGCTTCAGGCAAGCTGGATATTAATAAACGGGCTAATGCTTAATGTTCCCCAATTATTCGGCCTGCCTTATGTTCGCAAACTCCTCTACACGAAGCTTCCATCTATCCAGTAGTAGGTCTCACAAGATGGACCGGAAAAAATTCATTGCGGGTGTCTCGGTCACGTTCCAGTGACGGATAAAAGACCCAGATCCCCGGGTGTTGCGCTTTTAAGTCAATACCTGCGATTGGAGTTCTAAAAGATAAATCTGGTAAGCACCATACACCCCTAATGCCTTGATTTATTACATCCAGGATTGTAAAACTTATTTGTCTTAAATTATCACTTCCGAGTCCTGCACAAAATTAGCCAACACGATGAAACCACCACCTATCCAATGCAAAACAACGCTGTCGGCGAAAGTGACGATAAGCCAAACTTTCGGTTACCAAGGAAAGCCTGTTTTGTGAAGCCTTGTGTGAATTCGCTTCCATTGTACCGGGCTAGTGATAGGCCACCAAATTGGTTCTGAGCGCATGAATGTTGCATGCTGTTGATTACACTTAACGGGCCTCGGATAATGAGCTTCTTTCCATTTTTCTACACTGCAGATTAGAACCATTGCAACCCCATCGCAGACATACTATGGCCTGAAGACAAAGCTGTTTGGTTGCTTGAATTTTTCCCCACAGGTGGAATTCAAACGCATCATTTACGAAAACCTCCCTGTTTCAGGCAAATTTCACTATGACCGGAGCACATTTATTGAGGATGACAAGGAAGAGGCAATAGCGTAGGTGAATGTCGATCTAAAGGCTCTATCCGCATGCGCAGGAGAACGAATGAAACTTCATCCCATTACCAGTCGTGAATGGAATGCCTGAGAACCCAAACCGAGTATCCGGAATTCACGTTACAGGCAGCTGGTTTTCCTTTACATTGTCTGTGAACAGCCTGAGAGAAAACATTTCGACAAAAGCTTTCTCCTTTATGATTAAACTACTCATGCGTAGTGTAAAAATTAAAAGAAAGCGGAAAGCAGTGATTTTTCTGATGCTGTTGAAGTTGCTTGGCTGATTCAATGGATATCTGATTAATTCATGTCCTGTAGTATACAGTGGCTTCGGAGGGATTTAGTCGAGTCCTGCGGTATTGACTCTACATTTGTGAAGTTCCGCCACAACATTGGAGTGCATTCCAATTGCCGGAAATACAGCGTTCAATTCAGACTCGATGCCTCGCTCTCGATGCCGAAATAACAATAAGGTTTCTCATTCTGTAGAGTGTAATGCATATAAACATATATCTACGATGGAATGCAAACAGTTTAAACTTATTCTGTGCAGTATTCAGGAACGATGCTTTGAGAAAAGAAATGTTTGCAATTTGATTGCCTTAGATGTTTCAGTCTTCACTGAACTCTATTTGCAGTTTCCCATACTGACCGCGTACTAGCCTATCCCTATTACATAGTTTCTAATCTGTGCACGCTAAATTTCCGCGCTTGACCATGGTTTTGGTCGCAGATTCGTTTGCCCACAACTGTGTGGCGTTTTCCCGTAACAGAAACGTTGGCCTAAGGATCGACCCACTGAGCTCTTAATACATCACGTATAATATAAAGTTGAGCAAATTACTAGTCTGGTGATTAAATGTATAGGCCAAGCAATCTGGCCTCAGGCGATCTTTCATGATTATAGTGCTGTCCTATCGTTTGATTTTAGTGCCTGGATTTTATACCCTCCGTGGGATCAGTTTTCTTATGATGTCCACACCATATAATGACAACACTGTGATGGATTCCGCTAAGAATATGGAAGCCAGAAAGGCACGACTCAGAATCACGGGCCAACTCTGATTAGGCATGCATTTGCTCACCGTGTTCGGTACAGGTTATTAAGATCAATGATGAAAACTAAATTAAGGCTTGATTCATCTAATTCGCTTGACCGTAATTATTTTCCTACCACTTTTATATTGATCAAAGTTCTGTGCATTCATTTTCAGCCCTATTCATCTCAGCACAGTTCTGGCAGAACTGAATTATGTTAAGAAAATGTAGAACTCGCTGACGGCCGTTGGTTCTGCTGCACCGCGATCAGTGACTCAGTAGTTCATAAGCCCCTTAGGTTAATTAAATCTTAAGTGCGATGTATTATGGCAAGAAGGCACTATATAGTGGCGAGCAGACGGAAGTATGAAGAAGACTGATTTCAAGCGGGAACGGTTAGCATACGTGGGTGAGGAACCACGCATCACGGACAAGGAAATATATGACAAGGCTGAAAAATCATGCGACAGGGTACTGCTGAAATGGCCGGATTATGACAGAAAAACTTGGACATCATCTGCACTGTTCTGTTTATATAAAGGTCATATTCAGTACTCACGGTATCAGTCATATGAGCTCGGATCGGTTGGCTGAGCGGCCTTATCGGTGTTTAGTTTTTCGTTTAAGGCAATTCGCTGTAATGAACCCGTAAGCTCATAGTTATAGGCAGACAGGTTAAGAGTTAGAGTCATATGTGGCACACAAAACTTGTTGGACTCATACTTTCTACAAATTGCGAACACTGTACATAAATCAGTTCCGGAGATTTCTTCCTGTTAACTGGGGGAAATCAAAATTGGCAATAAATTAATGTATGAAAGTTAATTTACGGATACACGCTGTTATGGTTACGCCTGATGTTAAGCCAGCCAGGCTCAAATCCATTCCACACAACATTTGTTTCAAGAAATGTACATCTACACAGCGATAGTTACTGTTGTTATTTATGCATCCAAATGCATTGAGTGGTTAGAATTACGGATTTGCTTGATCTTAAACTCAAATTATTCCATGTTACAATATGAAACAGACTGTTGGAACTGTATAGCCATATGCAAAACGTGAATAAATGCGTGCACTTGAAAGCTTTCAGCAATTTCTTTCTACTGATTCATCGTCCTTCCGAATGGATGAACACCAGCAGGGTGATTATGCTCTAATTATAACAAATCATGCTCCGGAGAGGCTACAGAATACTAGGATGAATTCGCCACACAAAAAATCGTTAGTCAAAGTCACCGGCGGAACTAGAGTGAATCGCATGAAGTGAGAGGAGGAATTTAAACACGAGTTTCCTCTTATCTGGATCCGAGCATACAGGCAAGTGCAAATACCACACAGCAATAAAACAATAAAAATGTACGATCAATTTTTGCATACATCATGGGAAAACATTTCACTTTTTACAGCAATGAAGAACGATAACCCACTCCTGACTTCATTCAGCATTTGACATTAAACATTACGATCAATGAGATAGACAGATAGCTTCATTACACATGTTGAACTTAAGCGCATCTAGGGCGTGAGCATACTCTATGTCTGCATAATCGTAATGCCCTCCTTCCCGTTGGTCACATCGCTATTTCGTCTATCTATTTCTGGTGCTAAATCATGCGCACTCATGTGAACTGAAGCCTCCAATGTGTTCGAAATCATTTCGAATGCGGTCACAATTTCCACTTAGAACGGGAAATCCGGATACGCAATGTGTGCGAACAAACCGGCGATCTTTCGCTTGTCGGGCTGATGCTCCACCGCTGAGGCCGACTAGGAGCTCGGACGTGAACCCCTATTCCGGTGACAGCATATGAGCTAATTTTAGCCACTGCATTAGCTTTATCGGTCACATTCCAATGGGAGCGAATGACGCAGCTGAACAGGATCCAAAGAACGTTCTGATTATTCTTCAGTTTCACCATATTTGCTTTTTGATTTCAACCACTACAACTGACGACTCCAATAATGCGAAAAACAAGCTAGTTGATTACTTTTCCTGCTTTTAAAAATCATGCCAAAATCAAATGAACTCAGGCAGTGCTCAAGAGTTCGTTCCTTCAGTAAATGATTTTAGTTGCACTCGTTTTCATAACCATTAAACTTGCATCAACATAACCAGCTTTGATTGCTGCCTAGCAGCAATACATAATGAAAGTAAAATCAAATTATCATGTGGTGGAAGGACTACAGAGCGGCGAAAATATTTCCAGTATAACAACGCCACTGACAATATCGCCTAATCTCCAATCCTTGCCTTTAGCACATCGTAGACCCCAGCCAGGCATCCTAAGTCAACCCACTCAAAACAGCGTTTTCATATCCTTTCGGTAAGTCACGGGCTGACTACTCTGACCTAAATTCCATCCATTACCTCCATCGAGTAACAGTGTAATCCTAGAAAGCCTATCTGTGGATGTACGTAATCCAAGCCGTCACCATCTTGCTCTACAGAAATTCCGTATCTCTTCCAACGATTGAACTCTGTGACTCAATATCATAGGCTTAACCTCAGAATCTCCAACAAAATTTCCGCACCACAACCTAGCATCATGACGAGGACACTGGTGTTCGAACATAGACAGCTTCGAACATCTGCCCGCACCTGTCATACCTCTGCATCGTATAGCAGAACAGATCTTAATACATCAATGCTTCGAAGTGGACTTTTGACCCATAGGTGTGTGTTACAACGATGCTAAAGATGACTCAGATTTGCAAGTGCTAATCGAGCACTATGTACAGGCAAAGGCACAGTCGAATCTACAAACCAAATGCCACGACCGTCTAAGTGATAAAGCTCGTCTAATTTACTCGACTCCTGTTCTGCAAGGGCAAGGTTAGGGCAAATCCAGGTGATGGTACCGAGAGTGAATCAGCGAGCCGTTGGATTCCCTAACCACCCAGCTTACCTTTGACTTTCCTGCATCAGTGCTCCAAGTCAGTCGATAAGGATTATGATCCTAGCCTTTTCAGTTTATCTGTATTTATCCACCCACCACTGCTCGCAGTCATTTGTCGGGTTCTTAGTCAGCTCACCTCTCGAGGATGTATATGAGATTTGGAAAGATGATCCAGCAAGCATCTAACGGTGCAATTAACCTCGAAGATATCCACTTTTTAAGACCCACATGATCTAGATTCCTGTGTAGCTTATTTGATTTGCACCTTATATTCGTTCTCATCCTGGGGATTTCTTGGTGCCGATAACCGCGGTGAAAAATCTGCCTGGAATCCATGTTACTGATTATCGACACGAAGAAGCTTTGTAGGACGGATGCTTTTCGTAGAAGTGCGATATGGGTCAGAATGATCGGCTATCTTCCACACCACTGGTGACAATGTGGTCGGTCTAAATATAACGCTGTGAAGGCGAATGAAGACGCTAGGTGATTTGAAGTTGATTTTGATGACAATAGACTGAATTCACCAAAAACAGTCTATGGCCGAAACAAAACCGAAACTAGGTGATCATAAACTAATTTCCGATGTGCTGTTGTTTCATCCAGACCGGTCAACTTCGACATTAAAATTATCGGCAACGATCAAAACATCCGATGAATGCACGCGTCGACCTAATCAGGACAAATCCAACCACAACTCGTCTTTGGCCCCAGAAAACCTGCAGTTAGTGGGTGCATGCACAAGTACTACTAGCAGGCAATGACAATTCAGGAAACTGTTGCCGAAATGTACATAACTGCCTAACCAAACCGCACATAAGCATCTGCTGCCTTGGACTTAGAATAACAGAGCACACTCGTCTCTCCTTCTTATAACGATCCCAACGCCAGTGCGATCAAGAGAACTCGAAACCGAACGATTTCACATGAGAAGAGTAGAGCTAAAGAGGCCGCGTTTACCAAGTTGTTGTCTTTTTACCACACTTCTGAAAGGCAGTTTACATCTATTTTAAGAGCATCAAGAGTTCCGTTAAAGGTACTCTGCTTTTTGGACAGCACTCTGACGGTCCAAATGCGATCTGCTTGAATTTCGGACTAACTCCCTGCAGGCACTTTGACACCCATGATACCGTGCAGAACCAAAATGGTCCTTGCCTGGCTCCAAGATAGTGTGTTAGCCGAGGCGCATGAATCAAATTTTATGGTCATCTCTATCGGAACGTCCAGGGTGTGATCCGATCCGCTTTGTACAAAATGGACATGAACTGGACTAGTGATCGCCGGCTCCCAACGGTTCATGAACGCTGCCTTATACATTAGCTATTTGGACCGATTCTGCCTATTTGGGGCTACCTAGATTTGGACAGCCAGGTAGAATAATGCCAGCTGCGGATCCCCAAATTCGGGGAACAATAGATGAAACAGAGGAGGATGGCTGATACCTGAGGTGAAACTTACACCAATATATCTTTCCTCTCCTTTTTACATTATTTTCCTTTTTCGTCACAGTGCTATATGTCAACTCACAAAAAGAATAATGCAAAACGCTTGAAATACGACCATGATAAGTATGGAATCGAATAGTAAAGTATTAAAAGAAAACAAAATCTCACACAGCACAAAAATAAGAAACACTTCAGCGGTGGCACGAAATTTCCAGGCATAAAGCAACTTGCATGATCACGATGCCCACCGACAACTGAGTGTCATGGACACCAACCTACCGATATGAAGGACTGGCAGAGAAGATATTGTCGCCATCAGCAGGTAAAATGCATCCCTATGCTCCCCTTTGAATAAACTGAGGAAAGGATAAGTGATATCCATTTCAAAGGGTATTGTACTTTGCACCAAACCAAGAGCACCTGTGAGCCTTGCCCATTCGACAAGATAAACTTTGACGAATACTGCATCGCACAGTGTGGTTCTACATTCAAACCAAACAGCTACTTCGATTTATTTTTGATTTTCCAGACTTGCACTAATCAACATGAAATGAATGCGATGATCGAGCAGACGGGCCTGAAATATGTCCACTGACTGTGACAGCAATGAAAATCAGACAAGCTTCAAAACTGGTCGGGACAGATGTTATTCACGTCAGCGTTCTGGTATCACCTACTCACTCTAAATTCCTCAGGACAGATTCGAAAAGATCACTCGCACTGAACACTTATCGAAATGATTCCAAATGACAGTGCGTCTGGTACAACTCCTATCGAGGAAGCCCTACGCACCGCATTCTCGTCTCAGAGGCATTTTTCACGAAAGTGAGAGGACGAAGGCGAATGCCGGACGCTCTCGATCGGGTTGGCTGGTCTTTGGTAGTTAGTCTAGGGGAGATGGTTAGACCACGATTCCAAGTAAACAGAGGACACCTTATGGAGGGGTTTACTAGGCACCCAGGATGTGTGGCCCAATCGGAAAGGCGTATGAAATGAACCATCAATCACTGGTCTCCGTTGAGTTACGTGACAGTCAGATCGTTTGATCATGTGCTCGGGGTAGAGTCTCTTAAGTAAATCCTGCACTTCGATTTGGGTAACTGGGTAGTATGAAGCTCATACAGGAACCTTGGATCCTTTTCGAATATCGGATGACTTGGAGGTGGAGGGTAAAGAACTATTCACATTTTAGTAGTAGGAGATTGAATGTTTTCATGAAATAATTCACCATATCATTGCTCAAATTACCATAAAGAAGCCATGGAAGCACTGTACAGCTGTTTCATCCATGTTAGGAATCATCTTACTACTAACATGTACCAAGTAATCAAGCTCCGCATGTCATATCCAAAGCCTTCGTCGTACTTAGGCTACCTGCAGAGAAGTCAGCTATCAATAGGGGTCGATCGCTGTGAGCTAGTGGACGGTAACCGTGCAAATTAGTGACTGATAGGGGCAACATCATGTGGTGAAATTCAACAAACCGTTCAGAACCTGCCGGGTAGCGTAATCCTTAAGACGTTCGACTCAAAATCGTTCTTCCCAAGCACCCGTCCCAGGTCGGGTACGGTAAATATGAACTGCTGATTTCATCCTAACAAGGATGAAACAGCTGTACAGCGCTTCCATCGTTGCTTTATGGCGAGTTGAGCGATGGCATCATATGGTGAATTATTTCATGTAACTATTCACATTGTTTCATGTTTCTCGCCCATTGTTTTCGCTCTTGGCCTAACCTGTAATTAGGTTTGTGCAAACTATCTAACAATAAACGCGATTTAATCTCTACAGGAAATTGGCCCAACAACCGCGCCATTTTTACTCCGAGTCATCTCTCTCAGCGATTGTGACCACTGTCAGCCCGTATTTCTTTGTTACAAACCAGAAAAGTGAAAAGTAAATTTCTTCGTACCGTTTCGTTAACTCGTAGAATGTCTACCGTGTCGTTTCTTATTTCGCCCGTCATACGCAAAAAGAACACGGGCAGGTAAAAGATGGGCAAGTATACGCAATACTTGTGCTAAAAAACCGAAGGGAATGTGGGAGAATAGGTCGAAAAAAGAAACTGCTCTTACCTAACACACGGAGAATGACCATGTCCTTACCCATCTTGACTCACGGCATACTTCTTTGGTATCGGTGAAACAGACAATCTCCCAGAATCCTCGATTCAGAGAGCCCAGATCCCACAAATGCGAAATAGAACTGTGACAATGAGTATTCATCCCCTGAGAGTAAACGAAATATTGCAGCGGCGTCACGGGTTTTCAAGGGGAACCGTATCACTTACAGTTCATTTGATCGTGTCCGCAACAACCGCAACCAGTAATTAGGCTCTCCAGTTACTTAGACTTCCTATATCCGTCCATTCGGTCACCATAAGACGTGATCCAAGGACAGACTCCTGCTAGTCCTTTGGAACTGTCCTGCAATTTGAACGTGCAAAGTACATATTGTATCAGAATAGCTCAACTGCTAAACGAGTTAAGTTGTCCATACGCTACCGCTCTTCAAGTCGATGTCATCGATGTCCTTTAATTTGAAAATGGTTACCTTGATGGAACTGAATGCCACCGTATGTTGAGTTAGACAAACACCTTTGTAGAACATTTCTCATGGCAGTGTTGTACAGAAGCAGCGATACACGGCAGGCTTGTCGTATTTAATTAGAGGAGTCGAAGACCGACAAAATTGGATCGTGGGTCCCAAATGATACATCCTTGTGAAGACCGGGAATTTCACAAAAATCACACGATTCCTCGGCGAACAGCTCACAAAGCAGGCGTACGGATAGAGCCCTGAGCTGTGCGAATGCCTAATATTGAAAATCTCCAAAAGTAAGGACAGGAGTTTTGTTTACACTAAACAATAGCAGCCTCGCTTATTCCACAGGGCAACGCGGCCATAGCGCATGTGTCCATAAACCAATTACTTTTTCCCAGGTTGCTTTTCATGTTGACAAAAATACTGATTTGCCGTTCGCCTTCCTACATCAACTTGCTAACTAACTAGCCGTCGACACATTGTGATCCAAGTCAGGCAGTTAACGGTCCACCACATGAAGAGATCAATAATAACGGCATGACACAACGAGCACAGTATTCGTTCAACCTGTCGGACAGTGAAGGTTTGGTCAAGGCATTCGTGACTGTTGTGGGACCCTACCTGCTCCTTGTTATCCCGCTCTTCGTGCGTGTTGTGCAACCTGCGCAGAATGACGGAGGCTACCGGCCTCGAAGCTATTGGGTTAGGCTTATGCCCATATGGTTGACGCATTTGCGGTGTTAGCCCTTCCTGAAGAAAGGAATAACAGTCGATTCCCCTCAAAAAGAAGGGGTCTGCTCAAGAGAACAGAATAGGATATGGAGTACTCTCACGAGCTAGATTCCCCCAGCCTCATGCAATGCCGATGAAGAACCACCAGAATATGGCGCTTTGTGAGATTGCAGGCTTTCATAGCAGATCTTTATTTCTGAGGACAGATTTCCCGAATTAGACAACGTGTGCCGAAACAGCGTAAAAATTTCTGAAGCTAGTTGCAAGCTAACCAGTGCTTTGAAGTGACCCGATTCTGGTCATGGTCAGTCAAAGCGTCAACTTCACTGATAGTTTCGCTCACGCCTACTGCCTTTCATTCGGTGACTCGCATGAGATAAATTAATTTGCAAGAATGTCGTGGGATGCAGCATATTCAAGCGCTAATACTTGTTGCAGCAGCTGCGGTTGTCAGTTTCTACATAGCTTTGTGTTGATTTCACTCGTCTCTAATAGCTGTGATTCCTTATGCGAGCTGCGACGAGGGCGAGTAGTTGGTGGCGTGAAAGAGGAGTATGGAAGAGCTGACATTTGGGATGAATTCTACGCAACGGATTTTTCTTCTCTGCATTCATTGTCGTCATTCTTTCACCATGGTTCTGATGACAACATTTATACATAGATTAGTGTAAATTCAAGTATCAGCTGCCAGCAGGGACAGACTGCCATGTGTCGAGAAAGCGAAGGGATCCAGCAGAAATCCGGGATGTCAAAAAACGACCGGTTAGAATATAACTCGCTAACCCAACAGAGTGCAAGGCTTTTTGATAAGTGGTTGGTGTTGTTTATCACAGGGGTCTATTTCAAATTTTCAGCCAGCGGGCTTCTGGGAACGGATAGGCGGGTTAGATCAAGTAACTTATCTTAGTCTACTTGACACTACATCATGTGTTTCGAGTGTTGGATTCGGCGGGTTGGTGCATTGTACTCATCACTAGTCGCTAATACCAATGTGGCCGATCTGGGTTGCCGGTTGGCTCGAATTGTGCCGACTTGTGGTGGTGGACTGGCGTTTTGAACGTATAACGTCTCATAGGTGCGCGGAATAGGCAATGGTCAGAGCACAAGAACAATAACCGTTTCTAGTTTTTGAGTGAAAAAAATTAAAACCATATGGTCCGAAGACATCTGGCATAATTTATCACTCACTTATCATACGAGAATTGCAGTATCATAAAAATAGAATGTCATCACAAATGCAGTTTAGGTAGTGGTCAACCTAGGTAACAAAGTGGAGAAAACACGAGTTGCTCTGATGCGTCAGCTCTAAATAACTCGGGCATTATTATTGTTCATAATCCAAAACGCAAATTGCCGTAAATCGAAGCAAATTGAGAAGGATGCTGAACAGGTATGGTTTTAGCGTCCGAAGATAGCTAAAACTACCTACGTAGGCCGAGCAGCACAAGCGAGCTCACTTTGAACAGACGACGCCTTGGTTGATAAGGCATTTTCATCGAAGGGGTTGTCACCTGGGAATGCCGATTTACACTTAAAACTCGGAAGTCACTACAAGAAATAAAACATATGTCGGCAGAATGAGTAGTCGACCTACTTAGGGAAAGGGAAATCCAGGTCATTCACGATTAACAACCCCGAGATCCCATGAGGACTTGACTAACCAGCGGCTGATAAATAACTGCGCCGGTCATTGTGTACTAACTGCAACAAGCAATAATCCGCAGAATCCCTATGCGACATGAGCCTATGGTCATTGCCTCAAAACCAAGTATACCCAAAGCAGAAAAATGGACCGAGTTAGAAATGAAAAACCCAAGAATGTGAAACTCTGAAGGAAGCAACACTACACCCTAATTAGAGTCCAGTTCAGACAATGCATTGTATTTCAAAGGTTGTGCGGAATTGAATATGGAACAAGTTTTTTAAAGGTTTATGTGAGAGGGTTGCCCTGTCCATTGATTCGAGTGGGATGGGTAGCAATAAGCATGCTTCTGCTCGGAGTTCCCGAGGTAGGTTAACATCCCACTGCCTTGTGCGTCAGCCTTTTGAATTAAAGGCTCTCGTTAAAGTTCCCCCGGAAACACTGCGATGTGGAGAGCATCCAGTAACCTTTCTAAAGGAATCTTCACCAACCAAAGTGATGAACCGAAAAATAATCTTCACTAGCTTCGACATGACACAAGGAGCCAAATATTATAATGGGATGAAAAACCCACTTGGATACTATGGAACCCAAAGGTTAACACCTGGAGCCGGAATCGAGANCTCTCCACCGGAGTGGTATGTCTGCGAAGTTAGTGAATATGTTGCGAGCATTGTACTTGCATACTTGTGATCCCATGAGAGTGTACGGTGGACTGTCAAGTTCATTCGAAACGACCATTGGCGTTCGTTAAGGGTGATTCATTTCTCCATTCTTGTTCAGCTTCGTCATGGACGAGGTAATGGATGGTGGTTTGGGAGAAGCTTATGGCGAACATTCGTCTACCATACCAAGCCCTATTTTACCTTTCCATCACGGAATGGAGGAAGCCATGACGTGGCAACGTAGAGTGAAACTTAAATATAATAGGTGTCTCATATCCGTGGTTAGGGTCCGAAGACGCAGGCGTATTGATGGAGCCCTGAGCTGCGCGAATGCTTAAGTTGAAAATCTCCCTTAATATACGTCATCACCGGCGTGGAAGCCATCATTCTTTAAAAGTACGGACAGGCGTTTTGTTTACACTAAACAATAGCAGCCTCGCTTATTCCACAGGGCAACGCGGCCATAGCGCATGTGTCCATAAACCAATTACTTTTTCCCAGGTCGCTTTTCATGTTGAAAAATGAATACTGATTTGCCGCTCGCCTTCCTACATCAACTTGCTAACTAACTAGCCGTCGACACATTGTGATCCAAGTCAGGCAGTTAACGGTCCACCACATGAAGAGATCAATAATAACGGCATGACACAACGAGCACAGTATTCGTTCAACCTGTCGGACAGTGAAGGTTTGGTCAAGGCATTCGTGACTGTTGTGGGACCCTACCTGCTCCTTGTTATCCCGCTCTTCGTGCGTGTTGTGCAACCTGCGCAGAATGACGGAGGCTACCGGCCTCGAAGCTATTGGGTTAGGCTTATGCCCATATGGTTGACGCATTTGCGGTGTTAGCCCTTCCTGAAGAAAGGAATAACAGTCGATTCCCCTCAAAAAGAAGGGGTCTGCTCAAGAGAACAGAATAGGATATGGAGTACTCTCACGAGCTAGATTCCCCCAGCCTCATGCAATGCCGATGAAGAACCACCAGAATATGGCGCTTTGTGAGATTGCAGGCTTTCATAGCAGATCTTTATTTCTGAGGACAGATTTCCCGAATTAGACAACGTGTGCCGAAACAGCGTAAAAATTTCTGAAGCTAGTTGCAAGCTAACCAGTGCTTTGAAGTGACCCGATTCTGGTCATGGTCAGTCAAAGCGTCAACTTCACTGATAGTTTCGCTCACGCCTACTGCCTTTCATTCGGTGACTCGCATGAGATAAATTAATTTGCAAGAATGTCGTGGGATGCAGCATATTCAAGCGCTAATACTTGTTGCAGCAGCTGCGGTTGTCAGTTTCTACATAGCTTTGTGTTGATTTCACTCGTCTCTAATAGCTGTGATTCCTTATGCGAGCTGCGACGAGGGCGAGTAGTTGGTGGCGTGAAAGAGGAGTATGGAAGAGCTGACATTTGGGATGAATTCTACGCAACGGATTTTTCTTCTCTGCATTCATTGTCGTCATTCTTTCACCATGGTTCTGATGACAACATTTATACATAGATTAGTGTAAATTCAAGTATCAGCTGCCAGCAGGGACAGACTGCCATGTGTCGAGAAAGCGAAGGGATCCAGCAGAAATCCGGGATGTCAAAAAACGACCGGTTAGAATATAACTCGCTAACCCAACAGAGTGCAAGGCTTTTTGATAAGTGATTGGTGTTGTTTATCACAGGGGTTTATTTCAAATTTTCAGCCAGCGGGCTTCTGGGAACGGATAGGCGGGTTAGATCAAGTAACTTATCTTAGTCTACTTGACACTACATCATGTGTTTCGAGTGTTGGATTCGGCGGGTTGGTGCATTGTACTCATCACTAGTCGCTAATACCAATGTGGCCGATCTGGGTTGCCGGTTGGCTCGAATTGTGCCGACTTGTGGTGGTGGACTGGCGTTTTGAACGTATAACGTCTCATAGGTGCGCGGAATAGGCAATGGTCAGAGCACAAGAACAATAACCGTTTCTAGTTTTTGAGTGAAAAAAATTAAAACCATATGGTCCGAAGACATCTGGCATAATTTATCACTCACTTATCATACGAGAATTGCAGTATCATAAAAATAGAATGTCATCACAAATGCAGTTTAGGTAGTGGTCAACCTAGGTAACAAAGTGGAGAAAACACGAGTTGCTCTGATGCGTCAGCTCTAAATAACTCGGGCATTATTATTGTTCATAATCCAAAACGCAAATTGCCGTAAATCGAAGCAAATTGAGAAGGATGCTGAACAGGTATGGTTTTAGCGTCCGAAGATAGCTAAAACTACCTACGTAGGCCGAGCAGCACAAGCGAGCTCACTTTGAACAGACGACGCCTTGGTTGATAAGGCATTTTCATCGAAGGGGTTGTCACCTGGGAATGCCGATTTACACTTAAAACTCGGAAGTCACTACAAGAAATAAAACATATGTCGGCAGAATGAGTAGTCGACCTACTTAGGGAAAGGGAAATCCAGGTCATTCACGATTAACAACCCCGAGATCCCATGAGGACTTGACTAACCAGCGGCTGATAAATAACTGCGCCGGTCATTGTGTACTAACTGCAACAAGCAATAATCCGCAGAATCCCTATGCGACATGAGCCTATGGTCATTGCCTCAAAACCAAGTATACCCAAAGCAGAAAAATGGACCGAGTTAGAAATGAAAAACCCAAGAATGTGAAACTCTGAAGGAAGCAACACTACACCCTAATTAGAGTCCAGTTCAGACAATGCATTGTATTTCAAAGGTTGTGCGGAATTGAATATGGAACAAGTTTTTTAAAGGTTTATGTGAGAGGGTTGCCCTGTCCATTGATTCGAGTGGGATGGGTAGCAATAAGCATGCTTCTGCTCGGAGTTCCCGAGGTAGGTTAACATCCCACTGCCTT
Source organism: Fasciolopsis buskii (assembly GCA_008360955.1). NCBI lineage: Eukaryota > Metazoa > Platyhelminthes > Trematoda > Plagiorchiida > Fasciolidae > Fasciolopsis > Fasciolopsis buskii. The sequence continues at coordinate 183,400 of LUCM01011562.1, forward strand.
GTGCGTCAGCCTTTTGAATTAAAGGCTCTCGTTAAAGTTCCCCCGGAAACACTGCGATGTGGAGAGCATCCAGTAACCTTTCTAAAGGAATCTTCACCAACCAAAGTGATGAACCGAAAAATAATCTTCACTAGCTTCGACATGACACAAGGAGCCAAATATTATAATGGGATGAAAAACCCACTTGGATACTATGGAACCCAAAGGTTAACACCTGGAGCCGGAATCGAGACAGCAACCTGTATCCTACTAGGCAGATGTTTTGCTGCGGAGCTACTCTGAGCGTGCCTCTCGAATGCCAACCACATAAGTGAGCATCCCGTATTGCACTAACCACTGTTTCCAATAAACAAAATTTAGGACGTTTTCATATCAGACTGCAATAGATGGTTGTCGTCTGTGAGTCCCTCATGAGCAAACATTGTAACATTCTTTTTTTTAATAAATACAGATATCAGTTGCCTAATGTCAAAAACAACTGATTATCATGTTGCAGAATTTCGAAATCTTGTTTTACAATGCTAAGGAATAGGGGCAAGGGAAAAGCACACAATTAGAAGAATACAGCGGTTCACGGCCGATGATCGAGAAGCTCGCAGGTATCGGCAAGAGTCACAACATTTACCGACTGAGTAGGGATAATGGTTCATCGAAGTCAAGTGTAAGCGAAGTCATCAAGGAATTAGGCAGATCAATGTCAGGCGCGCTGATTGGAGGGTTGGGTAGGACACTTAATGGAGCCGTTTAACTGGCCCGCCAAAGTGGACCTTTCACTTCCGCCAGAAAATGGAAGGATAGTTGTCTATCAGAAATGCAGGTCATCTGTAATATAGGATTTGTTGTAACGACTAAGGCAGCTGGGCCAGGTGGGTGGTATCCGTCCATTCTTAGGGACCATACTGAAGTGTTGACACCGGAGTCAATAAAACACCTGGAACCATTTGGGGGAAAATAAATAAAGGCTAGTGTGAATTGGTGCTTGCACCGATTTACAAGTAAGATGATAGGTGCTTATAGGGAAATCAGAAAGAAAGTATTTTAGTAAGCACTGCTTACAAACTGCCTCTAGCCATTACCCTCCACCGAGTACCTAGTACTCGAAAAAAGTGGACGTGTGAGAACCAAGTCGGTTTCGGTCCGCTGACGGCCGTATTCACCAAGACAAACCACAGAACAATGATACACGTTCTGCGAATCCACAGCCTCCGTAGGCGCACCTCACCCCCGTCGATGGTTCGGTTTTCTCGCTGAAAAATGTGCATTTCTTTTTCCCAACCTCTGTATGCGAACGGACGAGACCAGGTCCCCACTTAAGCAATCTTTAATCCAAGTTCACCAAGCTAAGTGGTTTACGCCAAGGTTCCCTCCGTTCACATTTTCTTTCCGTCTATGCCTCTGAGACTATTAAGAACACGATCCCAATCCAGTTTGAGAAAAGTGGCCTTGATATTTGCTCAGAGAGAAAACTGATTTATTCAATTTGCGGACGACGATGCGTTACTGATTGAGGAATCAAGAAACTTGCATATTGCTCTCGGTTGTCTAAACGATGGAATAGTTAGACCGACATATCATAGGGTCATTGTTTTTGTTTCATAAGGGTTTATGGAAGAGTGATTCAGGAGAGTCCAGTCGCTAAGCAGGATATTACAGCTCGCAATCAAAGCCTTTGGTTCCAACAAGAATCTGTCCGCAAGGTAGAGGGTAGTGGCTAGATCAAAGCCTATCCACACACTTTTCCGGTCCAGTTGTTGGCTCTAATCGACTCCCAACCTGGAGGAACAGGATCAGGAGACTACTTTGTCAGACTTTTACCCATTAGGCTTGCACATGATTGAATCTTCGGCTTCAAATAAGCCATGGAAGCAAGCAAGCCGTCACGCCACATCACAGTGCACTCCTCTGTGTCCGTGGTTAAAATCAATTCAGCTGTACCCGACGATTACGGGACTCCAAAAATTCATGGATTTTCAAACAGCCTGCGCAGCGAGCGCATTATCACATCCCGTTTTTACCGAAGGACCGCAATTACATCACCTGAACTCCATGAGCTTTTCCGCATGCATCTCAGAATGAGAAGTTTATCCCACATTTTGCGAGTTTCTGGGATTAATTTTTTCGTGACCATGATTTTAGATTCGTGTACATTGACGACATCCCAGTAGCACAGTAGAATTAATCGAACAGCTGCGCCTCCAGGGATATGATATATCTGCCGACACCCAAAACTGCCTTGTCAGTGCTACATTCATCGAATTTCCTGTCCACCGTCCGCTGAAGGTACCGAACCTCTACGGAGCAGAATGAGTTACTTGCCACCATCCAGAAGCTCAATCTTCCGAATCTCCGTCTGTTCATACTGCTATTACCGATTCCTGACGTTGATTGTTTCTTCATCAGCGACAATTTCATTGAAAAGCCCACATCGTTTGTCTCTTGTTAGATGCGTCGCGTGAATTTTGTGCACTTACATCCCGCACCTGATCTCGGAGGAAATATAACCCACATCTGTGAAGCAAGATTCTCTGACACATCTAATTCTCTATTGCGAAAACCCTCACTGGTAATGAAAATTTTTACATTTACCTAAACGCACCAACCGGTGGCTATTATCTCAATCAAACACGTTGATTGATTACCGTCAACAAAACCTTCATTGCGAAACTATGTTCAAGTAAAAATCTCACGCCCAGCTCCCATGCAGTTAATTGGACGAATGGTCTTCTGTCGACTACGCTGCGCATTCGGATCACCTTGCAAACATATGGTGAGATTTTCTGTCAAAATGTCCATGTTACTGACCCTTTCATTTATACTAACCACTCACAGACAAATAGGACATTTAGAACCATCTCGAATGGCCTTACTTTTCGCATCACTTACAATTGCAATGATTCAACATCATATACAAACACATTTGTTCTCTACAGTTTCGTTTGAACCACCTAACTGCATCAGAACTATTTCGCGTCATTTCCCTTAGCGAAAAATGTTCATCACCAACAGCTGGTTGTAACGACATTGCCATTGTTAAACTTGAAAGTAGCGCATTTTTCCTTAGATTAATTTGAAAGAGCAGAAAACCCGGTGTCATTCGCTCTTTTGTTATTGGGAACATTTCGTCAGCGTTTATCACTTCAGTGGTTCTTAGGACATCATTGGCGATTTTAGGACTTCAAGTAGATGGATTTGGTCCTATCTTCCGAAATGCACATGTTAAACTGATTAGAACGGTACGTAAACTATAATTTTGTGTCTGAGAGAAGTTTGTTTTAGAAATTCTTTGCTATCTCACTTACTCCCTTGAAGACGACCCTTAAAACCGCCACGCAAGTTACGAAACTAGCCTCCATGGAGAAGTATTTTTCACCGAAATAAATTGTTAACATTTCACAGTATATCAACCATCTACTGAAAAACAGCGTCCAACTTATCGGGGGTTTAGTTACGAATCTTCTCCGAACTGCGAGGCAGCTAATGCGTATCTGATCCACGAATGAGCCCCTGTATATTGCACTCAGTGAACTTTTTATTACTCAAATGTCTGCTTCGTGCTTTAGAAAGTGTGAAACGACAGCACAAACCCCATCTCCTGAATCCGTACTCAACATGCTTACAAAACTGCAGATTTTCGTGAGCAGAACAACATTTGGAAAAGGTTAGGCACATAAACAGGATATTCTGTGACAAAAACGCATTAAGAAAAGAGGTACAACGTGAAATAGTTATTGGATCAATCAGGAGGGAACAATATGAAATCGTTAATAGAGAGCATCGCCCACGGTTGTCTGAGAAAACGTTAGAAATAACATGGTCAATTCATAACAGGGGATGGAGTATTGCAGCAAATCATACTGGGACAAATTTATTTGTTGATTTATGAAGACTGAAAAGTCAAAGGAACCAATATATATACATATATATATATATATGTAAGAAAAGTAGTTTGAAAATCATACGGACTAAGAGGGGTTTTCCGGTTTTCCAAAAGCCTCGATCAACTGCATCATAGTGGCTACGGAACCACCCAAAAAACTGATCAATCCAATCAGTATTATCACCGTATGTTTGGTAAGTATCGTGAGCCAGAACCAACTGATAGAATTCCGTTCTGGCCACAAGTGAACCACCTCTAATACCGATGGCAAAACAAAGGCGAGCATGGAACTGGCCAACGAACCAATTAGAGAGATCATGAGTTCTAACTTTGGGATAGCAACAACCATGATATCTGAAAGTGAAACGTATGGATAGAAGTCAATCAGGTGCATGCAACAGATAGGACATAAAACAGGCCCATCAGCGAGCGTGCTGAAGTTGATAACTACAACAATCGTCCGACACAAGTTAACCAGCAATGTACAATTTATCTCCTCTTTATCTCCCCTGCTTTTCTCTCAATCACGTGGCGGGTATGCACGTGGGCCCAAGTCCAAGGATGGATCGGCGCCCTGTGATGCACCGCAATAAATACACGAAACGGGAAGAGTGCTCAGACTCACACGTTGTTTTGTCGTCAATAGTTTTCTTCGAAGTTATGAAAACGTCATCAACCAAACTGCAGAAAGCATGTCGGACTAAGAAAGAGGACACAGAACCAGCTGAGGACGATGAAATGGACCTAACCCATGGAAGCAACCGAGAAATCAACGAGGAGTGCCCAACGATGTCATTGGTTTTGCACGGTTAAAAAGGCGAAAGGCAGGACCGTGAAGGAATACTTCCGGTGGGCCTCTTCCTGGAAATGACTGTCAGTCTTTTCCGGATCACCGCCTGCTATTATTACCCCAAACTAATGAACATGGCCAATGGAAAAATTACCAAACATGGCATTTAAAATAACCAGGGGGATCAATACATGTTCTGCCTCGTTGTGAGATTACTACATATTACATCCGCCATCGCTTGCAGCAGGATTAAGGAAGAGAAAACACGCTCAATTTCTTCTTCTATGTAACGGAAGAGCCATGCCCCATAGGCGCTAGTTTATTACATGGAAGTGGTGAGAACCGGCAACGATGATCCTTAAACTTGGAATCTCAAAAGATCAAAGGCGGTAATGAGCGAGGCGACGGAGAATTGCCATCTACCGCCAAAGTGACTGGATGGTCTGAGATTAGACCTTCTGATGTTTTAGATAGGGACGCTTAGTCCAATGGGCCACCACCGAAAACATGAAATAAACTTACCCTCAAGTTTCGATGTGATGGAGTTCCTGATTCTAAAAGATGTTACTGGCACAGTTTTGTCGTTGTGGTTTAAATGGTGGCTTTGGTAAAGTTAAGACATTGGACATGGTTCGCTTCGTTGAACCAACCACCTCTGTTCTTCAAGCCGGTTGTTTTATTATCACAAACACAACATATTAACCTCTAATTCTCTGCACATCAAAGACAACGTTTATGTAAGTCGGCATTCCCCACCATTGAAACTTTTGCGATTCACTTTCAGGAATTATTATTAAACCCTACTGACTGAGGAACCTCTCAATTATTACAAACTTCCGACTTGCTTTGAAAGATTTATGGTCGCCAAGCATGGGGTTTAGATTGCAAGCATTTCATCACAAGCCGACCTGACATCCTCAGTGTGTAGACCAATAATAAACATCTCCGACCTAAACGCCTAACTCATCGATTACGAAACTCCCAAAACCGTCAGTCTTATATACGAAATACAACATAATTCAAAGTAATTGGAAAACCTTTGACTTCTCTTCGCATCCAGTTATGGGTATAATATCCGTTTGCAGAAAGACTTAACAAACAACAGAGCTAAAAATCAGTTGTGAGCATAACGGAAGATTAAATCGTCATGTTCACAAATGAGCACAACTTTGCAAATAACATTATCCAAGTTCACGATTAGACACAACAGAAGAAATATGTGGATAAGCCCATGACGTAAACCAACGTTTCGGTTTATCTCATAAATATTGTCAACTTCAGAAGATTAGCGAGTGAAATATTGTTGTGCATCATAACAGCTGAAAAAGTAATAAAAAAAATAAGAGAAAGGACCACGGAATATTCTTTTGGTTGCGACTGTTCTCAGAAGATGAGGATAGTAAGGATTTTCCTGAGTGTTTCAGCAACTGACGAACACTCAGCATGTGATCAGTAGCAGGGAAGAATTGGATTCATGATTTTTCGCTTAGAAGTTTACAAACTAACCATTCGAAGAAACGCTTATTTGGCCTGATAAATCGAGGATGGTATGATAGGGCGACGTACCACTCGACTTCGAGGGCTTGGAGTGCATCGAAAAACCGATGAGCAACAAGTCACACCAAAGAAAAAATGGCCAATACATAAATATATACATATATACATATAAACAGATATATACATATGCCCTTGACATAAATGAATGGAGTGACGTATTTCGATTCAAGACGAAGAATGAGAACACGAGCGAGAAAAAATGAAAAAGTTCAAGGTAGCCCGCAGCAAAACATCTGCCTAGTAGGATACAGGTTGCCGTCTCGATTCCGGCTCCAGGTGTTAACCTTTGGGTTCCATAGTATCCAAGTGGGTTTTTCATCCCATTATAATATTTGGCTCCTTGTGTCATGTCGAAGCTAGTGAAGATTATTTTTCGGTTCATCACTTTGGTTGGTGAAGATTCCTTTAGAAAGGTTACTGGATGCTCTCCACATCGCAGTGTTTCCGGGGGAACTTTAACGAGAGGCTTTAATTCAAAAGGCTGACGCACAAGGCAGTGGGATGTTAACCTACCTCGGGAACTCCGAGCAGAAGCATGCTTATTGCTACCCATCCCACTCGAATCAATGGACAGGGCAACCCTCTCACATAAACCTTTAAAAAACTTGTTCCATATTCAATTCCGCACAACCTTTGAAATACAATGCATTGTCTGAACTGGACTCTAATTAGGGTGTAGTGTTGCTTCCTTCAGAGTTTCACATTCTTGGGTTTTTCATTTCTAACTCGGTCCATTTTTCTGCTTTGGGTATACTTGGTTTTGAGGCAATGACCATAGGCTCATGTCGCATAGGGATTCTGCGGATTATTGCTTGTTGCAGTTAGTACACAATGACCGGCGCAGTTATTTATCAGCCGCTGGTTAGTCAAGTCCTCATGGGATCTCGGGGTTGTTAATCGTGAATGACCTGGATTTCCCTTTCCCTAAGTAGGTCGACTACTCATTCTGCCGACATATGTTTTATTTCTTGTAGTGACTTCCGAGTTTTAAGTGTAAATCGGCATTCCCAGGTGACAACCCCTTCGATGAAAATGCCCTATCAACCAAGGCGTCGTCTGTTCAAAGTGAGCTCGCTTGTGCTGCTCGGCCTACGTAGGTAGTTTTAGCTATCTTCGGACGCTAAAACCATACCTGTTCAGC